>OX393549.1:15924395-16101895 GCA_947650365.1 Chamaelirium japonicum
ACCTGATCGCGTGTTTTTTATGCATTATAATGCAGATTGTCATGATGTTTATAAGCACATTCGGCTGCCAAAAATGTGCCGGCCCTCTTACTATCGCAAATCGAGCTTGTAACACTCTAAAAACTCGTTCAACCTTCCTTGACCCCTCTTGTTGTTGAGTAAAATACTTATTCTTGTTTTCTAGAGGGGCTGGCGATAGTCTTCACTATATTGACCATGATGGGTAAATTTTCATCGGCGAGATATAGTACCCCATATTATATCCTTGGCCGCTGATTATAAAATTACATGTGGCAACTATTCCCCACCGCAACTTACCTGAAGACCGGTGAATGATTGAGGACGTTTGATGTCATTGTACGAACCTGACAGCCTCAAGAAGGAGTGTAAGATCCATAGATCTCTTTCACTAGCTACAGTCTCTAAAATAATTGTTGGCTCGTGAATATAGCTAGTATACATACCTTACAAGACTGTTGGGTACTTCTTCCACTTCCAGTGCATGCAATCAATGCTTCCAAGCATGCCTAAAAACCCTCGTTGTTCACTTTTACGAGGAGTCGTGCAACATCTTCGATTATTGGGTGAACGAAGATACTCCTCCCCAAAGACGTTGATGATCGCTTGAACAAGCCTCTGCATGCTCTCGATCAAAGTACTTTCTATGATCCGAACGTAGTCGTCCACAGAATCGGTGGATGCTCCATAAGTGATCGAGCATCCGTATAGCGACATCAATCTTTTAAAAACTGGATAGTCCCAATTTTCTAGCATTGTCTCGACCTCTTTTGGACGAAGTAGTTGTCGTGGTCCACGACTATGTCATGGATCCACAGGAAGATATGACACCATTCTGAATCTTCAGCCGAAACTGGTAAGGAAGGTAAGTCGGTTGATTAGTGACGTAATTGTGGAATAGCCGATTATGGCCTTCCAGTCTACTATGATCAAGCACGGTGTGGCCTAGTACAGAGCCACGTCTTCTATGTCGGCACACTACACCAAAATCAGGATTTAGTAACACACAGCCAACTGTTATAAATATACTTAGTAACATAAAAAAAAACCGTTAGGAATATGGCGTTACAGATATTTTGTAACACTTTCTTGTAACAACCGTTACTAATTGACCGTTACAAATTGTCTGTTTTTGATGTAGTGGCATGATTTTTTAGTTTAATTGCTCTTCCTCACACGCGGTGGCTCCCAAAAGAAATAACATTCTAAAGGGTGGAGCTATCGTCGCTTCTGCTCGACGTGTTTGTTGGTAGGACTCAAACAGGACATGGTGTCTGAAGAGTGGATGGTTTGAACAAGGTAATGAAGGAGTGATATATTGTGTGATGAGAGAAGCGATATCTTTATATAGAGAAAATTCCAACGAATATATATATATCCATTGGTGGTGGTCATGCATGCCACCTCGCAATATCGTGCCCCAACGGATAGAAATCTATTAGTTTAACTTTTGAAATATGAGCTACCTCTCATATCGTACCCAACCAGATCAAAATTTATAAGTTTGGCTCTTGAAATACGTGTCACCTCACACTATCGTGCCCAACATATAAAAATCTTTTATGTTTGACTTTTGATATGTCGTGTCGATTCGTAGATCGTGCCTGACAGATAGAAATATAACTGTTGATAGTGGAAATGTGAGCCGCGTCATGGCATCATGTCCAACGGATATAAATACAGCCGTTAAAAATATTATATATTTTTTAATAAGTTATTCATAATTTTTCTCAATAATTATATATACTATATGGGGCGGAGGAGCCTGCACTCGGGGTGCAGCGTTAATGCCGCACCGCCCCCCTTGTTTTACCTACCTAGAAGTTTTGGAATTGGATGAAATTTGGTGAGGGTGTTGTCTAGGGTCAAGTGTGATCATCCTCACAAATTTTCATAAAATTCCAAACCTTCTAGGGGGTTCAAATGGTCGAAGCAAAATCAGTCGTTCGCAGTCACCGTTAAAATCTACAGATTTTGACTTCGACCATTTTGACCCCCTTAGAAGTTTTGGAATTTGATGAAAATTTGTGAGGATGATCATCTTACCCTAGACAACACCCTCACCAAATTTTATCCAATTCCAAAACTTCTAGATAGGTAAAACAAGGTTGAGCTGCAGCGTTAACGCTGCACCCCGGGTGCAGGCTCCCCGTCCCCCATATATATATATAATATATACTATATATATATATATATATATATAATATATATATGATATATATATATAAGTATATATATCTATAATATATACTATATATATATATATATATATATATATATATACTATATAGTATATAATATATATATATACTATCTATACTATATATATATATATATATATATATAATATATATATATATATTATATATATATATATATATATATAGTCTAAATCGATGCATGGAAAAAAATTAAGGTGGGAGGGGTTTGGTGTAAATTTGCGAGGGTTTGGATAAGTTGTAAATATGTGGGGTCGTTTGGTGCAAAAGTGGATCGGATATCCTAGTTCGGAGGCCGTTGGAGCTGATCCGCTCTCAACTAGGATATTTTCATGTAGGTGGCAGCCAAAATGGTCCCCCACGGTCCTTAGGAGGTGCTCCTATAGTTCGGAGGCCGTTGGAGATCGATGTTCTAAATATAGGAGGGGAGGTTTGAATGGGGAGTAAGTTAGAGATGCTCTATGATTACTAATTAACTTCATGATTGTCAAAAAAAAAATTGCTAACTACCTAATATAACTTAAAATGAAAAATAGGAACTAGGATACTCTTTATAGGGCTAGTTACAATTTAATTGAAATATGTTTATAATATATATTATTTTGTATAAACCTCACATGATAAAATTATCTCATTAATTTACAACTATAGATGAAAATTTTGTAACAATAGTAGGGTTTCAAATTGCCAAATGCAATATGATAAGTTTCTATCTAATTTGATATGTTTGTCACTATGTTTACCCAATAGTAGAAACTAATAATAGAAGTCTACATTGCCTCTCTTGCTCCGAAATATATTTACCAAAATTTGCTACTCTAATACATCTTTTGATACAGTCTATCGATCACCAAGAATCCACAAACATAGTTGGGTTTTCAAATTCAACAAATCATCAAAACATCATAAGCCATTTCGAAGGAATTGAGAAAACTAAAACTATAAGATTTTTAAGAAAAAAAATACAATCATAGCAGTGACCATGGGATGACTTTCATTCCAATATCAACAATAATGATCTACAAACACATAGTTACTAACGGCATACACTTGATATAATATGATGACTTGATTAATTCTTCATCCTTTGGTAGCTCTCTCAGAGCCTGCTACTTTGGAGTTTATCATCCAACTCCTCCAAAAAGATCAATTGCAATTAACATCTTAAAACATGGATTAGAGGGGGGGAAAATAAACTTTTTTTTTTAGTTCATCATCTTTTGCATCCACATATTAGAATCACATTTGAACCCACGATCGCGTATTTCATTTACATACCTCAAGCACCCGGGCCACATCACCAATGATCTCTGAAACTTTTATGTAGCCTAGAAGCATCATATACTTGTAAAAGAGAACGAAAATAAAAAGACCTAAAAAAAATCCAAATTGTCCTTAACATCCGATCCATCAATTTGTATCCAAAAAAACCTTACATCAAGCAGAAAAACCGACACTCACCACCGCCGGTCATGGTAATCGTTGTCGTCGTCCCTATCGGACTCCAGGAGCCTCGTGGTTGAGCGTCTATTAATTCCATATCTAATATGTTGAAGGGGGAATGTAGAAGAGACACAACATGGTTTATATTCAAGGGTTCAGATCGACCCTTCCGTTTCTACACAATTTAAAGTGGTAGATCAGAATATTTTTTTCTTTAAGCATGACAAATGACCATTCAGTTGTTGCCATAAAAGCAATTAGAGAGAGAAGGTGCCCGCTCATGCATGAATCACCCTTTGTGCATGCATTAGTGCCATATGTGTGCACTAATTAGTACTATATCGTGTTTAAAAATAATAATCAATTACCGTAGGTAGAATATAAAAGTAATCAATAAATGCTGGGAGAGAGAGAGAGAGAGAGAGAGAGAGAGAGAGAGAGAGAGAGAGAGAGAGAGAGAGAGAGAGAGAGAGGCTTCTTGCTGGTTGAATCCCATCTGGTGCACGTATTGGGTAATTAAACCCCACATATGAGAATTGGAGAGGTGCAACTTTTTATGGTAGGACGTGATAGGGACGTGTTTAGATGTGTAGCTTCTATGGTAAAGAGCTGTGTTCACACACGATTGTGTCGCTTTTCGGTCTTCAAAAGAGCTCCACCTATCGCAGCACGGGAGAGAGGGCTCTGTTTTAATAGGCAAAGAATAGACATTCAAAGGATTGAGCTAAGAGAACAATCACGTGAAAAATCTTAAGTTGGAACTATATCTGCAATTCAGAAATACCGATACACTACATCAAAAGAATTTTTTTTTTTTTTTTTTTTTTTTTTGGGGGGGGGGGGGGGGGGGGGGTGAAAGATAAATAAAATCCAATACATTTACCAAAGTTCCAATTAGAATCAAAATCAGTAAGCTCTAAGTAATGCCATATAAATTTGGATCAAAGACTATAGAATTTCATAACTTCATCTATATATGTGGAGGGCATACCTAGATCTGTGCGTAACCTCGATCAATGGTAGGTAATCTCTTACAAAACCGATGGGAATGAAGAAAAATAAATTAAAATTAATCATAAGAATTTAGAATGTGTAGAATTTGAGGGAACAAAATTAAAAAAGATGCGTTACCTTGCATAAAAATGGCGGCAATCGTTGGTAGAATTGAAGCATACATGGGCCCATATGTTGGGTTAGAGCAGGAGATCAACAACCCCCTACATGATGAAACTGTTGAGTGCGACCGTTTTAGAGATTAGAGACGCATGGCTTGAAGATAGAAAACCGCATCTGGAAGTGGTGGAGGTGATCTACGTATTACTGGATGTTGCTGCTCCCTCTCTTTTTAGAGTCGGTCGGTCAAATAAGGAAGGAAGAGGATGCGTTCGGATGAATTAATATTTGAGATCACTGTGGGTGCAAAATTTGGCTAACGCCCGATAGTGGGACCTGCAGCCCTGTCTGGGGCCCACGGAGATGACAATGGGATTTGCAGCCCTGCCTGGGGTCCACCGAGATGACAGTGAGACATGCAGCCCTACTTGGGGCCCACGAAGACAACAATGGGACCTGCAGCGCTATTTGTGGTCCACGAGACAACGGTGGGACCCGCATCCCTATTTAGGGCCCACGGAGGCGACAGTGGGATCCGTTAGCCCTGCCTGGGGCTCATATATACTATCTGGGGTCTGGTAAATCCTTCTGGATATTTACCAAAACTCTCGATATTTCCAAACCTCTATAAATAGTAGACCCGACAAGTATTCCAGATCAGAATTCATTATTCCATATTCCACTTTCTATTTTTCAGAGCTCCTCGAGCCTTCTGGTGATCAGACCCCAGTCATGTCAGCTCTACCCTCTATCTACTTGTATAAGCACTCCTCAACCTATCGAGAGTAGCTATACTTCTTCAGAGATAGCGGATTCAAAGGTTGCATCTTACCGTACGGAGACATAGGCTTCGGCTGACCTCCGTCACCACATCATGTGTCAACTCTCTCTCTCTCTCTTTCTCTCTCTCTATCTCTCTCTCTCTCTCTCTCTCTCTCTCTCTCTCTTCTCTCTCTCTCTCTCCCTTTTAGTGTCTACGTCTTTCTTCTTCCTTCATTCAACAGTGTTAGCGTGACAGCTCGGCACGTGATAGCTCAACGCGTACAGCACACCATATCTCGAAGGTTAATTCCTTCTATCGACTGTTGGAGGGAGACCATACAACAGTCATAATTTTCCCCCAATATTTGGAACCATCTGTGGGATATTTTCCTATCGAGTAACGACCTCCAGGTTTCCCAACTCCTTCGATCAAGCAGCAACCACTGATTGCCTGAGCAATCCATCTGTCTCCATCGCTATACCAGAATGGCAAAGACATGACCCGTGGATCAGCTAAAGGAAAGCAACGTGCAGCTAAACATCCAGCATCCTACAACTTGCTCAATGAACCGTAGGTTTGCGACGAGCCAGCACCAGGAACAACAACTTGTTGTCGATTCGAGAAGTTGTCAGTTGGTTGATCGCGTCGCTCAGGCTCAACCTCGATAGTCTCCTCGATATGCTGACGCAACTCCCTAACGCAAACGCACATCCCACCCGTCGCTGACCCAGAGACGACGTACCAGATCACATCAGAGGACTTCCAACTCCTGACTCTCATGAAATAGAATGTTGCTCTCATGGTTAAGTGAGACTCTCTCCGATGAGTCACCACTGAAGCAGAAGCCAATCTCCCGAGGTTGGCAGCCGGCATCAACGACGGAGTAGACGTCCACCGGTCGGTCAACCCATCTTCTACTCCCTCCCAACGATCTGTCACTGACACCCCACGACGATCCCTCAAACCCCTCTTGAGAGGACCCTCGCCCATTCCTCCTAGACCTATAGTTTAGGAGCATCTCGACAAGTCTGCTCGTCTCCCCAAGCCACTCGGTTTCAATTGATCCTATGATCCCTACATTGTGAGGGATACTCGGAACGATAGTCACCATTCCAGAGTCTAGCAGCATCGCAACAACGACTGAGCTCTGATAGAGCATCACATGATAAGGGGTCCTTCAGCACCCTCACGGACTCCCCTTTCTCTAGACACCTCTCTGGCCAACGAGGTGATCATCGGAACAACCACACCTCCGAGGGACCTATTCTTCAATAAATTCTTCAAGTTCCCTTCCCTCGGAGCTAGAGGACTCCATCTCTCCCCCAAGTTCAATTGCCTAATAGGAGATCTGACACTACTCGTCCTTGCTTTTAAGCAAGCATTGACACCCCACTACTATAACAACCAGGTTCTGTACTGCACCTTTGTGGGTAGCCTAGATGACCAATCGCTCGGCTAGTATCACCACCTCCTGGTAGGCTCCATGAGCTAGTTTAAGGATCTGGCAGACCTCTTCATCCAGTACTATCAGTTGAACCTCAAACTTAAGAAGAAGTTGAACTCTGTCGTGCTGGCATTCCAAAATGCCTGAGATATGACCTCCACATCTACAACGACCTTATCCGCAATCCTACCGCCTCCCTCGGTGCTCTCTTTGATCAGATCCAATGAGAGATCGAGGTGGAGGATGATCAAGTCACTTGCAAAGAGCGTGACATCAAGAAGCATCTTTTCGAGAAAGAACGACTATACCAATGGCCCAAGCTTACAACACTCAGGCCAAAGGAGATGGATCCTTAAAGAGGTCAAAGCGGGCAGGCGATAAACCCGCTAAGCCTCAAAGGAATGACTTCACCATTTGGAATATGCCAATAGATATTATCCTCAGGAAGATCTAGCATGAGGACTACCTCAGAAGTCCTATCCCTCTCCAGTTTGGCACCTAGCAGATGGAAAACAATTCGGTCTACTGTGACTTCCATCGGTGTCACGGCCACCCCACTATCCATTGCTACCGCCTGAAGTATCACCTAGAGGACCTTTTATAGGAAGACCACCTCCAAGAGTTCAAGGCCGATACCAGCCCAACAAACGATTCACTTCCTCCTTCTCCCCCTCCTTAGAGAGAGAAGGAGATATATTGAATCTGTTCGGTCATACATTAATTGATCCCCCTTATCGTTCGGGCGGATATCTACGGTATCCACGGTAATCTCCATCACCAGACTTCAACTTAGGAGGAAGTCGAACGCCAGGTGCGATGTGTTCATCACATGCGCACAGTGGCTCAAGTCGAGGAGTCTTGGATCGAGAAGCCCATCAAAGGCCTTCCTTGGCCAGCGATCATCTTCTCCGATCAAGACCACAATGGAGTTTGTACTTTGCATCGAGACCCCCTGGTCCTCCGCCTCATCATCGACGGTAACTTCATCAATCGAATTCTCATTGATACCGGTAGCTCCATCGACATCATGTTCTTTGACTGCTTAAAGCACCTCAACCACAAGTATGACAACTTTGACAACCCCACCATCATCACCGGCTTTAACAATGAATAGAGCATAACGGTGGGAGAGGCAAGGTTCATACTCAATCTTGGGTAGGAGATGTCAGCATCTGTTCAGTAAGCCATTGTCGAGGGGACGTCGAACTACAACATCATCCTGGGCAAGCCCTTCCTCTACCAGATTAGTGTCATCTCCTCCTCTTATCACCAACTCCTCAAGTTTCTAACCGGGGAGGGCATCAGGTGTATAAGAGGCAGTCAACAGACGGATAGATCGTGCGAGGTCGCAGCTGCGTAAATTCGACCAATGCCCAATGCTATGTCAGCAAAACGTTCGGCCGACGAAGCTAGTCCCTCGACCAAGGATCAATCAATGGTGCCTCCATGCCAGAGCCTGTACCAACGGAGTGAGAGGCTCCACCTTCAGTCGAGGAGATTATCCAGGTAGACATCGACAACGGAGATCTTCCTCGAGAGATATTCATTTGTACCGGTCTTAGCAACACATGAGCGTAAGACATGGTATCACTCCTCTAGTCCAACTTTGACGTTTTTGCTTGGAGCTTCGAAGACATGCCCGGGATCAGTCCAGATGACACATGTCATCGGCTCACAATCAATGAAGGGGCGAATACAGTCAAGTAGAAGTCTCGAACCATCAGACCAGAATGGCTGGTCGCAGTAAGAGAGGAGATCGATAAGTTGTTCATGGTAGGCTTCATTCATGAAGTAGAGTACCCAACTTGGATCTCAAACATCGTTATCGTCCCGAAGAACGGGAAAATCAGAGTCTGCATCGACTTCACCAATCTCAACAAAGTCTATCCCAAATATCTGTTTCATATGCCAAAGAAAGATAAACTCGTCGACACCACTGCTGGGCACGAGTTACTATCTTTCATTAACGGATACTCAGACTATAATCAAATTCCTCTGCATCGGGACGATTAAGAAATGACGTACTTCATGACAGACAGAGATCTCTACTACTACAACATCATGCCCTTTCATCTTAAAAACGCAGGGTCAACGTACCAGAGGCTCGTCACGAAGTTGTTCAAGAAACAGATCGGTCGTAACATCGAAGTCTACATCGATAACTTGCTCACTAAAAGTCAAACTAGAGCAGATCACCTTCTCAATCTCGCTGAGACCTTCTAAGTTATGAGAAAGTACCGCATGAAGCTGAATCCAGCTAAGTATGCTTTCAGAATGCAACTGGATAAATTCCTGGGTCACCTCGTGCCCAGGAGGGGCATCGAAGTAAATCCCAATCAAATTCGAGCAATCCTCAAAATGTCATCGCATTCCAACTAGAAGGAGATTCAATGCCTCATGAAAAGGCTAGCAGTGCTCAACCGATTCATCTCCAAGTACTCAAACAAATGCAAGCTCTTCTTCGACAAACTCCGCAAGGTCGATACCTCAGGATGGGACTCATCATGCAAGCAAGTCTTCCAATTAAAGCATCTACCATCAAGTTCTACCTTGCTCGAGCTCATATTCTGATTGTGCTGACATCAGGAGAGCCACTCTGGGTTTATCTTACCGTCACTAGTCAAGCCATTAGCGCAGTCCTAGTCAGCAAAACGGATACCATCGAACATCTTGTCTACTACATCAACCATAACCTTGTGCCAGCCGATTTGCTACTCAAGGATAAAGATCAAGGTCACCTTGGCTCTGCTAACAGCCACCAAACGACTCCATCCCTACTTCCTCTCGCACTTGGTCACCGTTACCTTCGAGCTCCCTTTCAAAGACATACTCGATAAGGAAGGTCAAGCCGATCGGATGACCAAGTGGGTAATCGAGATAAGTTTTCTCGGTATTCAATTCGAGCCTCGAATCTCCGTCAAAGGGCAAGCCATCGCTGACTTCCCCGTCGAGGGTCCAATTGCTCTCAAAGATGATCTCAAGACGCACCTTGATGATAGCGACAAGCAATATTTTGATCCCGGCCCTGAAGCCTCCCATTGAGCCCTAAGGCTCTTTTGACGATAGCTGCGCAATGAAAGCTCTACACAGACGGAGCTTCAAGTGCTATCGGCTCAAAAATTGGGATAGTTCTAATATCTCCCGAGCTCGATCACCTGGAGAAAGCTATCATCCTCGGATTCAACGCTACCAATAATGAAGCTGAATATGAAGCACTCGCCTCCAGACTGTAGATTACTCAAGCCCTAGGGGTAGATCACCTCACCGTCTACAGTGATTCCCAATTGGTAATCAGGTTAATCAACAGGGATTACATACCTCAGGGAGAGATAATGCAACACTACCTAGTCCTTATGCAATATCTCAAACAGCAGTTCACTGACGTTAAATTCATTCAAATATCGAGGGCAGAGAACAGTGAAGCTGACGCCCTCACCAACACTACTTCAGTATTCAGAGATCGTATAGACAAGCATCAAATTCAAATCGACTACCAAGAGCTACCCAAGGCTAACCTCGAGTGTCACCTAGTCGCCACAGCGAAAGGCAACGAAGGTTGGAGACAACCAACCCTCACTTTCACCCAGGATGATGGCCAATTGGATTGGAGATAGTCAATCCATAGCTTCTTCAGGCATAGCAAAATGTCTGAAGACCCCATTCAAGCCAGATGACTACTGAGGAAACTTTCTTATTATTGCCTGTACGAAGACGATCTCTACTTCGAGTCTCATGGCAGAATGCTTCTCAAATATGCCAGCCCTGATCAAGTAAAAATGATATTGGCTAACATCCATGCTGGAGCCTACGATAACCACTCCGGCAGCAAATCCCTTGAGGGGAAGGTCAAACTTCAAGGCTACTACTGGCCTACCATGGCTAAGGATGCTCGTCAGTTCATCCAGAAGTGTGAGCCCTGTCAACAGCACGCTCGAGTGATCCATCTCTTTGCAGATGAACTGCATCATCTGATAAGTCCTTGGCCATTCCACCAATGGGGGTTGGACTTCATGGGTCCGTTCTCTCTATCTCCAAGCAAAAAGAAGTATCTGCTACTGGTGATTGACTACTTCACAAAGTGGGTCAAAGTTGTGCCTCTCTTCTGTGAGACAGACGATGAGGTCAACAAGTTCATAAGGCAGAATATCTTCTCAAGGTTTGGCACATCACAAGTACTCGTCGCTGACAACGGAGTTCAGTTTGATTCAGATAAATTTCACAAGTTCTGCTAAAGCTACGGGATCAAGCTCTTCTACTCTACCCCAAGGTACCCTCAATGCAATGGTCAAGTCAAAGCCTCCAACAGAGCCATCCTTGGCACACTCAAGAAGAAGTTAGATGACAAAAAAAGACTATAGAAAAACGTCCTTCTCGAGGCCTTGTGGGGTTATCGGACCACGCCTCGTCGATCGACTGGATTCTTGCCCTTTCGTCTGACCTATGGATCAGAAGCAGTTCTGCCAACAGAAGTCGTCTGCCCAACTCTCAATACCCTTGCAATCGAGCGAGGAATCAACAAGGAACTTCGTGTCAACGATCTCGACCATGCAGATGAGATCTGTGATCAAGCATCTCTATGTATTGCCAGCTATTAACAAAAGATCAAGTCATCATACAATCGTAAGGTCAGTAGAAGATGATTCAATATCAGTGATCTAGTCCTCATAGCGGTCTTCCTGAACACAAGGGAGCACAACAGTAGCAAATTCACTACAAACTGGGAAGGATCGTACATTATCGAGTCAGCGGGCGAGAAAGGTTCATATCGACTCGTCTCGCCAAAAGGACAGTGACTTTCGAGAGCATGAAATGCATCGCACCTCAAAAGGTTCTATAAGTAATTGTAACCATCCTCAGACTATCAATAAAATGGCAGTTGTTTCAAGTTCTATGAAAAAAGACTTTCAAATTCTATCTCAAACTCTATTCAAAGCTATAGTTAATTAGTTCGGTTCGAGTTGTGACACAGTCGACTAACCTACAACAGTACTAAGCTATATGCACCCTAGACGTAGGTTCGATTGAAACGGTGCTTCGCCTAAGTTCAACTGATACAAAGGCACAATGCTAAGTACTCTGAATCATTAGCGTCACACATACTCCCGTTGTCACGTAAGGACACATGCTCCCGTGCCTCGCCACAGTTAGTTCGGTTCAGGTTATGACACGGCCGACTAACCTGCAACATTACAAAAATATGTGCCCCAAATATAGGTTTCGATTGAAACGGCGATTCGCCTAAGTCTAACTGATACAAAGGCACTACGCTAAGTACTCTGTATCATTGGCATTGCACATTCCCCTATTGTCACGTAAGGGCACATGCTCCCGTGCCTCACCATAGTTAAATCAGTTTGCGTTGCAACACGGCCGGCTAACCTGTAATAGTACATGTCCCGCTGTCGGTTCGACGGAAACGGTGCTACACCTAATTAAGTCGACTGACATTAATGCGCTATGCTAGGTTCTCCAAATTCTAACTCCCGTCGAACAAAAAGTCCAAGGCCCTGCCTATGGCCCTCGAAGACAAAGTCCGAAGCGTCCAACGCTTCGGTGCATTCAAAAAGTCCAAGACCCTGCCCTTGGCACTCGAAGAAAGTCCGAAGTGTCCAACGCTTCGGCAAATTCAGCAAGCCCAAGGCCCAGCCCTTGGTACTCGAAGAAAGTCCAAAGCATCTGACGCTTCGGCACATTCTACAAGCCCAAGTCTAGCTGTTAGCACTTGAAGATGCTTGAAGATATTTCAAGACATTTACAATGCAAATAACATTCAATCATAGCATTCAACAGATATTCAAGATATTCTAGATATGAGTAATCTAACCCGAAAGGATGCTCTTTATTATCAAATCAAAGAGATACAAGACTCAAAAATGGGGAAAAAGATACAAATGATCCTAAGGCTTGTCAACGCCAGACTCATTCGAGGACCGAGGGCCGGAGCACTTCACTGCGAAGGCCACAACTTCACTCGCGGTCTTCGTCAAGCTGGTGTTGTCCACCTTGAGCTACTTGATTCGTATCTTCAACACAGCACGGGAAGCAGCCTCGGCACTCAGCAGCTTCTTGATCTCCTCGTCATGCTCCTTCTAGAGCGTCTTTAATTCTGTGATAGAAGCCCAGGCCGCCTTCCGCTCCAAGCAGCACACATCTAGGCGTTCTTGGAGCGAGTCTATAACAACCCATGCCTCAGCAACCTTAGTCTAGGCCACCACTAACTCTGTCATCTTCTCAGACAGAAGTTTCATGATGGAATTAGTCTCAGCCTGTTGCTTCAGGCAGACACTCTTCTGTGTTATCCGGATCAAACCGAATGACTGCAATATCAAAAAAAAAAGTTAGCAGATTTCAAGTCAAGTTAACTCCTCCAAGTTAATGATACACTCACCAAATCAGTCGCGTCCTGGGCTATGTCCTAGGGGTCGGTGTCGTAGGCTCCGACAAAGCAAGGCAGGGCGGCCATGTAGAACTGAGGGTCGAGTTGGGCAGCTAACTCCTCCTGCACCGCTCTGGCATTCACCTTCTCCGCCTCCGCAGTGGCCGACCTCTTCATAAGAGGCCAGGTAACTTGCTTCCTCCCCCTCTACCTCGATAGCTCAGAAGAGAGGGCACTCGGTCTCTCGGCCATAGCCGACAATACCTCCAGATCCTTCTCCATTAGAACCTTAGCTCTAGGGGACCTGCACATGCAAAGTAGATCGATTGGTTCAAAGACAACGGAAGGGCGGCGCTATTGGTGTCAAAGTTTAAATACTTATCAGCCTCTGCCTCGTCGACAACTGGTTGGTTCGATTTGGGTGGGGAGTGAGTAGAGGAAGTCTCAGTGACTTTCCCCTCCTCAGCCTTCCGCTTTATCAAGGCTGCCAAGGTAGCAGCTATCTGTGCCACAAGCCCAGTCGGCTCAATCTCGACTGGCATTCTCTCACCGACCGCAGGGGGGAGCTTGATCCCTCTCTAGCCTCGAAGATTGGGTCATTGAAGCAGAAGGGGGATTCCTCCAAAAACTCCCCTTTCTCCTCCTACTCATCCTCCTCCTCCTCCTCGGCCTCCTACTTCTTTGGTGGCCCTCACCATACGACCTCGAAGTCGTAGACTATATATCTCGGCCTGTTTCGTCCCCTCCTAGGACTCCTCTTCTAGGGCCTTCTTCATCTGGTGAGGCCGAGTCCGCATCCACTATAGCCTTGGCCTTCTCTGTTGCCTTGGCCTCCTCCTCTCCCTCTTCCTCTTCCTCCTTGTCATTCTCTTCTCCCCCCTCCTCTGACTCCTCTTGCTTGAGATATCCACATGGGTACTCAGTTTCTTGATTTCCTCCTGAGTCTGAAGAGGAGGGGACTTCGGCTACTTAGCCTTCGGAGCTCGCTTCGGGGTCTTGCTCGACCCAGCAATGACCTTCTTTACGACCAGAGCAAGCCTCGCCTTCTTGGACATGAACTTCCGTTCGGTCCACGTCTTCCTCAGCCACTCCCTCGCAGTCCAAGTCTGGTGATCGCTCATTAGATACCGTTGTACCCACTTCTTGTCTTTATAATCCGAGTATACAATGCCAATATCCATGTAACAGAGAGGCAGTTGGTGAAACAAGTTCGCAAATACAAAGCAAACGAGGCAGAACTTGAATTGCTTCCACGAGCGTGTCCCGCACGTTATATTGAGGAAGATATTGTTGATAGTGACCGCCCGCTCCGACGTCCAGGGCCTATCGCCCCCTGCCTGGTAGCGCAAAACTTCATCGTCCACCACAAACTTCACCGCCTCTGGGGCGCTGATCGACAACCACGCCCTGGTAATGAACAAATGCCAGTTGGTGAACGACTTGTCTGAGCCCAGGGTGTCTTTGATGGGGCACAGAGCAGACACCCTCTGGAAATGCCAGAACCCTCTATGGCTGGTCCTCAGCTACCACTTGTAGTGGTAGAATAAGTAACGCAACCCAATGCAGGCCCAGTCGTCCTTCTTCATCCCATATTATCACTACCTCAGCTCCTTCTTGTAGTTGGACTCTACACGACAGAAGGCGTAGAGTATCCTCCGGGCGTTTCCCCCACCTGCCCTGGGCAGATCCCTGACGTGTTTAGCAGGCGAGCAGTGAAAGGGGGTAGTGGCAACGTCAGACCACAGTTCTGTTGGCCTACTGAGATGATGGTCTCTGAGGCATTCGTCGGTTTGGCTTGGGCCAGGTAGATCAACCTCGAGTCGGTGCTAAACACGCTGTAGACTATGTTCAGCTTCGGACGATCCTCCATCTCTCGGAGCATCCCCACCAGGGCGGCCCAATCGTCACGATGACTCACCACTTTATAGTAGCCGGAGTTGTAGGGGAAGAGGGTCTCCTCCTTGATGGGCATCATCGGCGCCACCTTCCCCAACAAGTGAGGAACCTAGGAGGGCTTCATCACAGACGACTCCTCCGCAAGACGTCTCTTCAACACTTTGCCTCCTCCCCTCGCCCTAGGGGTGCTGCCTGAAGGCGCGGACTTAGCAACCTGGGTAGGTAATCCCTCAGAGACTAGGCCTGAATCACCCGCTACCGGCTTCTTGATGGTAACGTGGAACGTTTTCCACCGTAACCTTGTGACCTAGAAGCTCCTATAGACGCCATCGAGTAGAAATGGAGGAGAGGACTAAAAGCTCGAGAAGGAGAAAGCTCGAAAGAACGAATGCTCGCACAGAGAGCTCGAGAGTTTGAAAAAATTCTCAAGGCGTGAGATTTTTTCGATCCTTTCTGATCTATGTATAGATCTGGATTTTGAAATCTCCTGCCTTTTTCCCACCAAAAACATATAGGTGGAAAAACGAAAAGGTGAAAAGTAGGGCAGGCTTGACTAGATTCAATGAATCGGGGCCTGACCCCTCAAATCCCTACAGATGCCACGTCAATATCAGGCCATGTTAGCACCACATCAGCATCAGGCCACGTGACCACGTCAGTGCCATGTCAGCATCAGGCCACATCAGTGCCATATCAGTATCAGGCCACGTTAGTGCCACTTTAGCATCAAGCCACATCAGCATTCTCCCATCTCTAGAAAACACCTAGTCCCAACACCGCAATTGATCGGTTGTCTACAACTGATCGACTAATCGGTCGGTCACCCGTGCCCAACCGCGCGCCAGCAACTCATCGACCGATCGGTCGCTTGCCCGCGCCCGATCGATCGCTCGCCCGTGCCTGATCGATCGCTCGCCCGCGCCCGATCGATCGCTCGATCGGCCTCGATCCTACCTGGGTTAGATGCCAGAACTGTAACATCCGCCCCAAACATACAAGATTTTGTCCGCTTTGCCCGTGCTCACACGAGAACTTCCCAGGGTGGTCAGCCATCCTAATACTACTTTCGCCCGAGCACGCTTAATTACGGAGTTCTTATGAATTCTGTAGCGGCGCACGGTTTTAAGACACGTCTTCTATGTTTGGGAGGGGAAATTATATAAGTAGCTCAGGATCTCCTTCTCTCCAAGCGATGTGGGGCTAATTCATGGCCTTGTACACCTCACCTCACCTCATCCATCTTGGCATTCCCGCCTCAGGAGTCTTGGCTCTTGGCTATTGGATCTTGGTCATCACAATCTACCCCCCTTAGGGCTACACGTCCTTGTATAGGGTTAGACCCCCCCATCTCGAGGAGAACCGGCTCTGATACCATTTTGTAACATCCGCCCAAACATACAAGATTTTGTCCGCTTTACCCGTGCTCGCACGAGAACTTCCCAGGGTGGTCACCCATCCTGGTACTACTTTCGCCCGAGCATGCTTAACTATGGAGTTCTTACGAATTCCGTAGCAGCGCACGGTTTTAAAACGCATCTTCTATGTTTGGGAGGGAAAATTATATAAGTAACTCAGGATCTCCTTCTCTCTAGGCGATATGGGGCTAATTCATGGCCTTGTACACCTCACCTCACCTCACCTCACCTCATCCATCTTGGCATTCCCGCCTTAGGAGTCTTGGCTCTTGGCTTTTGGATCTTGGTCGTCACAAGAACCCCTCTGGCGCTCGACCCCCGTTTTTGTGATAGGTTAGCGACGCCCGACCGACCGATAGGTCATTCACCCGTGCCTGATCGATTGTTTGATCAACCTCGATCCTGCCTGGGTCGGGTGCTAGGACCCCTCTGGTGCCCAACCCTCGCTTTTGCGACAAGTTGGCGACGCCCGATCGTTCGCACCCGACCGACCGATCGATCGGTTGCCCATGCCCGACCGATCACTCGGTTGGCCTCGATCCTGCTTGGGTCGGGTGTCTAGACCCCTCTGGCGCCTTATTCCTATTTTTGTGACTGGTTGGTGATGCTCGACCTGTTTTTGTGACTGGTTGATGACTGCAATTGAAATGTATCTACATTTATTCACCTCTCTCTCTCTCTCTCTCTCTCTCTCTCTCTCTCTCTCTCTCTCTCTCTCTCTCTCTCTCTCTCTCTCACACACACACACACACACACACACACATTTAATCAGGTGTATTTATTTTTGCTAATTAGAATCCCTCGATCTCTCTATAGCAACAATTGTAAAATAAGTTTTATTTAAAAAAAATAGGGTAAAGGAGGGGTTGCCATGTGGTGCATAAGGCCTCAGTTTATAAGAATAATATAGATTGAGGGTGTGGTCAACTAACATATAAACGTAAAAAAAATTACATGCATAACGAGTATGTAACTATATATAACTACGCTCAACACCAATGACGAACCAAAAAGTACTTTTTCTAAAATTTTCAAAACCAGCCTCAAGAGAGGACTCAAGAACTTTTCATATGTCTGCCCCTTCTCAACACCCTCCCCAAATTCAAGGTGAGGACCCACGTATAATTTGCAAAGGGAGCCAAAGCAAAAGTGCTAGGAAGTCCTACAAGCAAATCAACCTAGGAGCCCGGACGACTGAAAGTAGACCGACCAAGGAGTTCAGCTAACATGCAAGTAAACTAACATGGGAACCCGCCGGCTGACTACAAGTAAAATTAACCGGCAAACCCAGCTAACCAATAAGTAGACGGACCGATTAACTACGGAACCTACCGACTTGCAAGTAGGCCGATCTAAAAATGAGCCAACACACTAACATCTCTAGCACCCCATATCACTTGGAAAAAGACAGAACAGTAGACAATGGCGGCTCTAGGATTTTCTATCAGTGGGGTCAAAATTAAAGTTGCATTAAAAAATATTTTCACTCTTAGCAATTTATATCATGTATTTTTTATTATTTGACAAAGATAATATAAATTTCTCAAATCATAAATAAATAGAAAGTTTAACACATTGATACAAATATTACTTACTCCAAAAAATCATACAGATGCATAAACTCCTAAATCAGTAAGCCAAAATCACTATCAACAATTATAGTGTATAACAAAAACCAAGTTTCAAATTTTAAAAATTCACAAATTATTGAATTAAAATTAATAATTAAATATCGTGGATCATGAAATGAATGCTATATCAGTAACCCAAAAACCTAGCATAGTAGAGAAAGAAGAAAGAAGCTAGGGAAATGTCAACAAAAATTTAGATTTTGAGACTCAATCATCGGGAAAATAGAGAAGAATTCAAAGGGTTTGATTGCATGCTTAATGGAAAAGGAGAATGTTTGGTCTTGATCTCTTGCTGCCACACCAGAGGGGAAGAGACTGCTAATGTGCTTCTCGCAGCAATCATGAAATAGGAGGTTGATTTGCACCCGTTGTCCACGCTATGAAGTAAGGAGGAGGATACGGAATGCCCTCTCTCCCTCAATCCCTCTACCTTTTTTTGTGGTTCGTTGTCCAAGGAACGGTGGAAAAGAAAAGGAGGAAGGAGGATCCAAGGAGGAGATCGACACCTCGATCTGGTTGGTCGTCATCCTCCCTCTTTAACCACATAAGGAGGAAGGACTGAGGGATGGTCAGGTGCAGCCACCGACCTATCCAGCTAGTTCCGACACGTGACGGCGCAAGCGAAGGAAATGGAGGCACGTCGCACCTATTGTTGCATGGGAGATGAGAAATTTGAGAGAAGATGATGGGTCATGGGTGGCGGGTCGCGTGATGGTATGAGGCTAGGGTTCGATGAATTGGTGTTGGAAAATGCTATATATGCAACCAACTCGTTTGCCAACTTTCAGTTGCTAACAACCAACTTCATATGGCACCAACACAGTCATTCGATGCACACAGCCCCGATCGATGAATGTCACTAGTGATATTTGATATGACACCAATGAGTTTCATATGGCACCATCACAGTCGTTCGTTGCACACCATATTTCGTTTTAAGCAACGTTTGACGTCTGAATTTTCAGTTTTCTCTCTTCCCGTGTGACTCAAGATTCTTTAAGGTGTGACTCATTGAATCTCGCTGTGACTCCGGTGGTGTCATGCCAACCCTTATTGATCTTTCTCATCTCTTTGTTAAATTCCTCGACAAATCCAAAGTAAAAGTTTACACTTTAGTTTCTTGTGTGTGAAAGCTTCAACGATCTTGTTTTCTTTCCAAGTCTACAACTTAGTACCACTGTTTGCTGCAAATTGAATATGTATTGTTGAAATCTGTAGTTTTCTTTATTTTCATCGTCTAAACATTATAAAAATATGATATTAACCTTCGCCCACTTGAATCCATTGAAACCCTACAAGTTCCCCAAAAGCTTTCCCTCTTTCTAAAGCCTAGCATGACTGAAACACAAATATGAAAATACAATGATGATATTTTATTTTTGTGATCACTCGATCCACATCCAAATGCCCGATTGTTCTAAAAAATTTCTCACAGTTTAGCCTTCTATAAATATAATTCCCCTAAAGACAATCCGATCATCGAAGCTCGATGAAACCTAGATTTAATTCACTGCTATGAACAAAATCATGTGCGCATGCAGTATTTCTAAAAACCTACGCCTTATATATTCCCTCCATAACTTTTTCAATACTTGCTTGAATCCCACCAAATTTTGACCAGACCCTTCTAACATACATTCCTACCTAACCTCCAAGTTTCAACCTAATTAGAAATCCTAAACATAGTTAAAAAATCAAAATACCCCTTTGTTGTCTTGAAATTCCACACCTTCTCAACCCTAATATTTTCACATGGGGCGAGAATTCATGACTTTTGGTAGGACCTCTAGTCCATCCTATATCACTACACTCTGTTGTAATCGAAAATTATACAAATATCATTTTCAATGATTTAGCACATAGATCCTCTCATTATTAGGTATTCACAAGTAGTGCTCGGTAAAAGCCATCATACCCAGAGAACGCATTGTACTGCATATCTTTAATTTCAACTTCTCATTCCTTTATGATCATTGATAACAAAAATTATATTAAAACATTTATCATGAAATAATAGTATTTTATTTAAAAATAATTTGATGAACCATGTATCAAAAACCATTTGCATGAGCCCTCAATTCCAATGATCATCTTATATGAGAGTTATTTAATAGAATAACTTCTCTCTAGTAAAGAGTTTAGAATTCCTCAACAATGAATGCGTTCCTAAGGACCGAGCATAAGCTACCAAAGGTTATCAGCCATTGACCAGCAGAGCTATCTCATTAAATTATAACTCAAGGTGACAAGGGTTAAGCCATGTGTTTACAAATACCTCAGGATTAAGAGTCTATAGAAACGACAAATGAGAATCACAGTATCATATGACATTAATATAAACGATGTGTTCTTATCGAGATCATGTTCAGTATATTTCAAATACACCAACACAATTGATTTAGAGTAACTACTATAATGGCTAAGATAAACGAACTGATCACTAAGCGAAAGTCAACAATGTTGCAGTCTTATAGATAGGATATGCAGTTCTATCACCAATTGTGAACCTTATCAAGAATAATATATCAATAAGCTTAGACCTTTTGTATGTGAATCTCATCCACATACCTATGCTACCTAAGCTATACTAGATGGACTATTATGTGTCGCATACAAAAGAAATATAAATATAATAATGAAAAACATGCTATTTTATTATTATTGTTAAAATGCATATAATTGACATATAGAACACAATCAATTCCATCACGCAGCATCGGGTACAAGAGAACAAGTACATGATGCATTCAGTGTGTTGTTGCAGGCGAATCTAGATCCTATAGATATGTTGTGATTGTATTTCTCGACGAAAAGCCAATTATTTAGAATGAACAATCCAAACCACATAAGCAATGTACAAGAGAAGAAATAAGATACAAACAAAAATCACACCCGAAAAGAGACAGATATTTACCAAGGTTCGACAATGATGCCTACATCCTCCCTTCACACCAATTCCACTATACTTCGAAGTAATTGAGCAATCATTTTTACAAGAGTTTCCCTTCTCTCCCTCATAAGCCCTCAAGGTTCCAAACCCAAATTCTCCCTTAGAATTTTGTTCTCACTAAAGTCCTCTCAAGAGTCATACATAAGTAGCACATAAAACCCCTTATATAGTAGGAACAAAATCCCTAACTCATATAAGCCAGGATCCCTCATCCAACGAATCAGAATAGGCTAAATATGACACATCTCCTAAGAAAGGACGAGCGGTGTGCATGCAAGTTGCAAACTTTGCTTTCCTAATTAACCTTTAGCTATGAATCATTTTGGTTGCATCATATATTTTTTTTTTTTCAAGATGGTCATTTAAAAGTATCATCTTGACATCTATTTGTCAAATATCATAGTTGAGCTAAGCTACAATGGATAAGAGAATCCAAATAGACTTAAGCATGGCAGCCAGCGAGAAGGTCTCCTCATAATCGATTCATTCTTTT
The DNA here is from genome assembly GCA_947650365.1 of Chamaelirium japonicum. NCBI lineage: Eukaryota > Viridiplantae > Streptophyta > Magnoliopsida > Liliales > Melanthiaceae > Chamaelirium > Chamaelirium japonicum. The sequence continues at coordinate 15,946,157 of OX393549.1, forward strand.
TGAGTAAATATTTTCACAATAAGTCTGGCTCTAAAGGTTCTCGCCTTTTTGTCTGATCCTATTTTTCTCTTACAAATCCACTTGTACCCTATCGGTTTGATACTAGTAGGTATACAATTCTATAATATTCTAGACTAATTGATTGGAGAAAATAGACTATATCTCAGCTTTCATAACTTTAAGCCATTGTCTTGAGTCTAAATCTGAGACAGTCTCTTTGTAGTTATGGAAATCGGCATCATGATCTTCTAGGATAGCCTCATACGTTTCTCTCAAGAACATGGATCTCTCATGTGTACGAGTACGTATTGGATTAGTGACTATCTTGTTATCTACTAACAATTCATCAATGGTCACTGTATACTCTATTGGTGTTTTATCAGTCAAAGGCTAATTACCAATAGTTATAGTTTGATCTACTTGATGTCTATTAGTGTCTGAATCAGTACTCTCAGGTGCCTCTAGTAGTTCATTCAGCTCTATTATTTCTTTGGAGTTATAATTCATGATATAATTATCTTCAAAAAATACAACATTAGTGTTGGCTATCACTTTCTAATATCAAGGATTATAAAATAAATAATATTTGATTCCTTTTGGATAACCCACAAACTGACATATCTCTTATCTTGATTCCAACTTATCGAACTTGTCTTTTCTTACATAGGCAAGACAACCCCAAATTCTTAAGTAATATACAACAAGATTGCGCCCAGTCCACAACTCAATGGGTGTAGTTACTACTGACTTTGATGAAACTGGGTTCGAAAGATACTGTGCAGTTTCCAATGTGTGTCCCCAAAAGAATAAGGGTAAAATAAAAAAACTCATCACTGATCTCACCATATCAAATAAAGACCTATTTCTTCTTTTTTTTAACACCATTTTGCTATGTTATGCCTGGTGATGTCATGTGGGATACAATCTCTCTTTCTCTCTCTCTCTCTCTTTGGTGATGTCATCTGGGATGCAATCTCTCTCTCTGTTAAGTAGTTCTAAAAGTCACTTAGGAAGTATACCTCCTCGATCAAATCGAAGAGCCTTTAGGTTTTTTTCTCGACTGTTTCTTCACTTTCGTATGAAACTATTTGAACTATCATGCATTTTCCCATATTATGATAGCGAGCATATGTGGTCTTGGAATAGGCAGGCTGTGAAGGAAAGCAAGGCTGAACCGATCAATCTAGTTCAGCTAAGAGGGTTGATTCAAAGAGACGAAATGGGGATATGTCCCATTAACTTAAGTGGATTATTGATGATTATACGATTAATTTGACAGATGAGAACATGCCTTCATTACCCCTTTAACTGTTTTACTAGGGTTCGACAAGCATCCATGTTTAGCATTGTTGCCCTCTCTTCTTATTAGGTTTTTTACTTGGATGTTGCCTCGTTTATCTTCCTCAGACTGTCACCGTCATCATCTGCCAAAGAGTGAGCAACAGTGGCGCTACCGGCCAAGGCGATCAACGCTTTTCAGGAGAGGCAAGACAACCAGCAAAGGAGCAGAGCCGTTTACTAGCTTCTGATGGAAACATTCAGCTATGTTCACGCAATGGTTCTGATACTGGTGAAGATCTTGGTTTTTTTGACAGAATAGAGCACAAGTGGCCGTCTATAAGGGGATCTTATACTACCATGATCTTGGATCCCTATCAACCAAACTTCTAAGTCAATTGGCAATAACGAACTACAGAACCGTTAGGCAAGTTAAGGGAGAAGAAGCATGTGCAGAATTGGTTTGGAGTATATACGTAGTGCCAATTCTCCTTTGTCCTTTGCTCTCCTACTCCCGTGGTTGGAGTCAGTGATGGCCAAGAGCATCAAGCTCTGATTCCATGTTACCATGGAAGGAATCCCAAAGGGCGCACCATGGGGAGAAAAGACTCAAGGGAAATACTCAAGCAATTAGGGCACAATGGCCAACAATATATACAAGCTACAAAAGGTGTGGCCGCCAACGGATGAGAATACCACATATAATTAAAAGGAAAAATAAATAAATAGTAGAAGACACATAATATACAACTATAACCACTTTCAATAAAAATGATCAATATATTTTCTTTTTAAAAGTTAAACAATACATTGTTTTTTGGATCAAAGAAACAAACTTCTTGCCAGTATCCATCGCAGCCCTCTGCCATGGCATGCGTCGGTCGGAGACTCATGTCGGCCCCCTAATACAGGCACTCTAAAAGTAAATCACACTTTGCCATCCTATGCGGGCACCCCCAATGTGAATCACACATTGTGACGAGTGGCAATGGTGGAACCAAGCAATGAGGTGCAGTAATAAAAAAAATATGAAAAACTCTAGTGTTAATAAGAATAATGCACCACCGCTGCTTTAGGCAGTTGGTAGAGTTATCGCTCCTTGTCAGTAGGGGTGTGCAGGATCCAAACTAAACCGACTAAACCAATTAACCAAACCAACCGATTTTAATCGGTTTCGACACACTCAATGGATCGGATTGGATTGGGTTTTTTAAAAACTGACATGATTAGATCGGTTGATGGATTTGTAAATTTAAAACCGACCTAAACCAAATCGAACCGACATATATATATAAGTATTATAATACTTTATTAAATATACCATACGTCCTCATATACCCTTACTACCAACAATCTTTGCAATACTATAGGATTACTCAAAATCAGTTACAAATCTTATTTAGGCCTAATAATTTGATAACAATTATTATTTTTTAAAATTAAAACTAGGTTCTAATGGAAGAAGAAAAAAACCCAACATGCATATGGGTTAAAGGCCAAACCGATCATCCAATCCAATCCAAACCGATTTTATTGGATTGGACTGGATTGGATTCCAATCTCAGTTCGGTTTGGTTTGGATTGGAAATCCTCAAAATCGACCAAGGTTGGATCGGTTTGGGTTTTGCCTAAGGTTGGTTTCGAACCAATGCACACTCCTACTTTTGAGCACTATCCTGGGTTGGGTTCAATATCTTCCATTATGCGCACGCTTGTGTGTGCAGCTAATTTCCTCAGGCCGGGTGGGCCCTTTCCGCAATTGGTGTAGTGTCTTTGCTTGTTCGTGTGACTACTCGGGGGGGGGGGGGGTGCCTCTTGGGTCTAGCTAGCTAAGAACCCCACGCACAAAAAAAATAGTAATAATAATAATTCTTTGCAATACATTGGAAGATCCAACGACTGCAATGAGATCGTGCTCTACGAACTACAATGGCTCTGATGTTAATTAGCACAGCCTGGTTAACCATAAGACAATTAAGTGGTCACCTAAGTCCCCAAGTGAAAGACAGCACCAAAAGCCTAAACCCACTTACATATCTGAAGGCCCCATATGAGAAATAAGGCTCCAACCTACTTAAATAGACTAGGACCTTATATAAACCAAAATCTTTTTATATATAAAAAACTAGATAATATTATTTAGATTATTCACCCTAGGCATTAACTTATATCAAGCACCAAGGTTCTCCGAGTTTGTGTCGTAACAGTTCACCACACTCTTCTGCTAGGTCCACTGGCTCTGGACAACCCATTGGACTTGGTACCTAGTGACTAGCCGAAGATATGGTTGAAATATGATGATGTCACTGTTTGCGAAAAAAACCGACCCCTTGGCCTGGTGGTTCTTCCTCACTCCATGTTGGAAAGGTTCCCTGTTCGGCTCCCGGTATGCACACCGTGGAGCAAATTTTTCCTCAAGACCGGTGTGACTTGTTGCGTGTGCGAATCCTGACCGTTAATGTTATGTTCACAGGATTAAGTAATTAATAAATAGCGGTTGTCGCCTCCCCGTTTTGATCTCCTGACCTCTTTGAGTCCTTGCTCTAGGGTCTTATCCTCTGACCGTCTGGCCGGTCCAGCCAAAAGAAAAAACTTATATCAAACTAGGCCACAGTTTTCTTTTTTTATTTATTTAAAGTAGTATGAGTGGTCGAAATGCAGTTGGGAGGATTGCAAGTGGTTTCCCCACATAAATTATCTTCAATAAGTGAAAAGAAGACCAGCTCATGTGACATAGACTCACACCACCCACAACTACCCTTATAGAGATTGGGGGGGGGGGGGGGGGGGGGGGGGGGGGGTTCCATCTATGTGCAACAAAACTATCCAACAATAAAGAGCAGCATTAAACAACATAGAAGGATGCTGAAATTCTATTCACACATTGTTAGCCGCACGATCACGCGTGAAAATCGACGCCCTAACATACCAATTTATTAGGTGTGCAATTTGATTATGGTCATACCGAGAACCGGACCAATCTAACCTCAATGGTTCGGTTCGGATTTTTGCCAATCCTGAGTCGGGTCGGGCCCCGGATTTTGCAGACCCGATGTACATCGGTTTAGTTTTGGTTTTGGGTTTGGTAGGACCAAACCAAGTCGAACCGAATGTGTATGCAAGTGTTTATAAGCGGCTGAAATGTTGTAATTTGTGTAATTGGATTTTGGGGGACTTAGGGATAGGTACCTGATCAACAGATCAACTAGCCTAAAGGATAGCCAATTGCCGGGACGAAAATATCCCTCATTGTTCTTTGAATTTTCACTTCATGCCAATCCTTTCTTAACTAAACCGAATCATAAACCCTAAGATCTATAGGTCATGGGATGAATCCTATACCTAATCCTAAATCTAAACATAATATGAACAAATCCTTACGTCTGCCACGCACCTCTCGTCTTCGTTACCAAGTCAAGAACCGAATGTGTATGCAAGTGTATATAAGTGGCTGAAATATTGTAATTTGTGCAATTGGATTTTGGGGGACTTAGAGATAGGTACCTGACCAACAATTCAACTAGCCTAAAGGACAGCCAATTGCCGGGACGAAAATATCCCTCATTGTTCTTCGAATTTTTATTTCATGCCACTCTTTTCTTAACTAAATCGAATCTTAAACCCTAAGATTTATAGGCCATGGGATGAACCCTATATCTAATCCTAAATCTAAACCTAATATGAACCAAACCCTTACGTCTGCCACCCACCTAATATGAACCAAACCCTTGTTAGGCTTCCGTTTTAGTATTATACTATTAAATGGGTTCACAAGAACCAAATCCATAAAAGAAAATTTTGCAAGAAGAAAATAAAGGTTAGAGGATAAAAACATGATAAAATTGGATAGTAATCCGACACAAAATCAGATCAAACCCATGAAGTAAAAAGGAGGAAGCTAGTTTCCCAATATGGGTGTTCTCTCTCTAAGGATCCAAGATCCTCCAAAGATGGTTGCTCTTCCTTGTCCTAATCAAAGTAAACATAGCCAAATATAAGGGCATAACCCCTTGCTCATAGCGCCAGAATTTGTACATCCATTGGTGGAGAAATCATTGCTAAGAGCCAAATCTTGCATCGCAGATTATCGTGCGCACCCCTAGTGTGAACCATATGCAAGTGTGGTGCATGGGAGAACCTAATGGACCAGAGACTGAAGTTCCGATACCAATTATGAGTATGACTCAAGCATATGGACTAGAGACTGAAGTTTCGATACCAATTATGAGTATAACTCAAGCATGTATACCAGTAAGCTAGTAATAGTTCTCATACCACTAATTGGACTTGTTTCCCCCCTGAATCCCTAAAGAGAGGTCAACAGTGGTCGTACCTCTAACTTAATAAACGTGAGCAATCAATGAGGAAACTGTCAAACACCTTGTCTAGCACTACAACCAACAAACATTTCTCAAAATATATCTTAAAATAACACAATGTGCAGAGCAAAATCTTAAGCAAACATATCTAATCTACATGTGATGCAAAGGTCATGTGTGATAGGGTAGAAACATACAAGGCTCTACCTAAAGCATTTAGATAGGTACACGAGATATATTTTAGGTGGAAACCCAATGAGAAAATGAATTCAAACAAAGGATAGAGAGTTACCCTTGAAGCGTGCTAAACTTCCACATCCCAACATGAGCCTGGCACTGGTAGTCAATAACCATCATGATGATCCATCTCCTAACAATATCCTATTATGTTTCTTCTCCATGCTCAAGTCCACGAACATATCCTCGCCTTTATATGATTAATGCACTTCAAATTGTCGCAATGACTTGAAAAAACTCAACACCCCTCAGGCAAGCTTGAGCAACACCTTCAATCCCTCCAACAGTGTTCTTCCCAAAGATATATGATATGGTTTGGGAATATAGGAAACTTCACAAAATTCGGCTCAAAAGAAAGAATCTCAACTTCAATGATAGGAACACCACAAAGAATAGATCATGGTATGAGTGTTCTCATTGATGAATAAAACGAGATGAAAACTATAAGGTTAAAGAAGATGAGAGCTTCAACGATCATGTACTAACCCTAAGGTAAATACTGACATTATATAGTATTCTCTTGTCAAAACCCCAACCCTTTTAGGTCTTGTTTGGGCAGGATTGGAACAAACTAAAAAAAAGGCTAAAAAAACCACCAAAAAAAGGTCATAGAACCCGTACAGTATGCACCTCGTCCTACTCCACCCCTTACTTGTTAGTTGGACACCCCTGGTCCTCTGTATCCACTGGGGATCTTTTGAGCAACGTTAATAGAGTAGCATGGAGGTTGGCAGAGTAGCCAAGCACTGCATCGGAGCAATCGGCTGAGCACCCTCTCATCCTCTAAACAGAGGTACCAACTTTGGAGTCAGATTTTAGCTAGGGGCAGTCAGGTACCTCTCCGAACCACAGTTCTCCTAGTCTAGCCCAAATCACAGCCACCACAGCCGATTATATCATGGAGAGTTTCATGCTATTGTTGGACTTTGTGTTCGTTAATGTCAAATACCAATGTAATAGACCTAGCTTGGTTATTTGAATAATAGACATCATATCTTTTTCATAACTTACCTAGTAGTTACTTACCACTTATCCTCTGAGTTGTGCTAGGTGACTAAAGTGTATTGATAAGATCAATACACAGGAGATTTGAGTGCGCCAGTTCACACATCTCAGAAGGTTCGCAGTCAGTAATCAGATAGGACACCCGATTTGAAAAACTGTAACACTCTGGTCTTCTCATAACTGAGAGATGGTCTATCTCAACCATTGAAGTAGTTGACTATAAATCATATGTGTTTATGTGTGTTGAGTGTACCGAACGGAATCGAGAGAGCAAACCAAGTCTAATAAAGCTGTCGTTAAGATTATGGTCACTATTCTACTGGTTGACTAAACCCGAAATCTTAGGATATCCTTTGGATTTTGGATTTGGTACTTGTCACTTTATTTGCCAAATAGTGTGGTCTATCACAGACCTAAATCTGGGTAGGTTGGGTGGCTTGCACTAGTTATTGAAGAACGGAGGTATACTTGGAAATTCCTCACTCCTCGAGGGGAGCAAGGTGTCTCCTTGCGTAACTTCCATGAAAGACTGATCATCAAGTCTGGCCAGACGCTTTTAAGTAAAGATGATGATCACAAATACTTGGAAAGTTAGGACTCAAACGGGTGTACCAAACTAGGAGGGACACTCTTTTAACCTTGAATAGTATCACGGATACCGGAAGTAGGAGGGGTTAAGTACAACACAGTGGATAAGGGTTCTTGTATAATATCCAAGGGACCACGAAGTGCAGTTGTGACCTAGTAGTGGTTGTGGTCATGGCTAACTGAGAATGGTGTGATCATGAGATGGTCGCACACATCTTCAGTTGGAGCCGAGGTCATGGACGAGCTGCCTGATCCTAGTGCACGGTTATTGTATGGGGAGGATTAAGGTTTACTTAAGTCAAGTTATCTGACCGGACCTTCTAGAGTCCATTCCTTGGGGAATCTTAGTTGGATTAGGAATCCCAGGTGACACCACTATTAGGATTCACTAGGGTTGCTTAAGTAAGTCATGCTCTATAAAAGCATATCAAAGTATATGTGGTTATGCCACATGGGGTGTGCACATGAGATGTGCGTCATTAGACCATGTAACAGAGGAGGGAGGGATCCAAGCTTGACAATGATTCCCTCATCATCGGGGATTAGTCACTAAGTGGTGCGACCCATATAGTGGCTGGCTATATTAATGGAGAGAGAGGGGATATTCCTCTCTCCATTAAGTAGCTGACTATGTGGGGCCCACACCAAGTAGTGGCCGGCCTATTAATGGAGAGGGAATTCCCTATCTCCATTAATAAAAATTGCCCCCCTAAGAATGCCTATAATCTAGGGATTTCGATTAGGGGGAACTTTATCATAACCCTATCTCTATCTCTATCCTTATCTCTATCTCTTTAGATGAGGGTTTTAACAAACCCTAGCCGCCCCTCTCATGGCCTAAGCCTTGCAAATTTTGGCCAAGGAGGAAAGGGGGGGAGAAGAGAAGAAAAAGAGGAGAGAAAGAGGAGAGAAAAGGAAGAAGAGAAGCGAAAAGAAAGGTACATCGCACGGAGTTTTCCTCATAGGAGAAGAAGGACATAGATCTAGAAGTTGACTCCCATAGGTCATCCAAGCTCATAATGAGGATGAGAATAGGAGTTGCTCTCAACGGGTTGCGAGGCGTTTTTGCTTCATTGACAAATTCAGCTTCTACCAAGATGAATTCGTGCGGCTCCTCACCCCGGGCATTCATAAGACCCTAGAGGTAATTCTCTAATAATTTTTAGATGGTTGCATGTGCTTTTAATTTGATTGAAAGCCATATGTTCAGGATCTAAAAAAAGAATATTGCACGACAACGATTCATATTTAATTCTGACACATAAATCACTTCCGCTGTGTGCTACGATGCACCAAACCAACAACTATTTCATTGGGAATCTTCATGAATGGCAACTATGTTTTAGCCAATGATCCTCTAAACATAGATGCTTTTGGAGCATCTCCAAGGGACTCGCTACAGTAGTTCCTTCGTTACCATAGCAAGCGAATGTTTGAAAATACTGTTCCAATGGATGCGTAGCTACTTCGACACACGTACTTTAAGGGTTTCATTATTCTGCTTGCTACAATTGGCGATCAGACGACCTTCGCCATCCCAGTAGGCCCAACACATCAACAGTTTTGGTGTATCATATGCCACATGCAAAGACTGAATGATCCTTACCTCCAGCGCCACTTTTCGGATTCAAACAATCGGCTGGCCATTGTGTTTAAAAATATGAACCGAATCTCCTCAGAACGCATGCACACTCCCCTCCTTTCCAACAAGCAAAAAATGATTGTTGTCTTTAAAAATATAGTTATTACTATTTGTGGATGTCCGAGCCCCCCTTGGAATCCAAGCCCTACGAATAAAAATCCATCATCTGAGTGGAAATCCTACCATCCTTGGAATTCGTGCCCTACGAATAAAAATCTGATCGTTGGTGAAAATCTGTGCCTCCTTGGAATGCATGCCCAACGATCACAAATCCAATCCACTGAAATTCAAGACCAACAAAATTATGATTAATTAATTATTTATTTACTAATTATTAGTATTTTAATTTAATTTTTGGTAAATATCAGTAGTTTTTAGTTCATACCCAAATCTTGGTAATTTGTAAAAAAGCATGATGGACTTATGATCATTTGTTATTTGGTAATATGGAGAGAAGACAAAGGAATTAAAAAATAGTGTAATAATAGGGAATCCCTTGGAGTTAGTTAAAAATAGTAGCTCCCTATTTTGTTGAAGAACCCATATGGCTCATGAGAAGAGGGAGTTCCGAGTCCCTTAGAGCATCTCCAAGGGACTCCTAGAGCCACTCCTTATTTTTTGGAAAGACCAAATACCCTTTGTTATCTTTCCAAATTCCTGAATGACAAATGACCAAAAGCCCATCGAAGGAGCCAACAGTTTGAATATGCAACCTTCCGATTTAAAAGGACCGATGTGGATGGGGCCATGTGGTCTATTGGAGCAGAATTTATTTTCTTTGAAAATGGGTGCGAACAAATAAAATACATAAAAATAGATACACCGCTAGAGTCCACAGGGAGGTGATGGTCGCTCGCTAGCTAGTCCTAGCGAGGGCAGTAGCTAAAAACTACAAGAACTACTATAGTGAGTCACTTAGAGATATTATTAAAAGGTTAAATGTGAAGACTCGTATGAGTCATCATGTAACATCCGCCCCAAACACACAAGATATTGTCAGTTTTGCCCGTGCTCGCACGAGAACTTCCCAGGGTGGTCACCCTATCCTAGTACTACTCTCGTCCGAACACGCTTAACTACGGAGTTCTTACGAAATCCGTAGTGGCGCACGGTTTTAAAACGCATCTTCTATGTTTGGGAGGAAAAATTATATAAGTAGCACATGATTTCCTTTCCAAGCGATGTGGGGCTAACTCATGGCCTTGTACACCTCACCTCACCTCACCTCATCCATTTTGGCATTCTCGCCACAGAAGTCTTGGCTCTTGGCTATTGGCATATTGGATCTTGGTCGTCACAATCCACCCCCCTTAGGGTTACACATCCTCGTGTAGGGTTAGACCCCCCATAGCGAGGAGAACTAGCTCTGATACCATTTTGTAACATCCACCCCAAACACACAAGATATTGTCCGCTTTGCCCGTGCTCGCACGAGAACTTCCCAGGGTGGTCACCCTATCCTAGTACTACTCTCGTCCGAGCACGCTTAACTATGGAGTTCTTACGAAATCCGTAGTGGCGCACGGTTTTAAAACGCGTCTTCTATGTTTGGAAGGAAAAATTATATAAGTAGCACATGATCTCCTCTCCTGGGGCTAACTCATGGCCTTGTACACCTCACCTCACCTCACCTCATCCATCTTGGCATTCCCACCTAAGGAGCCTTAACCCTTGACTATTGGTCTATTGGATCTTGGTCGTCACATATTATCTTCTAAAAGCATTTGTAAAGGGACTCCTACAGCCAGCCTCTATTCTAGGTAGCAATATGAGCTTTTAAACACAATAGGGAGTCACTTTTGGAACCAACTCAGAGGAATTACCTATTTTTTCTCTATTTCTTGAAAAGACAAAATACTCCTTTGATTCAGGAGCCTTGGTTACTATCCTTGTACAGATTGCTGTAGTGGGTTAGTTTGAGGTGGGGCCCGACAGAGTAACCAACGGCCACGGCTCCCTGCATGTAGTGAGGCCAGTAGCGAAGAGCTGCTTTAGCGAATGATATCGGAGTCGATTGGAGCGAGACTTTTCCAGGATTCGCTCGCTACAGTGTTGCAGAGGTTTTAATTTTAAAACCCTAGCACTAAACCCCCCCACCGGAAACCCGCCTCCAAAGCGCGGGATCTCTCCCGCCACCTCGTCGCTAGGGTTTGGAAGCTTTCTCCACCGGCAATGGCGAGCCTCGCTGCGTCCACAGACCCAGCGGTGAGCCCCAAGCATGTGGACGAGTCTCTCTGGTGGGACTCCTTCGTCCTCCTCTTCGAGGAGCTCGACGCCGCCCCTCTCTCGTCCGACCTCCCCGACCACCTGGTACCAACCCGCTTCCCCCCCACTCGCTTAGCTATTAACCGTGTAACATCCATCTCTCCGGGGCTTGTGTTTGCAGGTGAAGAAGATCAAGAGCAATCACGCCTGGTTCTCGGGCTCGGTCACCTGTTTCAAGGCTCCGAATCGGGACTCGAGGCTCGCTTTGGATTCCCCTCAGATATCCGTCGGATCTCGTTGCCTCCATGTAAAGCCGGAGCTGAAAGAAGCCGCCCTTCGAGTTAGCGCATGCCTGGTATTCCGCATTCTCATTCTTTTCCGATGTTTTTTTGATGGTGCCTTGAAATGTGAACAAAATTGAACATTTGTAATCAATCTATCAATTTTACTTTATGCCCCCGTGCGTAAAGTAAGTATTGTTGGATATATGATGGGAGAAGTAATTTCCATTATCGAGGTGAGCTACTGTAACCAGGCTGAATGGAGTGCATTTTTGCTGCCGGATTGATTTACTTTGCTTAAGGCCCAATCGTGGTGTGCCGCGTCGTCCATTAAAAGGGTACAATGGGGACCACACTTGCTACCGGACGCCCCTATCCCATTATGCACTTTGTAATTGACGACATGGCACACCATGATTGGGCCGTAAGCAAACGCAGCAAATCAATTGGGCAGCAAAAATTCACTCTGCTGAATGTCGGTTGGGAATTCTTGTCAATCTTCCTTATAGCTGACTCCATCTTGATAGGATAAAGACTTGGAGTCTTGGATGATGATGATATGAATTCAAATATCAAAGCTTTGACATGAAAAAAGAAGTAATTAAGGTGTTGAAGATTGATATAGTCAACTCCAACATCTAGGAATTCAAGATAAAGAACCCCATCATATTTCATCATGATCCTATTTTGTTACGTGAATCCAAAGAAAATGTAGCTGTGAAACATACAATTCTACTTATGATTTTAGTGTAATTGGATTGTAATTTAGCCATGGAAAAATTCTTATCTCCATTGTATTGATACAAATATCAGCACTTGAGAGAATGCTTGCAGTTATGACACATGGCACTTCGACCTGCCATTCTTGCAGTAATGAAAAAATTTTCGTTTCTTAACATGAGTTGTGAAATAATTACGGACAAGACTCAGGCTTTATAGGATATGATATAGGATTAGGCTTGCTTTTCAAAGGTGTAAATTAGTGGGTTTCTTCCCACAACCTTTACGTTGCAAGCATAAAAACTTACATGACCTGGAAACAAAGAAAAGTTTGGATAAGTATGATTGGGAGATGGTGTTGTAGTCTACTAGTCGTAGAGACTGAGAGTCCTCTCATTGATAGCTGATGGGGACATCGAGCCTTGGCCCTGGCGAGTGTACCAGCGCAGGAGGCGACATCTGAGCATGTGGTTCTAAGCCATGTTTGCTGTTTTGTTTTCGGTTGGGTCAAGTCCGTGCTTAGTGGACTGTTACTTTGCTTATGTACTTTTAGTCCCACCTTGATTAGTGGGCTGTTTTGTCTGTCGTTGTAAGCCTATTTATAGGCCTGTCATATGTTCTTTCAGTATGCAATGAATAATAAAATTTCTGTTTTCCTCCACATGCGTGTTGAGAGAAACCAGGGTGAGGTGTGTGAAGCCCCAAACCCAAACCCAAACCCTAGGTGTGTGAAACCCTAGGTCCAGATTAGGTGTGTGAAACCCTAGTTGGTCCCCCCCTATCCTTCTTGTTTCCAGCCCACACCGCCACCCTCACCCCTCTCTCTCTCTCTCTCCTTCTCCCCCGCAGCCACCCGATCCTTGCCCGTGCCGCCCGACCCCCGGTCCGCCTCCTTTGCCGCCGCCCACTCCGATCCCCCTCCCTCCCCTCCTACCCGGCCGGACCGATCCCCACCCCCTCCCTTTCCCCTCCCGCGACCCAGTCGACCCCGGCCCCTTTGCCGCCCGATCCCCCCCCCCCCCCCCCACTCCCTTCCCCCTTTTTCGCGATCCGACCGAACCCCCCTGCCTTTGCCGCCCGATCCCCATCCCCTCCCTTTCCCTTCCCCGCGACCCACCCGAAACCCCTGCCCTTGCCGCCGACCGAACCCCCCTTCCCGTGCCCCGCCACCGGCCGCTGTCCTCCTCCTCCGGACAGCAGCCCCGACCCCTCCCTCCTCCCCACCCTGACCCGGCCCGATCCCCTTCCCCGCGACCCAACCCGCACCCCACCTCTCCATCCCAACAAAGCCCATCCCCCTCGGCATGACGGCATGGCCGATCCGGATGTTGATCACGGTCTGATCGACGACGAAGACGGATTCCTCGATATCCGTTCCCCATTCCTCGATTTCCAGTTCAGCGCCGGCGAGAACGTGAAGGAGTACGTGGAGCGCATCACCTACCTCTTCGCCAAGGACGCAGAAGCCCGGCTGGGAATCTCGGAGAACCATCAACGGTGGCATCCCGGCGCGCCCGTACACCCCAACGTATTGGCACTCCGGACCCTCGCTCAAGCCCCGGCCAAAACCGACGATCCCGCATCGACATCGACCCCGCCACCAGCTGAGGTCTCTGAGGGTTCCCGCAACCCTAAGTAGGTGAGTTTTCTCTTTCGGTCTTCCCCGGTCAATATTCGAGGGTAGCTCCGGTAAACAAATCTCCTAGGTTTTATCTATGAAACTGCTGCCTCCCCATGACATGCGAGATGTGTGATTTTGTTGGCCCTGTTTGTTACTAATCCTAATATTGCACGTGGAACCCTGCTGATAACCTAGCCTCTGTTATTTAATTATTTAAGAGTTGGAATAGCTGTTTGTGTGCCTGTTCGGCTTTGTTAAAACCATTAGCCACATTACCTGCTCAAACTTATTTCCCGTTTCGGCTCGGAGCAAAGTGGCGATCCTGTCGCTGCTCAACGAATATTGAATTCCCTGTTACACACACAGTTCCACATCATTTTGGTATCAGAGCATGGTCGTAGCTATAGATCATTCGCATTCAACACCTGATCCTGCATATTGCATTCATTTCAGTTCTTGTGCATTAAGTTAAAAAAAAAAAATTATCATTATTAGCATCATCTTGTGTGTTGTCATTGCATGCCAACCCGTAGGGGTAGGCCATATCTATTAGGAGAGTTTAGCGAGTCGGACAATTGCAATATGGATCTCGAGGCTTTGACTAGAGCACTTGCTGAGTTGACCCAAGGTATAACCACCATGAACCAGAACCTCGCCGCGTATCAGCGCGACACCAATGCCCGGTTAGACTGGATGGAACAAGCGCGGACTGATCCGCATGTGGAGTTTCCTAATCCCCCTCAAGGGCCCCCGGCCAACTGGCAAAACAACCAGGACCCCGATGATCAGTACCTTCGGGGTATCCGGTTAGAGGTATCGTCTTTTGATGGTAGACATGATCCCCAGTTTTTCCTGGACTGGCTCTAGTCCATGGATCGTTATTTCATGTGGTATCCGTTAACTGAGGTTAGGAAGGTCCGCTTTGCATCCATGAAGCTCAGCGGACCCGCGAGCCAATACTGGACCAACGTGGAAGCGTTGAGGCTGCGCGAACCCAAGACCCTATCGATACTTGGGTCGCCATGAAGAATGAGCTGAAGGGTAAGTATGTGCCACCGTCTTATCAGGCACGACTGTTAGACCAATGGCACCAATTTACCCAAGGTAGCAAGTCAGCTAAGGACTATGTTGCCAAATTTGATAAGTTCCTCACTCGCTGCAACGTCCTTGGGACCGAGACGCCTGCCCAAGTCCTTTTCCATTTCCGGTCTGGTCTAAGGGAAGACCTAAGGAATGAGCTCCTTGCCAGAGATGTCACGGAATTGGAAAGAGCCTACACTTTAGTACAAGACCTTGACGCCTCTAGGTATAGTCACGCCTACAGGCATCTTGATTCAAGGAGCTATCCTACCAGGCCCTCCACTAGCAATTCCAATCGAACTGACCCCAACTCATCTCAACCAAAGCCCAGCATTCCCAATAAGAATTTTGAGAGGGACGCCTGAGGAAAGAGTGTCGAGCGAGACTTCTCCAAAGTCAGCCCTCTCACAAAGTGTTACAAGTGTCAAGGGTATGGCCACGTAGCTGCTAACTGCCCTAGCCCTGTTAGAGTCAACATTGTCGATGGCAATCCCATTGAAGCGGTAGAGCCCGAAGAAGCAGAGTTCATCTACCAGACGGAAAAAGAATATGGAGATTTTGAGGACGATGATGACGGTGCCATTTTGAGTTGTCTTAGGCAGTTGTCGTCTCCCACCGTGTCAGTTGTTAGGTGCGCACTATCCCAACCCAAGGATCAAGATGACTGGAGGCGCACCGCTATTTTCCACACGTTCACCAAGATAGGGGATAAAAACTGTAAGGTCATCATCGACAGTGGTAGTTGCATCAATGCCGTGTCATCCGCTGTCATCTCCAAGACTGGCCTCAAGGCCGTCCCCCACCCTCGTCCCTATCAAGTGTCTTGGATCAACTCCACTGCCATGGAGGTCAAGCAGAGATGCCTAGTGCCCATCAATTTCAACATCTACCAGGATAAGATCTGGTGTGATGTCCTGACCATGGACGTGGGCCAAGTAATCTTGGGAAGACCTTGACTGTTCGATAACGATGTTCTCATTTATGGACGCTCGAACATGTGTCTGTTTGAACATGAGAGCAAGAAAATCAAGTTGATCCCCTCCCCACCCAAGAGTGCCCAAGCCGAGCAAAAGACTGCCCCCGCGAAGAAAGCCATGAGCGTTAGTCTTGTCAGTGCCAAAGAGCTGAATCACGAAGTAGAAAAAGGGGCTCCTATTATCATCCTAGTAGCAAGAGAAACCCCTAAGGACTCCAGCCAGTCAATCCCTCCCGAAGTCACCCATGTGCTCAGGGAGTTTGCTGACATTTTTCCTGAAGATCTCCCTGACCAACTGCCCCCGATGCGCGACATACAACATGCCATTGACTTGGTCCCTGGGGCAAGTCTTTCTAACCTGCCGCATTATCGAATGAACCTTACTGAACACGCGGAGTTGAAGAGGCAGGTTGACGAACTCCTACAAAAGGGTTTCATTAAGGAAAGTATGAGTCCTTGTGCGGTCCCCGCCCTACTGACGCCTAAGAAAGATGGGTCATGGCGTATGTGTGTAGATAGTCGCGCCATCAACAAAATAACAGTCAAGTACCGTTTCCCTATCCCGCGACTGGATGACATGCAGGATATGATGTCTGGAGCTACCATCTTCTCCAAGATTGACCTGAAAAGTGGCTATCACCAAATTCGTATCCGTCTTGGCGACGAGTGGAAGACTGCGTTCAAGACTAATGATGGACTATATGAGTGGATGGTTATGCCCTTTGGACTGACTAACGCCCCGAGTACCTTTATGAGAGTTATGACGCAAGTACTCCGACCATTTATGGGTAAATTCCTTGTGGTGTATTTTGACGACATACTTATTTATAGTCAATCTCGGGCGCAATATTTAGACCACCTGCATCAAGTCTGTACTGTGTTGAGAAAAGAAGAGCTGTATGCCAATCCAAAGAAGTGCACGTTTCTCACAACTCAAGTCAAATTCTTAGGATTTGTTGTCTCTATTGAGGGAGGCTCTGCGGACTCCGAAAATGTCAAAGCTATCGAAGAGTGGCCTGAACCCAAGACTATTCGTGATGTCAGAAGTTTCCACGGGCTAGCCACCTTTTATCGTCGGTTCATTAAAGGGTTCAGCACCATCATGGCCCCAGTGACTGACTGTTTGAAGAAGGGTGAATTCACTTGGTCAAGTGCCGCCACTAGAGCATTCATTGAAATAAAGAAAAGGATGGTTGAGGCCCCTGTCATGCGTCTCCCTGATTTTTCTAAGGTTTTCGAAGTGGCTTGCGACGCGTCTGGGCTTGGGATAGATGGAGTCTTTTTCCAGGAAGGCCACCCGGTCGCCTATTTTAGCGAGAAGCTAAATGACACTCGACAGAGGTACTCCACCAATGGTAAGGAGTTCTATGCGGTGATTCAATCACTTCGCCATTGGCGACATTATCTCTTGCCGCAAGAATTCGTCATTTTTTCTGATCATGTGGCCCTCCGTTATATTTACTCCCAGAAGAGACTGAATGCGCAACATGGTCGATGGGTTGAGTTCCTCCAGGACTACATTTTTAGTCTGCGCCACAAAGCGGGAGTTGAAAATAAAGCTGCTGATGCGCTCAGCCGTCGTGTGTTCATCCTTTCCAAATTAACTACGGCAGTTGATGGGTTTGATAGGATAAAAGCCGAGTATGAGTCATGTCCCGATTTTAGCGAAATCTATGCGTTATTGAGAGACGGGACCCTGTCCGAAATTGATGGCTATCTCATGCACGACGGATATCTGTTTCGGGGACGAAGGTTGTGCATCCCACGAACATCCTTATGCGAGTTTCTCGTATGGGAGTTGCACGCTGGAGGTCTTGCCGGACATTTTGGAAATGAGAAAACGATTGAAGCTGTGGAATACCGGTTCTATTGGCTAAGCCTGAAGCGCGATGTTGCTAGGCACGTTGGTAGATGTCACACCTGTCAGCTAGCCAAGCAACACAAGCAAAACACTGGCCTGTACACTCCTTTACCGGTCCCAAATTGTCCATGGCAAGATATCAGCATGGACTTCGTACTAGGCCTTCCGAAGACTCTAAGGAAACACGACTTGATTCTGGTCGTCGTAGATCGATTCTCCAAAATGGCCCATTTCCTGCCCTGCTCCAAAACATCTGATGCCTCGAGGGTTGCTAAAATTTTCTTCGACGGTATTGTCAGATTGCACGGTCTGCCCAAAACCATTGTTTCTGACAGGGATGTCAAGTTCACCAGTTTTTTCTGGAAAACTCTGTGGCGTAAGTTGGGCACTAAGCTCCAGTTTTCTACCGCTTTCCACCCACAAACCGATGGCCAAACCGAAGTAGTGAATCGAAGTCTGGGGAACCTTTTGCGCACCTTGGTAGGTGAACATGTTGGGACTTGAGATCTGAAATTGTCCATCGCTGAATTTGCATACAATACATCTATTAATAGGACCACTGGTTTGAGTCCCCATGAAATTGTGCATGGTTTTAAGCCTAGGCAGCCTATAGATCTCATCCCCATGGCTGACTATCATCGAGTCTCTGAGTCAGCATCTATATTTGCATCGCATGTCCAAGAACTACACAGGGAAATCAAAGATAAAATTGAGCAGAGCAATGCTAACTATAAGCTACGAGCTGATCTCAAGAAAAGGTTTAAAACATTTAATGTTGGCGATTATGTAATGGTCCGGATCCGTCCGGAACGGTTTCCCTCGGGAACTGTTAAAAAGCTGCATGCACGCAGTGCGGGCCCTTTCCAAATCTTAAAGAAACTGAATGACAATGCCTATGTTATAGATCTCTCCGAAGATTTCGGCATCAGTTCCACCTTCAATATTGAGGACCTAGTGGCCTACAAGGGTCCTGATTTTAACCCTAGTAATCCTCTCATAGGTGAGCCTTCCCATGACCCAGTTTCTGAGAGCCCCTCCCTACCTCCACTTTCAGAAATTCCACCAAATTATGCAGCAGATAAAATAGATAAAATTGTGGATGATGAGATTGTGTCCAGTAAGGACGGTGGCACCCGACGGTATCTGATCCGTTGGAAGGAAAGACCCACCTCTGATGACACCTGGATTGACCGCAGCGATCTTCAGCAGTTGGACCCTGACACCTTAGAGCAATACGAGAGTTTTGCAGATCCTCACTCGACGGGGTCGAGCTCTCTCCCACCTGGGGAGAATGATGGGGACATCGAGACTTGACCCTGGCGAGTGTACCAGCGCAGGAGGCGACATCTGAGCATGTGGTTCTAAGCCATGTTTGCTGTTTTGTTTTCGGTTGGGTCAAGTCCGTGCTTAGTGGACTGTTATTTTGCTTGTGTACTTTTAGTCCCACCTCAATTAGTGGGCTGTTTTCTCTATCGTTGTAAGCCTATTTATAGGTTTGTCATCTGTTCTTTCAGTATGCAATGAATAATAAAATTTCTGTTTTCCTCCACATGCGCGTTGAGAGAAACCAGGGTGAGGTGTGTGAAGCCTCAAACCCAAGCCCTAGGTGTGTGAAACCCTAGGTCCAGATTAGGTGTGTCGTGTGTGAAACCCTAGTTGGTCCCCCCCTATCCTTCTTGTTTCCAGCCCACACCGCCACCCTCACCCCTCTCTCTCTCTCTCTCTCTCTCTCTCTCTCCTTCTCCCCCGCGAGCCACCCGACCCTTGCCTGTGCCGCCCGACCCCCGGCCCGCCTCCTTTGTCGCCGCCCACTCCGATCCCCCTCCCTCCCCTCCTACCCGGCCGGACCGATCCCCACCCCCTCCCTTTCCCCTCCCGCGACCCAGCCGACCCCGGCCCCTTTGCCGCCCGATCCCCCCCCCAGTCCCTTCCCCCTTTCCCGCGACCCGACCGAACCCCCTGCCCTTGCTGCCCGATCCCCATCCCCTCCCTTTCCCTTCCTCACGACCCACCTGAAACCCCTGCCCCTGCTGCCGACCGAACCCCCCTTCCCGTGCCCTGCCACCGGCCGCCGTCCTCCTCCTCCGGACAGCAGCCCCGACCCCTCCCTCCTCCTCACCCTGACCCGGCCCGATCCCACTGTTCTAAAAAGCGGTCCGGGCGGTCGACTAGGCGGCCGCCTAGGCGTTTTAGGGGGTTGACCGCTCCGCTTCAGCATTAAGCGGCACTGCAGGCGGGTTGAACAAAGACTGCCCCGTCTAGGCGGGATCCGACCCGCCTATGCGCCCGCCTGAGCAGGTAAAAGGCGGACGCCTAGGCGGGTCTCACTCGCCATCGCCTTATCTATTAATCAAGGAAATTTCTAAGATTAATAGTGTATACAAGAAACAATATGATACTTTAAGATAAACTATATTATAGTCAAATTTTTAGAAGTTCATACATGTCAATGCTAGGCGAAGTTACATCATTCTCCATGATGGATATTTATCATTACATTTTAATTGTGGTTAGGGTTGGCAATGGATCAGGTTCGGGTCGGACCCTACCCAAATCCATATCTATAACCATTCGGGTATGGCATGGTCCATACATGATCCATACCCATTCGGATATAAGAGGGTCCATATCGGATCCATACCCATTTGGGTTTTGGGTTTTGGCTCGGGTTTCAGTAATGAATTGGGTTGAAATTTTCTCTTTCTCCACCATATGCAATTACTTGAGGAAAAAAAATATTTCAATGTATTGTGATGAAATGTTTAAGAAGCTCTTACGATTTTTTACTATATTGGTTCTTGAGTGGTATGAGTTTGGATAGAATTTGGATAACAATATATGATTGGTTGGAATTTGGGTACATCACAATAAAGTTGGAGTACAACTGTATTATCTAGTATACTCAAGTTAGAGGGACAATCGGGTATAGGTATTGAGGTAACCATACCGAAATACCCCTACCCACCCAATCTCCTTCTCCCTTTTCATAAAACATTTATATTCAGATCGGTTGTTTTGACGTTTGCATATGTAAAACTTTCTATTATTGTTTTTTTATATAGAATTATGAATTTATATATATACATACATATAGAATATATATAATCTCCGGGCGCCCGCCTTCCGCCTTGAAACCACTTGACCGCCCGCCATCCGCCTTCCGTTTTTTAAAACATTGCCCGATCCCCTTTCCCGCGACCCAACTCGCACCCCACCTCTCCACCCCAGCAAAGCCCATCCCCCTCGGCATGACGACATGGCCGATCCGGATGTTGATCACGGCCTGATCGACGACGAAGACGGATTCCTCGATATCCGTTCCCTATTTCTCGATTTCCAGTTCAACGCCGGCGAGAACGTGAAGGAGTACGTGGAGCGCATCACCTGCCTCTTCGCCAAGGACGCAGAAGCCCGGTTGGAAATTTCGGAGAACCATCAACGGTGGCATACCGGCGCGCCCGTACACCCCAACGTATTGGCACTCCGGGCCCTCGTTTAAGACCCGGCCAAAACCGAGGATCCCGCATCGACATCGACCCCGCCACCAGCTGAGGTCCCTGAGGCTTCCCGCAACCCTCAGTAGGTGAGTTTTCTCTTCCCCGGTCAATATTCGAGGGTAGCTCCGGTAATCAAATCTCCTAGGTTTTATCTATGAAACTGCTGCCTCCCCATGAAATGCGAGATGTGTGATTTTGTTGGCCCTGTTTGTTACTAATCCTAATATTGCACGTGAGACTCTGCTGATAACCTAGCCTCTGTTATTTAATTATTTAAGAGTTGGAATAGCTGTTTGTGTGCCTGTTCGGCTTTGTTAAAACCATTAGCCACATTACCTGCTCAAACTTATTTTCCGTTTCGGCTCGGAGCAAAGTGGCGACCCTGTCGCTGCTCAACGAATATTGAATTCCCTGTTACACACACTGTGCCACATCAATAGCTCTGTCCAAATTAATGATCACTAGTAGTCCACGATCCAAGTATAACTAATGTTTGAAGTTTGAATTGAAGAGAAGTATGGATCTGTGGACCATATGGCGTTTGTATTGGATTTTCATATCATTGCATTGATCTTCCACCTTTGGATCATCATGTACTTGTTGTGATCCAACCAAGTTGGGCACCATCTGGTCAATGTTCTAAAAGGGTATAATATAGTCGAGGAGAGTCAAGGAGTCAGATCCCCTGAATATAATGGATTTAGATGCATCAAGACTTCAAGAAAGTTGATGGATCGTGGGTGAATAGAGATCGAAGGACAAATGAAAGAATCAAGCGGAATTTGGGCATAGATCGGACCTCAATTGCGACACGAAAGCTCTACTTTTATGTCTTTTACTTTATTTAATTTATGTTAGTTTGGTGTCCTTTTTTATTAGTTTAGTAGTTCTAGTTGAATGGTAAGCATTTTAATTTCAAAAGTTGAGATAACAGTTTATAATGCTTTAATGTGCGTGCGTGCCATGTCACCATAAGTTCTTGGATTACAGGTCCAGTTAGAAAGGAGAAAAAGGGGATAGTCTACACCTTATTCTCATGCCACAAAGTCGATCTTTGAGGGGTCACTGAACCCACTGATCCATTATTATTTTTCTCTCACTGATCCCACATGGGCATGATAGTCTGTTCTCCCTCTTTAGCAGGAAGGATGACAGATGTAGATTTTTTTTTGCTTTTTATACTCTGGGGGGTTGTTGACGTGAAATTCAGATTGGAATGGATATTTTGTGAACCATTAGTTTATGCTTAGAAATTCTTTCGGCTTCCCTTCTCTTCTCTCTTTGATTTCCTTTTCCATATTTTGTATAAAATTTGCTCAGTTCTTATGATAGTGTGTAGATGAAATGTTTAAAAAAAAACTTTTTATTCTGAATGAATGGAGGAAAACTTACTGCACTTATTTTTCTATATGATGTCAATTTGGTCTTGCTGTGTTCTCTTAGAAGAAAGCAAACTTCTTGTTGATTTTAATTCAAAATTCATTTAATATGCCTTAAACCTTTTAAGTAGATTAACCCTGGTACACAGGGTCACACTAGATTCGATATTAGGGACCCATCAATTCGTAATTTCATTTTTTTCACCTATTTCTCTTCTTTGCTTTATGTTTATTTAATAAAATGATGCACAAACCATGGTATTGACCACTGTTGAAATGGCTAATAGAATTCAGCCAATGTTTACACGAGCTACGTATCATCAGAGCTTGTCAATTTCTTTAGAGTGACACATCCATAATTTCTACCCTTCCTTTCGTCCTTTTCTCTTCTTTCTTTACTTTTTACATTATATAATGTCCCACAAACCGAGTCATTTAAATTCCTACACATCTTTCGAATATGGCAAATATTTGAATTATTGGTTGGGACACCGACCCGGTTCGACCGGAGACGACGCATGTCTACATGTGTAGACGGAGGAGGATGGTCGAACTCGCACCACGTGGCCTATGGCTTGAAGACACTTAATAGTTGATGGGCTAGCCTCATTGGGCCCCAACATGATGGCATTTTCATTTATTAGAGAATAAACTATCATTTTCGGATATTTTATCAGTATAATTTCTGGTTTTATGTAAACCCCATCTGATGGCGTTTTTAGTTGTTTTTGAATCCCTAGGTCATTAGGGTTTGGATTGAGAGTTTATAAAACCTTGTAGCCATCATTTTTTTTCTTAATGAATGATTGAATGAATGAGTGCTTGCTCTAGGGTTTCTTTTCAAAGAGGCTGTTACTTTGAGCTGAGAGACCTTTGGCCTAGGTCGAAACCTTTTTTACTTTTCGATCTATCGATTGAGCGATCCTGCGGCCATCGTTATCATCATCATCCCGCCCTGATGATGAGGCGAAACCTCGTGATGTTCCTGATCGACACCAGCTCGACCCGGCTTGCATCCACTACCAGCCCAGCCTGCGGCTTGTCAGTCCCCGCCTGCGGCCTGTCAGCTCACGCTAGGCCTCGCTTGCGGCCAGTGATTTAAGTATCGTTGTCGTTATCGCCAAGTGTCTTGGGCGTTAAATCGGGGATTTATTGCTACTATCGCTAAAAATTAGGGAAAAGAGGTAAAAATGGATAAAATGAAGGGTTTTTTGTTGGATTTTTAAAATATCCCTTTAGGATGTAAAGGTACACCATTATGACCGAAAACATATAAAAAACAATTATTTATTCTAAGGGATACTCAATTGAGTCTCTATAGATGAGTGTGCGAATTGTCTGACACTTTCTATATACTGTCAAATATTTTCCAACACTGTAAATTAAACAACCACAATAAGATAACAAATAATCTGAAATATGATTAACATCTAGCAAATGACATAATTCATTACTCAATCTCATAACTCATAAAACATAAAGCATATCATATAATTAACAAAACACAAAACGTAATAAACATCTCATATAATAAATTATTTTTTTATGCTATTTTTTTTTTAAAAGTTGGATATCATGTAGATCGAATGCCTAGTAGTGACATACTAAAATTTTATTGGGTTTAAATATATGAAAACCCATAATTACATAAATCCCAATTAATTTCATGTTAATTACATGATAAACATGTTGAATCGTTTCAAACTTGATGCAATAATGTTTATCTTCTTATTTTGTTGAAAATCTTGAGAGTACGAAAAAAAAGGATTTACAAAAATATCTTAATTTTGAATCTTTGAAAAATCCGCGAAGAAAAGCTCCAAATCCACAAATAACAAGTTATGGTGGCCTTATATTTGGTTTAGAAATCCAATCTAAAAAAAAGAGAAGAAAATGGAGGGAAATCCCTCAATGGGCAAAATTTGCCGATATATTTGTGAAACCAGGTGACTTTTCCCCATTTTTCAGAGTTTTATATGGTTGTACCCCAATTCATCTCCGACAATGGGAATAAATTAGCGATATTGGCAATAAATTAGGGATTTCGGCGATATATCACTGATAAATGGGGGATAAATCCTTGGTATTGTGTAAAAAAGGGATTTTGGGTGGTTTTCGTGTCGCCGCCTGGTGATAAAAGAAAAACTAGGGGTATATCGTCATTTATCGGGGATATTTAAAACCATGCCTGTGGCTTGTCATTCTGTGCACGGCCCACGCCTGCGGCCCGCCCTCCTGTAGTCGGCCCTGCTCGCGCCTGCCACTCGCACTCACGGCCTGTGTCGCTCCAGCTGTCCGTTTATGCCGCCTTGTGGCCCCCACAAGGTCGACTTCGAGTCCGAGTCCGCGTCACACCTTCCCGAAAAGCGCCAACCTTCATCTGACACCTTTGACAGCTTCCACACCATCCAGGTTTGATCACTATTTTCCTAACGCCTTTGAACTGAAGCCTTTCGTTGAATAACCTTCGTCCGACACCTATGATGGCTTTCACACCCTCCGAGTTTGATCACTATTTTCCTTACGTCTTTAAACTGAAGCCTTTCGTTGAATAAGTAACCGTCGCCCTAGATCAAATAATCTTTTAATTAATTATCGTTGGTTTAATTATGCGCCATAACACTGCATGAACCTGAGACTTGACTCTGTTTGTTTGAGCCTTGCTTGATTAAAATCCTTTAGAGGATCTTTTGATCTTAACATTGACCGTAGACTGCCTTGTACCTACGGAGGTTTCATTAACCTCTAAACGATCATCCCCTAAAACTCTAAACTGCTAGGAACTACCCGTGTGTAACCTATCTGTCCTAATTCAGCACTAGTTATCCTCTGTGATATGAAAGCTCCACTTGACTTGACAAATAATTATAATTCTCATTATTAAGATTGTGATTTTCGACTTATTTCCTGAATTGCACGGGTCCTGTATCATTTTTGGTCTCAGAGCACTGGTTAGGAATAGGGAGTCAGCTTTGCATTACATGATTGCTTGTTTGATTCACTCACTCTTGCATTCATAACATTTGGTTGCGTGAGATGGCTGAGTCTGACATGTCCCGAGAGGTTGTCAAGGCTTTAGCGAAGTTGAGCGAGAGGATCGTGAGCTTAGGAAAAGAAACTATGGTGTTTAATCACCCCTAAGGTTTGCCCCTCTCAACCTGTTGAAAAATTCCTTGTATTGAAAGCCCTACAAGATTTGAGCAAGAAAATCGATGGCTTTGGATACACTCCTCACCGAGAGAGTGGTGCCTCCACCTCTAGGCCCACGGTTACACCAGTTTGAGTTATACTGCTTACTGGCCGACTTCCTACGAGCCACCCCAATCCCAATCAAGTGTGAGGATTATTGAACTAGAGGCCCCAAAAATTTGTATTCGACTAAAGAAGAGAAATCCGCCAATCCTGACCCACTCGAGTCCCAGAGTGTCCCTCCACAGGACGAACAAGGCTAAAGGAGTCCTTTACACCCTTTGTAGGCATTCCATGTTGCTTCACGAGTTTTACGTCCACTGACCCTCCCTCTTGAGACTCGACCGATGAGGTAGCTCCTGGGATGACTGTACCAACAATTGTAGTCATAGGCCCACCACAGAGTCTTCCAAGAGAGGTTAGTTCTAGCCCGATAACTCACCAGAGCCCCTATGACCAGAGCTGATTACGAAGGAATGCCTTTACATCCTTTCGACACAATTGTGGAAGCATGTGGCATCCTTTGTATCGATTTGGGAAGCACTGATAGTTATGTGGCTTAAAGTCTGGTAAAGCAAATGGGGTTGACACGGAGCCTCTCGAAGAGCCCTATTATAAAGGATGTGTGGCTATATACAATGTCCTCGAAATCAAATCCCGTTGCCTCGTGTACATTTCTATTGTGATATCCAAGGATCGTGCCTGGTAAAACGTCTTAGATATGAACTGTAGTATGTCTTGTTAGGACGAACTTAGGAGTATGACAATAACACGCTGCATATGGGTCACACTAATACTTATGTGTTCGTCAAAAAGGGTTGTGTCTATGCTGTAGACTCTCAAGAAGGCGAGATGCATGAAAGGAGGCGACAACGTCTAGGGATTATAAACAACATGAAGATATTTAGCCAAATGGATTCTAATCATATTCGAGTTTCTGAGTCTGTATATGCATTTGCACAACATGTTCATGACATACACAAGGAAATGAGCAAAAGAATCGATCTTAATAATTCGAAATATAAAGCATTAGCAGATTCACATTGGCGCCATAAAGAATTCAACGTGGACGACTACGTGATGATTAGGGTCAGACCCGAGAGGTTTCCTTCGAGGACCTTGAAGAAGTTAGATACTCGTAGTGCTGGGCTTTTTCGGATTCCAAAGCGGGTTGGATTGAATCCCTATGTTTTGGATCTTCCAATAGGCTATGGGCTTAATTCCACATTCAATGTTGAAGACTTAGTGCCCTACAAATGTCTAGCGATAATTCCTGGTGATCCGTTTTTGGAGACTACCCAAAATCTAGATCTTGAATTTAATCTTATCCCTGCCCCTCCTACCCGGCCCATCATACGACATTCCTGGAAAAGATTGATCAAACTCTTGATGAGCAGGTTACTTCGACTTGCAACAGAGGTATTCATACTTGGTATGTTGATCAGGATGTCTGGACTTGGATACGATGTGGATCACCTTGAAGGAGCTGCAGTGCATTGATTCAGATATATTGGAGCACTACAGGAGCAACCATGATTTTTACTCACCGGAGTCGAGTTTCGTTCACCCCGAGAGAGTTGGTGGTGACACCGACTCGGTTCGACCAGAGACGACGCATGTCTACATGCGTAGACGGAGGAGGATGGCCGCACCACATGACCTATGTCTTGGAGACACTTGATGGTTGGTGGTCTAGCCTCATTGGGCCCCTACATGGGGATGCTTTCATTTATTATAATGTAATTTCTGGTTTTATGTAAACCCCATCTATGATGGTGTTTTTATTCTTTTTTGAGTCCTTAGGTCATTAGGGTTTGGGTTAGAGTCTTTATAAAACCTTGTAGTCATCTCTTTTTCTTAATGAATGATTGAATGAATGAGAGCTTGCTCTAGGGCTTCTTTGCGAAGAGCTATTACTTTGAGGTGAGAGACCTCGGCCTAGCTGTGCTACATTTCGATTTATTGATTGCCTTCCACGACGAGCGATCCCACGACTATCGCCATCATCATCATCATCATCCAGTCTTGACGAAGATACGAACCCACGTGACGCCCTTGGTCAACACACTCGCGACCTTGCTCGTGTTCACCGTGTTCGTGGCGAGCCTTGCCTGCGGTCTGCCCACCCGTGGCCACCCTGCCTATGGCTTGCCGTCTGCGACCGGCCCCGCCTGAAGCCTGTAAGCTTGTGCCCAGCCCTCACCTGCGTCCCGCCGTTTGTAGCCGGCCCTGCTAGCGCCTCCCGTGCCTGTCGCCCGCACCCATGGCCTGTGACGCCCCAGTTGCCTGTCAGTGCTGCCTTGTGGCTCTTGCGAGGTCGACTTCGAGCCCGAGTTCGCATCACGTCTTCTCGAGGAGCACCGACCTTCGTCTGACACCTTTGACGGCTTCCAGACCATCCGGGTTTGATCCCCCTTTTCTTTACGCCTTTGAACCTGAAGCCTTTTGTTGAATAAGTAACCATCACCCAAGATCAAATAATCTTTCAATTAATTATCGCTGATTTGATTAGGCGCCATAACATTACATGAACCTGAGACTTGATTCTGTTTGTTTGATCCTACTTTTTTGATTGAAATCCTTTTGAGGATCTGTCGATCTTAACATTGACTGTCGACTGCTCTGTGCCTATGAAGGTTTCTTAACCTCCAAACGATCGCCCCTTAGAACACTATAATGCCAGGAATTACCTATATATAACCCATCTACCCTAATTCAGCACTAGCTACCCTCTGTGATATGAAAGCCTCATTTGAAGAAGTACTTATTATTCTCATTATTAAGATTGTGATTCTTCGTCTTATTTCCTGAACTGCTCGGATCCTGCATCAATTATGCTAATTCTTTATCTAGCATTCGTAATGGTTTATAATTCTGATTACTTGTGCTTGTATTATTACATAATACATATGCCTATTTAAACTGTTCATTCTTTAACACTTCTATGTGCTTAGAAAAGCCGTTCATTCTTTTATCATTTAGTTGCATAGCAGAGCAAATATATTTCCATAATATGCCTATCCAGTTACTGTCATGGTTGTCTTGTAGGGCATATGGATTGATCTAAGCTTGCCTCTATAATGTTGACAATTGAGATGACATGTCGGGTAACCTGCAATATCTCAAGTCAAAAGAATCCTCCTATTTATTAGAATATACTCATACTCGATACAAATAGATGCAAGCTAGGTCTGTTGTGATTTAATGTTGTATGCAAAACTTCTGAACATGGTTTTAAACTTTGGTTTCGTGTATGGTTTTGGTCCAGGGAAAAACCAAAATTTCGGTCGAAATTTTAAAATTTCGGCCGAAATGGTGGAAAAAAATTGAATTGGTAAAAAAAGAGGATTTTGTTGGATTTTTTTTTTAAATTTTAAATTTAAGTCTTTTATAGTTGTGCATACATATCCGACAAAATCCGGCGAATCCGGGGTGAGATTCAACGAAAACCGGCAATCCGACAGCGAGGCCTGACGAGATCTGGCGAATATGACAGCAAGATCCGGCAAATCCGGGGCTGAGATCTGGTGTAATTCGACGAATCCGACTAGGGTTGTGAATTGGTTCTAAACCAATCTATATAAGCAAAACTCCAACCGATCCAACCTTTGGTCGGTTTTGAGGATCCTCAATCCGTTCCAAACCGAACTGGATTAGAATCCAATCGAATTTAAGTCGGTTTGGATTGGATTGGATTTTCGGTTTGGGCTTTGGCCCATATGCTTATTGGTTTTTTTTTTGCCTTCTATTTGGACCTAGTTTCAACTTAAAAAAAGAAATTGTTGTCTAATTTTTAGGCCTAAATAAGGTTTTAGCTGATTTTTAAGCCATTCTACAAAAATTTGGAAGTTACAAAATGACGCTACATTGAGTTTTTCTCATCACATTACTAACCAACTAGCAAGTTACCAACAATAATAGGGTGACATCTCACAGCCACAGGCCTACAGCTGTTGGCAACATATACATCCTCCAATTATGGGATGACACATGATATATTTAATAAAATAGTATATATAACATATGTCGGTTTGGTTCTTTTTTTTTTCGGTTTTATATTTACAAATCTGTCAACCGAACAAATCATATCAGTTTTTAAAAAACTCAATCCAATCCAATCCATTGACTGTGTTGAAACTAATCAAGGGTTGGTTGGGCGGGTTGGTTTGATCGGTTTGGACGGTTTGGTTTGGATCCTGCACACCCTTAGAATCCACGAATTTGTGAAACTTAGGCGAAGTGGACAATGAAACCGGGGGGTCATCACGTGGTTTCGGTGGCCCCCACTTGTATGAGCAAATATTTGATTTTTACTCAAGTACAAATTTCAAAGACTCGCTTCGAGGGAGCGGAGTACAAAATGTATATCAGGAGATTGCGAGGAAATCCGTCTTTGATCCTTTGATACTCGATTTCGAAGTACAAAGATTACAACAAGTGAGAAAATGAAAAGAGAAGAGCGTTGCGGTGCTTGATCCTTCCGGGCTTTGCGCGTGATCGGCTAGGGGCTTTGCTTTACTCTTCTTCTTCTAGAATCTTCACTTGTTCTTCGCTTGTTCTTCGACTTGCTTTGGACTTGAATCTTCAATTTTCCATCTTCGATCTTCGGTCTTTGATTTTCTTTGGTTTGCTTCGATCTTCGATCCTTCTTCTCCGGGATTTCTTGGAGCTTTGAAGTATCTTCAGTCGGGAGCTTTGTAGGATCTTGTTGCTATGGCCAAAGATCCCTTCTTCTCTTCTTGTCCCTCCTTTTATAAGGGTCGAAGTAGTTATTGTAGAGAATAACTACTTCGGGTGGTTGAAGCAACCTCCTGGTGGTTTTTATAACTTCCCTTGGATGGTTAGAGAAACTTCCAGGTGGTTTATATAACTTCCTTTATGGTTAGGATCATATTCGAGTGGTTTTGTAACTTCCACTGGTAGCTTAATCCTTTTGAGTTTGAGTGAACCAGTCTGATTAAAACGACTTGTGGTTCGGGTCTTAAATCCGAATCGACTTACTGCGACTTAGATTTTAACCAAGTTAACTCTTGATCCGGTCCTTTCTGACTTGGTAGGTTCAATGAGTTTGTCAAAATCTAGCGTAAGCTTACTTGTAGGAGCTTAAGCTTGATTATTCTTCGGCCTTGTATATCGGCTTGTCGAAGGATGCTCATCTCTAAGTATCATTCTATTGACTTAGATATAGCCTTTGGACGATAGGGATATAGTACTTTCCTTACTCTCAGACTTGGTCAAATTTCAGAGCGTAAGGAAGCAAGAAAAATTTCCTTGGTCATCAAGGAAATAAAGTATAAGGAAGCAAAATTTCCCTGGTCATCAGGGAAATAAAGTCTTCCAGACTTAGCCAAATTTCTGAGTGTAGGCAAAAATTTCCCTGGTCATCAGGGAAATAAAGTGTAAGGAAACAAAAATTTCCCTGGTCATCAGGGAAATAAAGTCTTCCAGACTTAGCCAAATTTTGAGTGTAAAGCAAAATTTCCTTGGTCATCGGGGAAATAAAGTCTTCCAGACTTAGCCAAATTTCTGAGTGTAGACAAAAATTTCCCTAGTCATCAGGGAAATAAAGTGTAAGGAAACAAAAATTTCCCTGGTCATCAGGGAAATAAAGTCTTCCAGACTTAGCCAAATTTTTGAGTGTAAAACAAAATTTCCTTGGTCATCAGGGAAATAAAGTCTTGTCAAATTTCTGAGTGTAGAGAAAAATTTCCCTGGTCATCAGGGAAATAAAGTATAAGGAAGCAAAATTTCCCTGGTCATCAGGGAAATAAAGTCTTCCAGACTTAGCCAAATTTCTGAGTATAGAGAAAAATTTCCCTGGTCATCAGGGAAATAAAGTGTAAGGAAGTAAAAATTTCCCTGGTCATCAGGGAAATAAAGTCTTCCAGACTTAGCCAAATTTTTGAGTGTAAAGCAAAATTTCCCTGGTCATCAGGGAAATAAAGTCTTCCAGACTTAGCCAAATTTCTGAGTGCAGAGAAAAATTTCCCTGGTCATCAGGGAAATAAAGTCTTCCAGACTTAGCCAAATTTCAGAATGTAAGGAAGCAAAATTTCCCTGATCATCAGGGAAATAAAGTCTTCCAGACTTAGCCAAATTTCTGATTCTCTAGCTTTAGGCAATATTTCAATGTCTACAAATTGCCCCCTCAAGGATTGACGTTTCAAGCGAAAAGCGAAAAAGGTCAATCTTTGATTTTTTTTTTTTTTTTGCCAGGGCCGGCCAGGTTTGACCAGGGCCGGCCAGAAATCTCCAGGGCCGGCCAAATTTTTTTTTTTTTTTTTTTTTAGGACGGCGGTACAGCTCGTCCTTTGACCCCCCTTTGTCTATAAAAAGGGGTCTCCTCTCCTTTTCTAACTTATTTTTCGGTATTTCTTGAAGCTAGGTCTAAAAACCCTACTTCAAGGTATTTTGCAAAAACCATCTCGCAAACTTGATTCCTTCGGCAAGTAGACGACCAAATCATCCAAGGTAATCATAATCTTGATCTTTTCCTTTGCTTTGCTTTCTCTCTGATCTTCGTTTCTCCTTTTGCAATGATCTTTGTGGGCCCCTTTTAAAAAAAACGAAACCCTAGTTCAAGGTTTTGCAAGAATGATCTTTGATCTCCTCCTTTACCTTTTTGAATCATATGATATTTGATTCTTGGATCATCTTTCATGCATCTAGATGATCTTTGACTACCCATCTACTTGAATCGACTAGGTTTTTAGAAACCCTAGTTCAAGATTTCGTAATAACGATTTTTTTTGCTCTCATTTTTACCTTTTTTTTTTTTTTTTTTTTATGTATATCTCGTGCATGATGTTAGATAATCTTTGACTATTCATCTACCCGAATTGACCAGGTTTGACCAGGTCAATTTTTTTTTTTTTTTTTTGCCAGGGTCGGCCAGGTTTGACCAGGGCCGGCCAGGCAATCCCCAGGGTCGGCCAATTTTTTTTTTTTTTTTTTTTTTTTTTTTTTTTTTTAAGGACAGCGGTACTTATGACGGTACAGCTCGTCCTTTGACTCCCCTTTTACATGAAACGGGATTCTTTTCTTTATTTTGCTTGTTCCTTGATCTTCTTTCCTTCCTTTGCAATGATCTTCGATCTTTGATGTTTTTCGATGGTCAACTTTTGCAAAATGTATTCTAACTTTTAACGCAATCTTCTGTGTGTAGGTATGAGTACTTCAGAGAAATACATTGCTATGCCAGAAGATGGTTGGTTAGAAGAAGAAGAAGAACGAGGGGTCACTTATCTTGTTTTTCCTCATGCGAAAGTCAAGCAGCATGGGGCAACTCAGAAAAAGAATGGCCCAAACTCTTTGACTACCTTGAGAATCGTTGAGCACGAGAGTTGTGACAACGATAGTCATGGGACTGAGAAGAGCGCTGGACCCATCAGCCGTTTTGAAAAGGCTCCGATTCTTTCTTTTCCGTATCATCATACAACGGCTGAAATGGTTCCCATTCCTCAAATTGCTTCAAAAATTGCTTCAAGATTCACTCGATGGGGGGACGAAATACGAGGTCGTGGCGATGTCCAGTATCTCAATGGTTTCAGTGAATGGATGCACGAAGTCTTCGAAGCCTTGCGCGGCCGAGAGGCTACTAGAAACATATCTGTTATGCTGGAACCTGCTTGTTATGAATATTGTAGGCCTGATGGAATGTATAGAGCTTTGTGTGAGCTCTGGTGTCCGGAAACGAATACATTCCTTACTTCTATTGGGGAAATAGGGATTTCCTTGTCGGAGATCTATCAGGTATATTCATACTTGAAATTGAATTTGAGCGACATTCATACGTGTAACTTACTTTCTTCATTTTTCTTCTTCCAGATATCAGGTTGTCTCATGAGTGGAGAATATTACCAAGAGAGAGTCCCTAATCTCTTTGAGCTTTTCGACTGTGTATATACTCCTTCAGCACTTTCCTATCTTTTCAAAGCTTTTGCAATTATTGCTGCATCTTGCCGTAGTGACCGAGTTCGGCATTGTGACTGGATTGATTTTTGGTTTCGTGGGTACCCTCGAGCTGTTAATTCTCAGAAAACCGATATCATAAGGAAAGCCAAAGCTAAACTTGACCAATCAGGAGATATTAATAGGCCGATCAGTCTTATGCCACCAGAGAAACGACCTTCTGGCTCGAAACCCAGTCCTTACGTTTTGCTAGGATTGTCAGCCAATAGCACTCTGGGGAAGATTGTCCATAGGTCTGCGGCGATTGTTCTTTTTCTTTGTAAGTTCGCCCTGCCTTGGAGTGGTGACTTGATTCGTCCTGGTACTTTCATCCCAGCTGTAAATATGGTGAAAGGTACCGAATACAATTTGGCTGTTCCCATATTATGCTTACTCTACAATGGTCTGACGCGGACTTACAGCAGCCTGTCTACAAGCCCCAAGTTCAGTGGTGAGCTAGGTCGGGCTAGTTCCTTTTGTCCCCTTCACTACTTATATGGGTGGATTGGACTTCACTTTCCGAGAGGGATATTTGCCAAGAATCTTCGGCAAAAGAGATTTCCTTTTCTCATATCAGTATCTGGTGCTCTGGCAGCTTATCAGCCTTGGGAAGGGTCAGCTCAAGACGCTAGGATGATTCTTCGTACTATGGGAGAAGCTGATTTTCGTTTTGCCCATGAAGCTTGGAAGCCGATCCCTGATAGAGAAAAGGGTATCTTTTATGATAATGGCAAGATGCCATACCCCATCTTCCTCTCAATGTTGAGTTGTAAACCAGGGTTTCTTGTATTTCGTCGGGGTAATACAGTACAGATAGCACAGTATAGCCCTCATCGGTTTTCTCGTCAACAAGGTTTTATGCAAACGATACCTGGAACACCTATCCCTTATCAGGAAGAAGTGTCTCCAAAGTTGGCGTTTGGTTATTGGTTAGCATTCAGTGAGAGGCATACTGGAGTTAGTTTTGCTCTTCCGTTACAAGGAGTAAACCTCAGAGACTGCGTATCTTCAGCATATTCAAGTTTAGTAAGAGGGGGAATCAAGAATCGATTGGCTATGTATCCTTCTTCTATGCTGAAATCGAGTGAGAAAAGCTCGTTTGAGTTCAAAAAAGATGAAGGCATGAGAGATAGGACGGAGATTCGATTCCAAAAGAACTCTCGTCCTGGTTCTTCACGAGCGTGCCATCGCCGAACAGAATCTGACAGAGAAGTTGAGTCTTCTTGTTCTGGCACTTCTGAGCGTCCTGTTCCTCCAGCCATGCCTTCCGAGCGACAGGGAGATGAAAGAGGTGCCAGGAAGAGGGCGAGAACATCAGAGGATAGTTCTTCTGTTCGGGAGATCATTAATCCTCTTGCGACGTCCCCTACTGGATCGAGGCATCAAATATTGGAGACTGCTCTTGTTGCAGCTTCTCCTGCTGAGATGGCAACTCAAGGTGTTGATATTACTACTTCAGGTATGAGTTGTCCCCTTTGTAATCCTTTGAATATTAATGATTGCTGTATGTTTTACCCTATCGCTTTGTTGTATAGGACATTCAGCTGGCGGCCTTTGCATTCCTAATGATGATCTAACTGAAGTGATTGACAAAGGATTATTGGAGGATGATGCCTTTGAAGCGACATACCCATTTTTCCAGGATTTGCAAGATGAGGGTGTTGGAAAAAATCACGAGGCATCAGTAACCGTTGAGATGACCAGAAAAGAAATAGTGGGTGACTCTATGTTTGAGGAGCTTGCAGGTCCTTCCATAACACCAGTGGATCATGAAGTTCAATCTTCTTTGGTATGCCAGAAAGCTCAGGCAGAAGTCCCTGTTTTTAAGAAGCCGAGATCGATTGCTGGGATGAGTCCAATTATGTCTGAGGCAACTGGATTTGTGCATGGTTCAGTTGAGGAGATGAATCGTTCTTTGGCTGCTATTATGCTGGTTCCCTGCAGGTCATTCATAGACTGCTCACTGAAGCCTTTTCATCAAGCGGGATTCTCAGCACTAGAGAAGTGGTGGGCCAGTATGGGTGTTATCTTTTGTGATCGTCTTCGAAAATTCGGAGTGAACGATTCTGTCTTTGTTGAAAAGATCGAATCGCTTCTTCAAGACAGCCATACTTATCATAACCGACGTTCATCGTTTGTCAAGGAAAAGGCTGTTGTTAGTCCGGACCATATAGCGAAGATAGAAGAGACTTTGAAGTCGTTCTCCCAGTTCTTGGATGAGGGTGATTCTGTACTGTCAACAGCAAAGTCAGAGGAAACTTCTGCTCGTTTAGCATTGGAGGAGGCTAAAGCGTTGGTTATTTCTTGCGAAAAGCGTTTGGCTGCAGCTTCTGATGCCGTGACTTTACAAAATGATTACCTCAACTCCCTGAAGGCACAAAAGACTGAAAAAGAGAAAGAACTGACCGAACTCAAGGGTCAAGAGGAAGCTGGGGCATCTTCTGTCTTAGCTATTGATGGCGCACGAGAGGAACTTATGCAGCGTCTTCGTGACTTAAGCTCGATATATTGATTAATAAGCTTTGTACTTTTTCCTTTTAGACTTCATTAAGATTTATGCAATATGAATTCTCCTGGTATTTCCTTCTTGATTGTTCTACTGAATATGGGTTATTATTTTTTTTGTTTGGACTGAACCTGAGGGGTTTCCTCAGGCTGCCTACGTACCCTTTTTCAAGGGATCAAGTCGCACGTAGTTCCCTTGGATTTTTTTTTTTTTTTGCTTGCATCACCCTGATCGATATGCATCCCAACTAGGTTGGCACCCACATCTATCAGGACTATCATTTGCAATATAGAGTGATTTTCTTCATGCATAATATCGCTTGAGGAACTTGCCGTTGATTGGGCCAAGTTGTCCTCCTTCTGGTGTCATAAGTAGATATGCTCCATTAGTATAGACTTCTCTGACGACATGAGGGCCATCCCACTTAGCATCAAATTTTTTTCCTGCTCTGTGAGACAAGATGATGGGACGTCGCACTGCTAGGACCAAGTCCCCTTCTTGGAAAGAGCGAGGCTTAACTTTTTTATTGAACGCTCGAGAAATACGAGCTTGATAGCATTCAAGTCGTTGCTGAGCCTCAAGTCTTTTCTCGTCTAGAGCTTCCAATTCCACAAGTCGGAGTTGAGCATTTTCATCAGTAGTAAGACCTTCTTGGATGGCAATTCTTAGAGAAGGAATTTGAAGTTCTAGAGGTAGAATCGCCTCTACTCCATACACAAGGGAATATGGTGTTGCTTGAGTCGGAGTGCGAAACGATGTTCGATAAGCCCATAGAGCCTCGTGCATACGCTCGTGCCAGTCTCTTTTAGATTTAGAAACCACCTTCTCCAAGAGTTTGCATAAGGTCTTATTGAAAGCTTCTGCTAAACCATTGGCGGGAGCATTATACATTGTAGAACATCTCTGTTTAATTTTATACTTAGCACAGAAATTATCCATAGCAGCGTTTTTGAATTGCTTGCCATTATCAGTAACGATGCAACGAGGAACTCCATATCGGAAGATGATATCATTTTGAATAAAATTCATGACTGAATTTCGGTTCACTTCTCTGAGAGGGACTGCCTCTGCCCATTTGGAAAAGTAGTCTGTCGCCGCTAGAATATAAAGGTGCTGCTTAGAAGATTTGGGTAATGGACCGACTATGTCAAGTCCCCAAGAGTCAAATGGCCATGAAGCGACTGTAGGATGAAGTGGTTCTGGCGGCTGACGAATATAATCACCATGGATTTGGCATGCATGACACTTTTTGGAGAAGTTTAAGCAATCTTTAACCATGGTAGGCCAGTAGTATCCCATTCTTTTGATACGAAAGTGAAGTTTCGGCCCTGACTGATGAGTACCACATATACCTGAATGTGACTCCTGGAGAGCAAACTTGATGTCTTCTCCGGTCAAGCATCTCATAAGTGTACCATCATAGCTTCGACGATATAATTCGCCATTGAAATGCAAGAACTTGGGGGCTCGTCTTCTTATCTCAGTTCTGTGTTTAACTTCTTTAGGGAGTTTGCCACTCTCGAGGTAATCAATAAGGGGTTGTCTCCAGTCTTGTTCTTCTATGACATAGGAATGATCTTCATTTTTCTGACCTATAGCCTGATTGAATTGATCTTCCAGAGTGAGTATCCACCTTCGACAAACCGGAATATTTAACTGCTCAAGGTCTTGAATAGCAAGCGATGCTGCTAGATTCGCCAATGCATCAGCTTGTTGATTCGAACTTCTTGGTACATGTTGAATGCTTGCTGCTTCGATGCTGTTGAATAAAGTAAGAGCATATTCATGATAAAACTTGAGGTCTTCCTTATTGACTTCATAATCTCCCAAGACTTGATGAATGATGAGTTTGGAGTCACCATAAATTCGTAGCCCTTGAAGTTTCATGTCCCGAGCGAGTTCAAGACCAATAATTAATGCCTGGTATTCGGCTTTGTTGTTTGAACAAGGCTCTGCCAATGAGAAAGAGTATGGGAGAGTTTCGGAGTTTGGCGAGACGAAAACAATCCCTGCCCCCGCAGCTTGTCGTTTTGCAGCTCCATCAAAGAACATTTCCCAAGAAGGGATTATGTTTACAAAGAAGACCTCCTCATCTGGTAATTCCTCAGTTAACTCCCAATCCGCAGGAATAGAGTGATGAGCCAAGAAATCTGCTAAGGCTTGCCCTTTGACTGCTCTCTGGGGGGTGAAGATGATATCAAATTCTGACAGGAGTAGAGCCCATTTTGCTAGTCTTCCTGATAGAACAGGTCTTGACATAATATATTTGAGGGGATCTGCTTTAGATACAAGTTTAATAGTATGAGCCAACATATAATGCCTTAACTTTTTTGTGGCAAAAATAAGGGCTAAGCATATCTTTTCTATAGGAGCATACTGTAATTCTGCCCCCACAAGAGTACGACTCAAATAGTAACAAGCCACTTCCTTTCCGAATTCATTTTCTTGTGCAAGCAATGCCCCCAGAGAGTGTTCTTGTGCGCTTATGTAAAGTATCAAGGATATCCCTGGAATGGGTGCTGTCAGAACTGGTGGTTTCAAGAGATAGTCCTTGGAAAGCCTTTTGACATGCTTCATCCCATTTGAAAATAGCATCCTTTTTCATGAGCTGGTGAAAAGGGTGACATCTCCCGGAGAGGTTGGCGATAAATCGCCTGATATAAGCCAAGTGACCTTGTAAGCTTCTAAGGTCATGAAGTGACTTAGGGTCGGGCATGTTGAGAATAGCATCAATTTTAGATTGGTCTATCTCAATGCCTCGATGCCTTACGATGAAACCGAGGAATTTTCCGGATGTAACTCCAAAGGCGCATTTAAGCGGATTCATTCGTAGTTGATACCTTCTTAATCTATCAAAGATAGCACGCAAATCATCCAGATGTGAAGACCTTTGTTTGGACTTCATGACTAGATCATCAACATAGCATTCTACATTTTGGTGAAGAATGTCATCAAAAATCCGCTGCATGGCTCGTTGGTAGGTAGCTCCTGCGTTCTTCAGTCCAAAAGGCATTACTTTATAACAAAAGATGCCCTTAGGCGTGCGGAAAGCTGTGAGTTCTTCATCCTTTGGTGCCATTCGGATTTGATTGTATCCTGAAGAGCCATCCATGAAGGATAGAGCTTCATATCCCATTGTAGCATCCAC
Organism: Chamaelirium japonicum; assembly: GCA_947650365.1. Taxonomy (NCBI): domain Eukaryota; kingdom Viridiplantae; phylum Streptophyta; class Magnoliopsida; order Liliales; family Melanthiaceae; genus Chamaelirium; species Chamaelirium japonicum. The sequence continues at coordinate 15,985,639 of OX393549.1, forward strand.
CATAAGTTCGGTGATTGGTAAAGGAAAATCGTCTTTGGGGCATGCATTATTCAAATCTCTGAAGTCGACACATACTCTGATTTGCCCATTCTTCTTCTTCACGGGTACAACACTAGAGATCCAAGTAGGATACTTAACTTCTCTAATGAACCCTGCTTCAATCAGTTTGTTCACTTCGGCTTCAATTTGTGGAATAAGTTCTGGGCGGTTTCTTCTTTGGCCTTGCTTGATAGGATTAGCACCACGTTTCACGGCAAGCTGATGAACAACAATTTTGGGGTCTAAACCTGGCATTTCTTTATAAGACCAAGCGAAGACGTCCTTGTATTCTTGGAGAAGCTTGACATACTCGACTTCTTCGTTCGTTGTTAGGAGAGAACTGACGAATGTCGGTCGTGGTTCTTCTTCAGTGCCAAGATTAATTTCTTTTAAATCATCCACAGTGGACTGCCCCCCTTCTTCAAGGACTGGAGGTGCATCAGCTAAGTCACTGTCCGAAGAAGAAGACGAGCAATCGATGTACTCAGTAGAAATATGATTGACAGATACAACGATTTTCTTTTTCGACCCAGAGGAAGAAGATGCGTTCAAACATGCTAAATTGGTAGTAGAGTCAGAAGTAGCATCGATACTGATTGTCGAAGGAGCATCCTGAAGAGGCGGAACTCGATGCCAGGTGAGACTGTGTCGCTGAAAAGACCCGCTGTGACCATAGGAGATTTTGGCATGTCGAGAATGAGCAAACCTGGGTGGGCGGGAGGGCTTTGCGAAACCAAGTTCAAGTCTGTCAAAGACTGATTGTCGTGGATGATTATTTTTGACGATTTCAGATCTGATTCTTGGTTTCTTTATCCTCTCAAAGACTGAAGTTTGATTTGGCTTTAACTGGTGATGTACATCGGGCATCTCATATTGTGCCATGAGTATTTCTTTCTTCTTTGCACGTCGTCGCCTTCTTTTTGCTGACTTAGACAATGTCTGAAAGTCTTCATCTGTGTTACCGAGATACTTCTTTTCTACTGTGTCATCATCTGCATCATATAAAGCTTTTGTATAGTCTTCTTCATCTTGGGCTTCAATGAAGTTTGCGGACATAGTTTCTTTTGCGCTTATTTTGAGCACAATGGGGATTTGCTTGGCTCCAATGCCAGGTCGAGTTTGTGGTATATTTTCTCCAGCCAAGAAGAGCCGCTCTTGGGTTTTAGTTAAACCGTAAGGGGCTGTTCGTGGTGGTAATGTACCTAAACGTTCAACATCTTTTGGAGTGAATCCAGCTTTGCTCAGGAGACTTGATGCTTCGCTTCCCCATGTTCCTTCTGGTTTGAATGTAGAGTTGCCCTTACTTGAGTTAGTAGCTGATGTTAGGCTGTGCAGCGGCAATACCAAGTCTTCTTTTAAAGTGACCAAATTAGCATCTGTAAAAGAGGTGGATGGCTTTGTATGCATAGGAGTGAATGGTGGCTGTCCTATCTTTCGGCCTCTCTGTGGTACGAAACTTAACACCGGAGCAGTCTGAGCAGATTCAGCCATTTTTGTAGGATATTTATTAACCTTCTGTTTTCCTTTTATACTCTTCATTTGAACTGGCACCGCTTGCTGGTTTGATTTCTTCGGATAAAGGACATAAAAATCGAATTTCCCTGAAGGTTGGCCAAGTAAACCTACTTCTGGGTCACCGTTCTCATATCTTTGTTTGAGAGATTGTTGTGATGACTTCTTGTTTTTCCTTCGCCGATCTTCATCATCTTCGTATTCCAATTCCAGAGCCTCTTCAAGGCATTCGTCACATTCGCAATCACCAAACATCGTATGACGTTGGGTTGGAGGATTTGGAGAGACCCTGACTGATGGAGTCACTTCTTTTGCCTCTGTTTCTTGGAGAGAATTTGTAGCTTTGTTGGGTGACGTTTCCTTGATAACAGAGCCTTTACTGTGGTAGAATTTGGCGTCGGCGAGATAAGCTTCTGCTTCATTAAATGGTCTATCATCTGCCAGAACGCACTTCTCAATGCCCCCTTGGTGATATTTGAAACATTGATGTAATGTTGAAGGCATTATTTTATTCATATGTAGCCAAGGTCTTCCAAGTAAGAGTCGATAAGAGGTTTGACAGTCTATGACATGGAACAGAGTCATAGTGTCAAGTTCTCCGATTGACAACTTCAAGCGTATGATGCCGACAGCTGACTGTGCCCCTTGGTTGAAGCCTTGAATGACCAATTTGCTTCTGGAAAGTTGATCACTTTTTATGCCCAAGTCCTTCATGGTTTGACTAGGCATGATATTGACAGCCGATCCGCCATCTATCAATATGCGAGTTACTGGTTTTTCATTGATATAACCAGAAACATAAAGAGGTCGGTTGTGCAACCGTGCTCCCAGCTGCAAATCTTCGTCAGAGAAGGAGATAGTCATATCACATTGGACTGATTTTTCTTCATTAGTCTTCACTTGATAACTTTCTGGGTCGGTTAATGCCGCAGCCATAGCGTGGCGTGCATCTTCCGAAAGATGGAAAGCCTCTATAAGTGGCAAATGTAACATAGCTTCATCAGAAGTAGCTGCGAGGTTTCCTTCTATCGGCTCAACAGGAGGTATATTATCTGACATTTCTGGAGGCTGAAGAGTTAGTTCCTCATTTGATTCTTTCTCATGGACTTCTGCCGTATATCAAGTTGACGAAGAGGATAAATCATTTTCGAAGAAATCTTCAGGAATGAAGTCTCTTAGTGTAAGAGGTCGCCGGACGGCTTGATGTAGTATTTCTTCATCATTGACTGTAACAACTTTAGGCATACTTTTCTTTTGGCCTTTCTTCTTTAAAGACTTCTTGACGTAAGTCTTTTCTCTCTTTCCCTTAGACTTATCATAGACTTTACGGAGAGGGGCTCGAGGGGTTCTTTTATTTCGAACCACCAAGGTCCATCCGTCCTTCTGTTCCGAATTCTCTTTTTCAAGGGAATAGTCATTCTCTTTTGGAGGCAAGGGGGCTTCTTTCGTTGGTAGACTTTCACGACTCTTGATCTGATTTTTGCGCATCTGGATTCTGAGTTCTGGTGCCCCCAAGCTTGCAACCTGAGTAACATGCATATGCCTCCTTACTGAAGAATGTTGCTTGTTGAGGAGGGCTGAAGTTTTTATCTTGAAAACTAGCCTCTTCCTTGCTGCTGGAATTTGAACTGGTGGGAGAGAACCGAAGACGATGGATGTCATGTTAGTTGCGACTATCTCATCTGAAGGCAACTCAATCTTTCCTTGACGTGCCAACGACATGATTTTCTCTTTGAACACGAAACATTTTTCGATAGGGTGACTCACGACCCTATGATATTTGCAATATAAAGGATCATCAACTCTATTTGCTTCTTCTGGTCTCTTGGATAAAGGTATTTCGATCATCTTCTCCTCCAAGAGTTGGTCAAACATAGCTGAAACTTCTGAGTCTGGAAAGGGATACTTCTTCGCTTGGAGCTCTTCTAAAGTCATCCGGGGTGGCCTTTGCTGTGAAGACTCAGTAGTAGGCTTAGTGTTGTCTGGTTTTTCTTTCATCTTCAAAGGTTTGGAAGAAGAAGCAATGTTTACAACATTTGTTTGTTTTGCTTTTGGAGCTGACATTTTTTCTTTACCGTCTGCCTTAGACTTCGAAAAGTCCCTTGGCTTGGAATCTCCGTGAGTGGCCAAGCTAAGCTCCATATCGTGAGCTCGTGTGGCCAACTCTTCAAAGGAGCTGGGTTTGATTCCCTGGAGAATGTAGAGTAATCCCCAATGCATTCCTTGAATGCACATCTCTATTGCTGAAGACTCGGAGAGTCGATCCCGTGAGTTGAGAGCAAGGTTTCTCCATCGATCGATATTGTCTATGACTTTCTCATCTTTGCGTTGCTTGACAGCAGTAAGTTCCACCATACTCACCACACGCCGAGTGCTGTAGAACCGAGTGAGAAACTCCCGTTCTAATTGTTCCCAGCTATCGATAGACCCCGGAGTGAGGTCTACATACCATTCGAATGCAGTCCCTTTGATAGACCGAACGAATTGTTTGACCATTTCATCATCATAAGTGCCAGCATTGTTACAAGTTTCTATGAAGTGGGCAATATGTTGCTTTGGATTGCCTTTTCCTTCGAATTGCTGGAACTTGGGTGGGTTGTATCCTGCCGGAAAGCGTAAGTCTTGGATACGTTGGGAGTAAGGCTTGGTGTACCCTACTGTGGACTTAGAAAATCCGTCTCCCCTTGCTTGGATCATACTTGCGACCATAGACTGTAATTGTTCAACAGTCATAGGTGAAGATGTAGGCATGATTGCACCTATCTCTGGAGAAGTGATCATCGGCGGCATCAAAGTCCGAGTAGTCGTGGGGAGGGCCTTGGTTGTTGCAGGAACCAAAGCCTCTTCCTTAGTATCCATTTTTTTGAGAAGACTGTTGATTTGACGATCCTTTTCTGCCATTGTCTGGACCATCTGAGCCATGAGTTGGCTCATTTGTCGTACTTCCTCCTCAAGTTTAGTCATTGTGGAGTTAGTAGAATTTGGGCGAACTTCCTGGCGTGCCTCGAGAGTCTCAACGTCGTCTTCCGAGACATAGTCATGATGAACAACAGCGTCCACATGACCATCTGGATTGAAGATTACTTCGTCTCTCACCCCGAGTTCCTTAGTGCATAGGATATCTCCCTCGGTTTCGACTTCAGGTAGAACTGAAGTAGTCTTCTTGCGCCTAGTGTAGACACGTAGTGCAGGGGCCTCCTCGGATGCCGAAACATTAGCATTCGTGGTGACGTTCTCCTGGTTGCCTTGTTGGACTGTATTTGACTCAACAAAAGGCATAGTGACGGGAACAACCATAGCATCGCCGATACCGACCATGTTGAAAATTTGAATTAGAAGAATCCTTCGTAAGGAAGAAAACTTCGAGTATGAGAACCAACGAAATGGAGGGATGAAAGGAGACGGAGGTCCCACCGGGCGTGCCAAAATATTTGTATGAGCAAATATTTGATTTTTACTCAAGTACAAATTTCAAAGACTCGCTTCGAGGGAGCGGAGTACAAAATGTATATCAGGAGATTGCGAGGAAATCCGTCTTTGATCCTTTGATACTCGATTTCGAAGTACAAAGATTACAACAAGTGAGAAAATGAAAAGAGAAGAGCGTTGCGGTGCTTGATCCTTCCGGGCTTTGCGCGTGATCGGCTAGGGGCTTTGCTTTACTCTTCTTCTTCTAGAATCTTCACTTGTTCTTCGCTTGTTCTTCGACTTGCTTTGGACTTGAATCTTCAATTTTCCATCTTCGATCTTCGGTCTTTGATTTTCTTTGGTTTGCTTCGATCTTCGATCCTTCTTCTCCGGGATTTCTTGGAGCTTTGAAGTATCTTCAGTCGGGAGCTTTGTAGGATCTTGTTGCTATGGCCAAAGATCCCTTCTTCTCTTCTTGTCCCTCCTTTTATAAGGGTCGAAGTAGTTATTGTAGAGAATAACTACTTCGGGTGGTTGAAGCAACCTCCTGGTGGTTTTTATAACTTCCCTTGGATGGTTAGAGAAACTTCCAGGTGGTTTATATAACTTCCTTTATGGTTAGGATCATATTCGAGTGGTTTTGTAACTTCCACTGGTAGCTTAATCCTTTTGAGTTTGAGTGAACCAGTCTGATTAAAACGACTTGTGGTTCGGGTCTTAAATCCGAATCGACTTACTGCGACTTAGATTTTAACCAAGTTAACTCTTGATCCGGTCCTTTCTGACTTGGTAGGTTCAATGAGTTTGTCAAAATCTAGCGTAAGCTTACTTGTAGGAGCTTAAGCTTGATTATTCTTCGGCCTTGTATATCGGCTTGTCGAAGGATGCTCATCTCTAAGTATCATTCTATTGACTTAGATATAGCCTTTGGCCGATAGGGATATAGTACTTTCCTTACTCTCAGACTTGGTCAAATTTCAGAGCGTAAGGAAGCAAGAAAAATTTCCTTGGTCATCAAGGAAATAAAGTATAAGGAAGCAAAATTTCCCTGGTCATCAGGGAAATAAAGTCTTCCAGACTTAGCCAAATTTCTGAGTGTAGGCAAAAATTTCCCTGGTCATCAGGGAAATAAAGTGTAAGGAAACAAAAATTTCCCTGGTCATCAGGGAAATAAAGTCTTCCAGACTTAGCCAAATTTTGAGTGTAAAGCAAAATTTCCTTGGTCATCGGGGAAATAAAGTCTTCCAGACTTAGCCAAATTTCTGAGTGTAGACAAAAATTTCCCTAGTCATCAGGGAAATAAAGTGTAAGGAAACAAAAATTTCCCTGGTCATCAGGGAAATAAAGTCTTCCAGACTTAGCCAAATTTTTGAGTGTAAAACAAAATTTCCTTGGTCATCAGGGAAATAAAGTCTTCCAGACTTAGTCAAATTTCTGAGTGTAGAGAAAAATTTCCCTGGTCATCAGGGAAATAAAGTATAAGGAAGCAAAATTTCCCTGGTCATCAGGGAAATAAAGTCTTCCAGACTTAGCCAAATTTCTGAGTATAGAGAAAAATTTCCCTGGTCATCAGGGAAATAAAGTGTAAGGAAGTAAAAATTTCCCTGGTCATCAGGGAAATAAAGTCTTCCAGACTTAGCCAAATTTTTGAGTGTAAAGCAAAATTTCCCTGGTCATCAGGGAAATAAAGTCTTCCAGACTTAGCCAAATTTCTGAGTGCAGAGAAAAATTTCCCTGGTCATCAGGGAAATGAAGTATAAGAAAGCAAAATTTCCCTGGTCATCAGGGAAATAAAGTCTTCCAGACTTAGCCAAATTTCAGAATGTAAGGAAGCAAAATTTCCCTGATCATCAGGGAAATAAAGTCTTCCAGACTTAGCCAAATTTCTGATTCTCTAGCTTTAGGCAATATTTCAATGTCTACACCACTGTTTCAGCCGAAATTTTGACGAAATGATGGAATTACCCCATAAATCCCAAAATTTCACCGAAATTGGAACAGGTCCATGTTTCGAACCCCCTTTCATTTCGCCCGTGGCCGAAACCGAAATATTTCGGTGAAATTTCTGTATTTTGACCAAAATTTCAAACCATGCTTCTGAGTGGCTAGCTTGGCATCACAAGTTGCTGTTTATAATATAGGTTTGTATCTTATTTTCCTGTTGAAGATAAAAGTGGTACTTTGAAAGTGTGAATTTATATCTATATGTGATTGGAAATTTACAACACATTTGTAGGTACTATATATATATATATCTATATATATATATATATTTCAAGTTTTTATATTTAATCTTCTGATTATATAGGAATTGTGAAGGGATTCATTATATTATTTTGCTTACGATATTTGGATTAATTGATTCTCTTTTCTTTTACTTCTTATTGTTCTATGCTTGTCCTTTGCACTACGAAATGATAACGAAGCAATTTTTTGTGTTGATTTTTTAGTACTTAGATGAGGTGCAATCATACATTCTCATCAACAGGCGTTTTGAGCTTAAAAAGTCTGTTGATTATTTTGAAGATCAAGAGTTTGTGCATTTGGTGAGCAACCTTCTTTTCCTATTTTGGAAGTATTGACATCACTTATTTCATCTGTTGATGCTAAGGTATAAATTTTGGTTTCTCAATATTCATATAAGTGAAATCACAGTCATTCATTACTTATTTCTGTATCTTGTTAAGCCTCTTTATTTGTTGAAAACCATTTTTCCTCTTTAATTTTCTTCTATAAAAAATGATCTAACATGTCACTTTTATGTTATGTAGTTGGATTAAGTAGCTAATTTCTTGCATATCCAAATTACTAAATTGTCCACCTTAAGATATCTTTTGTTTAATGGTCATACTTTTCACTTTGTTTGAAAAAATAGTCTCTATGCATTCTTGTTGTAAAGATTATTGATAAACTTACTGTGTGACTATATCATGGGTATGCCTAAACTTGAATAGAATTTATCTCGTGCCCCGAAAACTTCAGTGACATGTTTTTGGATCTTTGCTGTGCGCTATAGCCTTTCTCGAGGCTTGATTAAAAGTTCTTGGCAGTTTGTCCATACTAGGCACAAAACATATTGATCTTATTTTTGGCAAAATATTTTTTTGGAGAATCTAGTTTGAATGGTCTGTTGCGGAATCTAAAGTATGTTTGGATAACTATAATTTTGAAGAGCTTTTGCAGGTTTAGAGTTTCCAAATATTTTTGATAACACCATTTTAAAATAGCTTCTGGCGAGTGGGTTGTGTTGGTTGGGCAGATTCCACCGTAGGTTGGGCGAAAGGCAGTTGATTTGGATTGGTTCAACATATTCCAAATGGATGGGTATTGGGGGGATTCAGGCGGGTGAGTTGGCAATGGTGGAGTAGTATCCATACCCCCTAATATAATTCCGCAGTTTTGGGTCCTTAGTTACTTCCTTCCATCCTTTTACAAATGATCCTATTTTACCCTCGCCATATATATTAATCCATACCCAATATTTGGAATCCTATGTCATGAAAACAAACTCAAGGGCTAGCACAGTAATATGCTATTTTTTTCCTTCCGGGTTTACCCCTACACAAATCACAAATACCATCCAAGAATATTACCCTTTTGCCACGAATCAATTGATTCTTATTTATCCATTTAAAATACCAAGGGTTATTATGGGAATAGCAATCCCACTAACCCATTCTTTCTTCCATCCTACTTTTCTTTCCAATTTTGCCCTTCTCTTCTTTGCAACTAATCAATTGAATCTTATTTATCCATTAGAAAAACAAGGGCTATAATGGGAAGGCCAGTCCCACTGATCCACTAACCCATTCTTTCTTGCATCCTACATTTTGTTCCCCATTTTACCCTTATCAATCCTATGTTTTAAAACAACATCAAGGGAAATGTTTGGGTTGGGTATGGACATAGGAACTCTACCAATTAACTTTCAGGTATGGGTATGGATACCCCATTATCCATACCCGAAACCCAATTGTCCCTCTAACTTGTGACCCTACCCCGACCCGAAACATCAGGTACTATTATGGATACAAATGTACTTTCAGGTATGGGTTTGTCCATACCCCAAAATATAAATCTGCAGTTTTGGGTCCTTACTTCCTTCCATCCTTTTACAAATGTTCCCATTTTACCCTTCGCCATATATATTAATCCATACCCAATATTTCGAGTCCTATGTCATGAAAACAAACTCAATGGCTAGCACTGTAATATGCCATTTTTTCCCTTCCCGTTTTACCCCTACACAAATCACAAATACCATTCAAGAATATTACTCTTTTGCCACTAATCAATTGATTCTTATTTACCCATTTAGAAAACCAAGGGCTATTATGGGAATAGCAATCCCACTAACCCATTCTTCCTTCCATCCTACTTTTCTTTCCAATTTTACCCTTCTCTTCTTTGCAACTAATCAATTGAATCTTATTTATCCATTAAAAAAACAAGGGCTATAATGGGAAGGCCAATCCCACTGACCCACTAACCCATTCTTCCTTGCATCCTACAGTTTGTTCCCCATTTTACCCTTATCAATCTTATGTTTTAAAACAACATCAAGGGAAATGTTTGAGTAGGGTATGGACATATGAACTCTACCGATTAACTTTCAGGTATGGGTATGGATACCCCAATACCCATACCCGAAACCCAATTGCCTCTCACTTGTGACCCGACCCCGACCCGAAACTAGGGGTGTGCATTGGTTCAAAATCGACCTATTTAGGCAAAACCCAAACTGATCCAACCTTGGTCAGTTTTGAGGATTTTCAATCCAATCCAAACCGAACTAAGATTGGAATCCAATCCAATCTAATTAAAGTTGGTTTGGATTGGATTGGATGGGTGGTTTAGGTATTGGAACATGTTCTTATTGGGCTCCCTCCCTTCTATTAGGACCTAGTTCAAACTTTAAAAATAATAATTGTTATCAAATCATTAGGCCAAAATACGACTTTTAACTGATTTTGAGTCATCCTACAGTTTTGCAATGGTTGTTGGTAGCAAGGGTATATGAGAGCATATGGTATATTTAATAAAATATTATGTGTGTGTCTATATATATATATGTATATATATATATATATATATATATATATATATATATATATATAAAGAGAGAGAGAGAGAGAGAGAGAGAGAGAGAGAGAGAGAGAGAGAGAGAAACAAGATGCTACCTTTGAAAACAACATTCTTTGCTGCTTTGATAGGTCACCGATGGCTATCAAAGCCTTGAACGACGACAAATGTCATTCGAATTCATAATCGGGAGGTGCTAGAAGTCACCGGAGGTGGTTGCCGGGTGCGGATGTCTTCGGAGGTCACCGAATGAGATGGGGTGATGAATGGACGACTCACAATAGAAGTAGTCACTAAAGTCCTCTATCGGTGGAAGCCGATAGGTGGTGTCTGTGGAGATCACTGGTGGAGGTGATCAGAGGTTGTTTATATTGATTTTGGTCGGAGATCACATGTGGTGCGGCCGTGGTGGGTTGTCAAAGCAGCAAAAATGCTGCTTTGAGAGGTAGCGTCCTGGTCCTCATATATATATATATATATATATATATATATATATATATATATATATATATATATAGGGGAGGGATACTCTTACTCATGGCCTCTTACTCATATAGTTACCTATGATCCGAGCCGTCCATTAGATCCCGACGTACGGTTCGGATTAGATGGGGAGTTAAAGCAATGGTGTCCGCATTAAATGTGGGCTTTTAATACGGCATTTTAATACGGACTTTTAATACGGGCATTTAATGCGGACACCATTGCTTTAACTCCCAATCTAATCCGAACCGTACGTCGGGATCTAATGGACGGCAAGTAAGAGGTCATGAGTAACAGTATCCCTCCCCATATATATATATATATATATCAGTTTGGTTCGGTTTAGGTCGGTTTTAAATTTACAAATTCGTCAACCGATCCAATCATGTCGTTTTTTTAAAAACCCAATCCGATCCGATCCATTGAGGGTGTCAAAATCGATCAAAATTAGTCGGTTTGGTTTGGATCTTGCACACCCCTACCCGAATCATCGGGTACTGTTATTGGTACAAATGTACTTTCAGGTATGGGTTTGGGTTGTACAAGGTTTGGGTATGGTATCGGTATAGGTTGTACAACGTTTGGGTAGGGTATGGGTATAGGAACTCTACCCTATTAACTTTCGGGTATGAGTTCGTACCTTAGTACTTTTTACAAGGCTTGGATAAGGTATGGGTATATGACCTCTACTTGATTAACTTTTAGGTATGGATATGGGTACCTCAATACCCATATCTGAAACCCGAAACCTGATTATCTCTAACTTGTCTAGATAATACAGTTTGACATTCCATACCCCCTAATATAAATCTGTAGTTTTGGATCGTTACTTCCTTCTATCCTTTTACAAATGTTCCCATTTTACCCTTTGCCATATATATTAATCCATACCCAATATTTGGAATCCTATGTCATGAAAACATACTCAAGGGCTAACACTGTAATATGCTATTTTTTCCTTCCCGTTTTACCCCTACACAAATCACAAATACCATCCAAGAATATTACCCTTTTGCCATTAATCAATTAATTCTTATTTATCCATTTTAAAAACCAAGGGCCATTATAGGAATAGCATTCCCACTAACTCATTCTTCCTTCCATCCTACTTTTCTTTCCAATTTTGCCCTTCTCTTTTTTGCAACTAATCAATTGAATCTTATTTATCTATCAAAAAACAAGGGCTATAATGGGAAGGCCAGTCCTACTGACCCACTAACCCATTTTTCCTTGCATCCTACATTTTGTTCCCCATTTTATCCTTATCAATCCTATGTTTTAAAACAACATCAAGGGAAATGTTTGGGTAGGGTATGGACATAGGAACTTCTATCGATTAACTTTTAGGTATGGGTATGGATACCCCAATACCCATACCCGAAACCCAATTGCCCCTCTAACTTGTGACCCGACCCCGACCCCGACCCCGACCCGAAACATCGGGTATTGTTTTGGGTACAAATGTACTTTCAGGTATGGGTTTGGGTTGTACAAAGCTTGGGTATGGTATTAGTATGGGTTGTATAACGTTTGGGTAGGGTATGGGTATAGGAACTTTACCCTATTAACTTTTGGGTATCGATACGCACCTTAGTACTTTTTACAAGACTTGGATAAGGTATGGGTATATGACCTCTACCTGATTCACTTTCAGGTATGGATATGGGTACCTCAATACCCATATCTGAAACCCAAAACCCGATTATCTCTAAGTTGTGTAGATAATACAGTTTGACATATATCCATACCCCCCAGATAAATCCGCACTTTTGGGTCCTTATATCCTTCCATCCTTTTGCACGTGTTCATTTTACTCTTCACCTTATATATTAATCAGTACCCAGTATTCTGAATCCTATGTCATGAAAGCAAACACAAGGGTTAGGATCGTAATATGCCATTTTTGCCCTTTTCGTTTCATCTTTACACAAATCACAAATACCATCCAAGAATACCCTTTTGCTACTATTCAATTGAGTCTTATTTATCCATTTAAAAAACCAAGGGCTATTATAGAAATGGCAATCCCACTAACTCATTCTTCCCTCCATCCTATATTTTCTTTTCCATTTTGCCCTTCTCTTCTTTGCCACTAATCAACTGAATCTTATTTATCCATTAAACAAACAAGGGCTATAATGGGAAGGGCATTCCCACTAACCCATTCTTCCTTCCATTCTATATTTTGTTTCCCATTTTACCCTTCTCAATCCTATGTTTTAAAACAACATTAATGGAAATGTTTGGGTTGGGTATGGGCATAGGAACTCTACCCGATTAACTTTCGGGTATGGGTATGGATACCCCAATACCCATACCCGAAACGCAATTGCCCCTCTAACTTTTGACCCAACCCTGACTTGAAACTCGGGTACAAGTATGGGTATAAATGTACTCTCTGGTATGGATATGGGTTGTACAAGGTTTTAACAATGCTTGGGTAAGGTATGGGTATAGAAACTCCGATTAACTTTCAGGTTTGGGTATGGGTATGGGTACGTCAATACCCATATCTGAAAACTTAAAACCGATTGTCCCTCTAACTTGTGTAGATAATACAGCTTGACATATATATAGTGTACATATACCCAAGGTTCAAAATCTCCATTTCGGTGGAAATTTTGACCTTCTGGATATGGAAATATTTCGTGGAAATATTTTGACAGTGTGGAAATATTGCAATTTTGTTGAAATGGTGGAAATATTGATTTTTTGATGGAATTTTTTAGTTAAACTCTGGATAGTCATAAATCAAGTATAGATATACACTTTGGAACACTCACATAATATTTGTATCCTATCTAGGGGTATAGAGCTTCACATAGCATGTATTCAATGTATTGAGTCTGTGAGTCTTGTGCAATCTTGTTTGGTTCGGTTTTGATATATATTTTTGAAATATTTTTTAATCTTTTTTTTGGATAAAAATATTTTCAAAATAAAGATTAGTTGATTGTTAAAATAATGTTTCAAACAATTTTGAAAGCGGACTTAAAACAAGAAAGTTATGTATGTTTGAAATTATGCAAAAATTATGCTGAAATGTGAAACACTGTTTTTTTTACTAAATCTGAAAAAAAGATTTTTTATATTGAAAATTTTTTATACATTCAAAATTTCCTAAGACAAACACAAATTAAGAATCCCCTGATCGTGATCTCCGTAAAGGGTACCATATTTATGAAGTTTCAATGACAATAATACTTAACCTATTACAGTGCTAGACTTCACGTAGAATTCTTCAACTCAAAATCAATGAGTCATGGAACATAGTACCAACAGAATGATAATAACAACAATATAGGGCAATCAAATGATTCAAATCAACTGATACTCTACGTGTAACCCATATATTTGCACGATAACAATACAGAAGAATTCATTTAAAATGTCTTACACAGGTTGTTATAGCATTAGTACTTAACATCTATATTTGTGAAATTTGTGAGCGCAAACCAATTTAGTGAGGTATGTGTAATCTAGTGAGTTAGGACAGTGTGCGCATTCACAAATCACAGCTTGTTGAAGACTCAAAGTGCTGCACAAAATCAGATGAGAGATCATACTGCAAAACATGCATATCCCACGAGCATGGTTGTTAGTATCTTACAATCAAGGTTCGAAATTCCATTTCGGTCAATATTTCGACACTCTGGATATGAAAATATTTCGACAGTGTAGAAATATTGTGATTTTATTGAAACAGTGGAAATATTGATTATTTAATTGAATTTTTCAGTGAATTATGGATAGTCATAAGCCAACTATATATACATTATTTGGGACACTCATATAATATTTGTACCCTATCTAGGGGTGTAGAGCTTCACAAAGCATGTACTCTGTATTTGAGTATGTGAGTTGTGCAGTCTTGTTTGGTCCTGTTTTGATCTATATTTTTTAAATGGTTTTTAATCTTTTTTGTATATAAAAATGTTTTCAAAATAAAGATTAGTTGATTGTTAAAATAATGCTTTAAACGATTTTGAAAACGGACTTAAAACAAGAAAGTTGTGCAAGCTTGAAATCGTGCAAAAATTATGTTGAAATGTGAAACACTATTTTTTTTACTAAGTCTGGAAAAAGAAGTTTTTTTAAAGAAAAGTTTTTATTCATTCAAAATTTCCTTTGATGGACCATGGTTTTCTAGATGTATTTGTAGTTTTACATTTTGTGGAATTTTTTGAGCTAAAAAGGAGTTGATTTAACCACTTTTCTCAACAGACAAATTTTATGAGAAACCAAAAAAACTATTTTCTCCTACTGAAATTGAAAGTATACTTTTTGATTCACTTGGCATTTTTTTGATATTTTTATTGAAATCAAATGGGGGGGTATTTTTTTGACATTTACTTAAATGTTGTTATATGTAAATAAGCTGCTGAGAACCAAGCCCCCAGTCCCCTTTTATAACCAGTCAGTCCCAAAATTTCGGTGCTAAAAACTCGAAATTTCTCGAAATTTCAACGAAATGTATGTTTCACTGTCTTTTGGCATGATAAATCGCGATATTTCATGCCGACGAATCTATCGTGCGAAATATCGTGATATTCTCGTGAATCCCATGTCGTTCAATATAGTATATGAGATTTCGTATCAAGGTTTGGCTAAACCGAGATATTTCACGATATTTCGCGATTTATTTCGAGATTTTGATCCTTGCTTACAATACACGATACGTATGATACGATACAGGAGGAAAACGATACGATACGGGTGTATGTATCATTTTTCACCGTATCATACAATACACGATACGAGATGTAAGATGCATATATGTACGTTCGATACAGTGAAAGTTAAGGTTTTGGGGTATGGTTTGTTTTTGAAACTTTTAATATCTTTCAGCGGAATCCAATGTTGTTTGTTGGTAAAATTTTTTTGAGCAAGGTGGGGGGTTGGGGGGGGGGGGGGGGGGTAATTACATACAACTTTTTCAAGCTTTGAAGACATTTGAAAAAAGTGTTGTTGGAGACCCACAAAAGCCATCGGAGATGAAGTTCAAATTTAATATTTTCGAGAGTCTCAACGAGGGAAGAAACCCTTCCTATTTGATTCTTTTTGACTTATAATGGTAGATAAAGGGTAGAAAAAATTTACGATGAAATAAATTTATAAATAGATCATATATGGTTTCTTTTTTATAACCAAGTATACGCATCATACTTTTAATGCCAATGTTACGTTTTTCGGAAATGAAAGGGGGTGTCTTACTCTTCTACTCTTAACTTTTCATATTAATTATTCTAGTATGTTCTTTATATATATATATATATATATATATATAATTTAATTGTACTTACAATACACGATACACAAAAAGGGAAAATGATACACAATATGACAACCTAATCCACGAGCACCCTTTACGGAAATCAGGATCAGGGGATTCTTAATTTGTGTTTGTCTCCTTATTGTTGTTGTGGTTGGGATGGGGATGAGGGATGGGTGGAATATTATTATCGGATTCTTACTCAGAATTTAAAAAAACATTTTGTCTTTTTACTTTTTAAATCTTATATTTAATGTATCTGAGGAGAATGTTATCTTCACTTCTCCCAAAATTTACCTTTAAGATTTTGATTACATTATATCTAGTTTACAATGTACCACGTTGCTTCTATTATGACCTAAATATCACATCTCTATTGGTTTTTTTATGAGTTTTGCTCTGTTTTTGTCATACAAAATTTAGCATTGGTCTTTGAGGTATTCGCCTTGTGTATTTGTTCCAATCTATTGTGAAAGTTCTTTCTTAATCATCCAAGATGGTTGCTATCACCACATCTAATTGGATAAATCTCCCCGTGTCGTGTGTTAATAACTCTATATATTTCACGTCATTTCACTATTCTCTCGAGTTAGATATTTCCTTTTTCATTACTGATCAGTGCCGAGCATAGTGCGGTACTACTACACTATATGTCAACAAAAGAAAATTGGTATTAGGAGCATGATATTAGAGCATTATTCACTTCTTTGTTATCTTGCCTTGAAACTGACATTGTTCTTGTTCTATTTGAAGATATTGCTTCAATATTACCTTGAGCGGCAGTGTTTGCTGAAGTGTGTCAGACGCATTTTTGTGCATGCATGTAAGTCTATCATTCTACGGAATAAAATATAAATTTGATCTTCCTCTCTTTGTGAGCTCAGTTTTCATTTAGGTGTTGTTTTTCAATGTACACGTTATATCTTGTTTATTATCGGAACATTATTTTTTTAGTTCTCTTGTTTGTAGTAAAAATTATATTGCCAGTGTTGATCAACTAAGTTAGAGATATAGTTCTCAACACCTGCTTTAGTGTGTACGGTAGTATATGGTAGAACTGTTGGTCTTATTTTTTAATGTTCTAATTATTGGTTTAACTTTCTTTCTATGTGGACATCAATTTAAAAGATTACTTGGCAGGAAACCAGTTTTGTCTATTTGGAAGCATGCTAAAGTTATGCTAACGTCCTAGTTACGTCAATGGAAAATCAGCCCTCTCTTCCTTTATATACAACTATGTTTATACTGACATATTCATTAATATAGACTCCTTATACAAGAATAGTGATCTATATTTAACCATATATATTCATATATTACCTTCTATATGTATTTTGATATACTGTAACAATGCTCTTTTCTTTACCATAGAGTAATACTAATGTAAGTAAGAAAGTTCTCTCATCTAGCTCAAATTGTTGTGGATGGCAATCAATGTGTGGCAGCCTTGTTAGATACAATAATTTGGATCGATTTGATTGAATTAAGTGATTGTTTTGAGTTATCACAATGTCTCCTTTAATAGCTAACCATGGCCATTGGTGTCTCTGCACCATTGCTACTGATTTCTCTTCAGCATCATATGTAGGTTAAAATGCAAGGATTGCCATTAGGTTCCGAAATTTAGGGGGTGAGCCGATTTGGATTGGATAGGCTTCTGAATAAGGTTTTGACCCTATTGATTCAAGGAAGAGCCATAGTGCAAGTTAGGAGTGTTGGACGACTTATCATTGGTATTAGGCATTCAGATCAATAACCAACAATTAGGTAGGCTCTGTGGTGATCCTCTTATTCCTTTTATTTATGTTTTATTAACTCCAAAAAAAATTTAGGACTCAAAAAGAGAGATTGAAAGGATAAGGAAACTATATCCACCTTTTATCTTTCTTTTCATGGCTTGATAATCTTAGATATAGTTTGGTTATTCCTAACTTTATGAGCTGAAAAATTTGTTAAATTAGAATCACGGTACGTAATTGTATTTTCTTCGGATCCACAACCATGATTCCTAGGTGTTTTCGATGAGGCTTTTGCTATTAGATGCTAAATCATCATCCATGGGAGGTGTTGTAGGAGCAATTAAGGGTAACCTCCACAGTTTAAGGTTTCTTGACATGTATCTAAGTTATAGTTTATATTTTTTTCTAAGCCAGTAGAATCTTACTATCCTTGATCCGATCCTATGATCCGATTCGAGTCAACCCCCCACCGATCCTTGGTGGGGTCCTGATCCTGAAAACCTTGCCCAGCATCCATACGCGCCCTTAGTTCTAATGCTCTACTTTCGTAGTTGATTTTTTTTTCTTAAAGAGTACTATTTTTTTTCTATTACTAACCTGTTTGAGTCTCATATCCTATGTTCTTATACTTAACAATGAAGAAAATTATTCGGATACTTGACCGCACAAATTTTCTGTTACTTAGATGTTGAATCTCATATCCCATGTTTTGACTCATGAAATAATGAGATCAATTTATGTTATTGGATTCATTTTCTGTTGGTAGTTTGAAATGATTTATGATTATGTTATTGAATTTATCTTTCGGTTGGTAGTTGGAAATGATTTATGATGAGATCAATTTTTGTTATGGGAATTATCTTTCTCTTGATAGTTTGAATTGATTCATGCAGTATACATGAACAATGGCTCTTCAGCTGCTGCTGTTAGTGTAGAGGCATTGCAGCTTGTTCATGATGGATTGGAAAGGAAGCTAGTTTCCATTCTCCACGATTTATTTTCATCCGTGTGTTCTGATAAAACTGTATGTGTTATTCAGATCTTTTGATATACTGTTTGAACAAAGTTTTTTATCTTTAAAATTTGAATTCTAATATTATTACTTTGCCTATCTAAAAACTCTCTGATTGGCCACGGCAATGTGTTCTTTCTAGGCTTCTAGCATTGATATGGTTCCCCTTCGCTGTTTAACAACTTGAGAACAACATTTGTTTTTGGTTAGGGTTATGTGTTTTCGTAGTTTTTCGCATTTGCATGTGAAGAGTTGCACTGAGATCTTGTTGCAACCAATGTTTCAAGGGTTGAACCTGCCCGCTTTTCCCAAGGGCTTGTTTGATTGCTGTGTTTTTAGGTTGTGATTTTGAAAACACATGTGCAAACAGTTTAGGGTGGTTTGGTTAATGGGGTGTGATGTGTGTAAACAGATGCACACTATGCTCAATTTGTACAGCTTTTGTACATAAAGGTTTGCACATGAAGTTCCACCTAAAAACATGAATGTTTAATTGCAGATGTCACATGTGCAAACATATGCACACACATCATTTTCACTACAATCAAACAGACCCTAATAGCATATAATTTAAGTGTCCTAGCCTCTTATTGTGTTACTGTGGTATGACGTTACATGGTTTTGTTAAGCGGGCTCCTGGGCTTAGGTCCTTGCCTTAGTGTGGGTGGCGCCCCACGTATCCGGCCTAGGGCCTGGGCCGCCTAGGAAGGCACCCACGAAGTGTGGAGCCTCCTTTGAGGCTGCTTTTAACAATAATAGAGGTAACAATGGCTTCTCTTTCTCTTCTTTCACCCATTCTTTTCTTGTTTTGTCTGTTCATTTTGATATTTTCCCAATGCCACATCAACAATAATAGGTGCAAGCTGAATTTGTAAAAGCAATGATGACAGCGATGACTATAAAAGGAATGAAAGTTATGCAAAGTAAAGAATAAAAATGAGAAAGAAGAACAAGAAGGGTAAAAGCTAAAGAAAAAATGTTTTAATCATCACAAACAAATAGTTCTTAATAGTAAATACCTGTCCTATGACTTTTTGCTGATCACAATTAGGTTACAACCTTACAAAATATTTTAAAATATACCACAATTCATACCTTTTCCCCTAAAATCGTTATAATATTTTTTTCTGCTATCAGCTAGTTATCCATCATGTGGTTTGCACCTGCTTGGTGCTTATGCTTGGGGTGCCTCCTTATTGGCTTATGCGAGAGCAAAATCGGAGCCAAATTGGGATTCGATTCCTTGGCAATGAACCATGTCTTACCCACTTTTTATTCGGTTAGAGTCTCATTCTCGTTAGCTTTTTGTACTTGGAGGAATATTTTATTTTATTTTTCAGGAATTGATGGAAAAAATCTACAAACATTAAGATTTTTTTTGGCAAATACTACATAATCTTATCTAACTATGAGAATTTGCAATTATAAGGCCTCTGTTTAGTGTTTTTTAAAGGTTAGTTGATGGAGGCCATACTCCTATCCCAGACTCTTTCTTGTCTGTGTTGTTTATCCCTGGGAGAGAGAAGTCTGGTGGTTCTTGTCCTACAAGAGAGGAGCTCCTCCTGTCATGTTGATAAACTTTCAAGAAGGCTGGCATTCCGGGTGGGCTGGAAATCCACCTGAATAATTTTCTTGGTGTTGGAATTCTGCTGAGTACCTCCAGAAACATACAGAGAAATTACTCGAGTAAACAATAAATAGCAGAAAGTGCAGAATCAAGAGAAATACAAAAAGTTTGAAGGCCTTTTTACATTGAAATTAGTTCATATCTTGTGGTCTTTTAGTTTTATTTGGACAACAATTCTTCTTCGGCTATGATTATATGTAGAGGAGGGGACATAATGCTGGAAAAAGCAAACTATTTTTATTTTAAACCACATTATTTGCTGTTTATTCATAAAATTCTGACCTGCTGGGCCGCTTGCTGAAAATTTCTTCTCAGATTCTTTCATCGATATTATTTATGCATGACCGATTGATCCTTGTTTTGGATCTTTTCATCGGGCATCCATATATATATATATATGAGGAAAGGGATCCTGCCTATCAAAGCAGGGTTTTTTCCTGCTTTGATTCATTGTTTGACCATCCTAGAAGTTTTGGAATTTGATGAAATTTGGTGAGGGTGTTGTCTAGGGTAAGATGATCATCCTCACAAATTTTCATCAAATTCCAAAACTTCTAGGATGGTCAAATGGTCGAAGCAAAATCTGCAGATTTTAACGGTGACTGCAGATTTTGCAGATTTTGCTTCGACCATTTGACCCTCTTAGAGGTTTTGGAATTTGATGAAAATTTGTGAGGATGATCATCTTACCCTAGACAACACCCTCACCAAATTTTATCAAATTCCAAAACTTCTAGGATGGTCAAACAATGAATCAAAGTAGGAAAAAACCCTGCTTTGATAGGCAGGATCCCATTCCTCTCTCTCTCTCTCTCTCTCTCTCTCTCTATATATATATATATATATATATATATATATATATATATATATATATAGGGGCATGCTATGTTGCGGCATGCGGTAAGTGCGGCACCGCACCGCAGCCGTCTGATGCACGCGCTACGTGCATCGCATGCACGCAGCAGTGCATCAGACGGCAGCAGTGCGATGCCGCACTTACCGCATGCCGCACATAGCATTTCTCTCTCTCTCTCTCTCTCTATATATATATATATATATATATATTCTTATGAATTGGTATCAATCCTTCTTTATTTGGTAGAACAAGGCCATCCTCCCGTTTTATTGAGGAGGAGGTCCTATTGGAGGTATGTCTATGAGGCGAGGATGAGCCCTGAGGATTTACATTGCTGCCCATAAAAACAAGCTCAATAAACAAAAATGTTGGAAGTATGGGAGCTTATCATCAGTCTCATGAGACAAGTGCATCTCTTGCAAGTGTGATGTCCGGGAAGGATCAAGGATTTAAGATCGTGAGGCTCACAAAGTTCCCATCGTATCTAACGGTGGGAGCTTGAGGTAGATGTTGGAGGAGGATGTTGGGGATCTTGATTAAGAGGGATTATCCGGAGCATAATAGAGTAAATCGATCAAATTGTGAGTGCTTTGGAATCCAATAGGAGATGACTGGAGTTATGTTTAAATATTTTGGGACGGATGCATCTAGAAGATTTTCTAGATTGGTAAGCCAACATTGACAATTACTTCGAGTGAAAGCAGTTGGAAGTGCATACACGGTGTCTTTTGTCAAAATCAAAATTGATGGGTAGTGTATTGGCTTCAAGCAAACATGTGGAGTAACAATAATCATGACATGGAAATTGTAAGATTGTGTGATAGGTGCACATGAAGCGCAAGCTGTGCAACTAGTTTTTTGCTGCAGATTATTCTATAACCTTATGTGAGAAATTCTTGTCTTCGGCATGGTTCACAGAATAGCGAGTGGACAGAAAACCTCAACTTATGAGAATTGGGACAAGTAACAAAATCTAAACCTCATCATAGTTCGGCATGCGGTAGGTGTGATGCCGCACTATAGCATTTCTCTCTCTCTCTATATATATATACATATATATATATATACATATATATATATATACATATATATATATATATATATATATATATATATATATATATATATATATATATAGAGAGAGAGAGAGAGAGAGAGAGAGAGAGAGAGAGAGAGAGAGAGAGAGAGAGAGAGAGAGAGAGAGGGCTGTTACAGTGAGCTGTGGGCTGCCGGGGGGGAAAGTGAGTTGCGGGTATTTTGACCCCCCAAGAAGTTATGGAATTTGATGAAATTTGGTGAGGTTGTTGCCTAGGATAAGATGATTATCCTCACCAATTTCCATCAAATTCCAAAACTTCTAGGGGGGTCAAATGGTCGAAGCAATTTTAACGGTGACTGCGGACGACAGAAATTGCTTCGACCATTTGACCTCTTTATAAGTTTTGGAATTTGATGAAAATTGGTGAGGATGATCATCTTATCCTAGGCAACAACCTCACCAAATTTCATCAAATTTCTCTCTCTCTCTCTCTCTCTCTCTATATATATATATATATATATATATATATATATATATATATATATATATATATATATATATATATATATAATGTGAAGCCCAATCTCAAACCCATTGTACACTTGGGCTGAGTCCAAACATTAAGATACAACCAGTGGGCCTAAGCCCATTGGACCAAAGCCACTGAATCAACAGGCTAATCCAATAAAGCTGTGATATTACCATCCCTGAAGCCCCAACCTTATTCGAAATCCCTGGGCAACCCAACACCTTTGCCGAGGGCAACCCAGAACATAAACCGTAAAGGCATACTGTTTCATCCCTAACTTGATCATGCGAACTTTGAATTAGATTCCGTCAGTGACCATGGACTCGTGGCGACGAGATGTACCTGCTGAGGCTAATAAAGGTCAGAAACAACATTCACAGTTGGAAAGATTATTTTACCCCTATAAGATATTTAGGCCCTAAACCCCTGAGTCGGGCATGAAATTTGATTCTTTTTTCGGCCATGGGCACATGACATCGAACCTGACTTTTTGACACTAAGATTATGATAAAATTGTCATTGGGATAAGACCTTTTGAATAATTTCCTTTAGGTCCCTATGTATTATTTAGACCATATCTTCGCCATATGGACTCAGAATTGAGTTCCGTTTGTGGCTAATTCCTGTTGGAAACACCACCAATAATCAATGGTAACTTGAAAGAGTTAATAAAAGGTAGAAAATGACTGTTTTACCCTTAGGGGTATAATGAACCTAACTTTTTAACCCGATCTTAGAACTCAACACGGTTTGCGGCATCGAGTTTAGGATATTATAACCTATGTAGAAAATTAGAAATCATACTGATATATACTAATGCCATCTTGAAAAATTCTGATAACTGAGGGCAACACAATGGAAATTATCATATATCATCTAGGTAGGGGATTATTGACTCCATATTCTTTAAGTGTATGCTATTAGATATGATGTTCCAAGGGAATGCGTGTTTGTCTTGTAAGTGTGAAAAACTTGACTATCTGAGGATTGAGACTAGCCCGATTAGTCCTGGGTGTGAGGCTATCTCTAGTTATGGCCTAAAAGAGATCCTGTGTGTGGGGCTGAGCTCGGATGCGGCCTGAAGTACTTAGGTGTGGGGTTGAGCCCGGCTACGACCAAAAGTATCTGGATGTGAGGCTGTCCTTGGTTTTGTCCTAAAATACGATCCTGGGTGTAGGGCTGTCACTGACTTAGGCCTAAAATACAACCTTGGATGTAGTGTTGTCCCAACTGTGGCCAAAACGACTCTAGGAGTGTCAATCGTTCCACATTTGGGGATAGTAACTTGTGAACATTGTTTTATTTCTAAGGCATAGCATTTTAGTAAATATAGTGTGCATATGAACCTACTGATCCACATGCCAATTGTAAAGGCTCACCCGCCTACAGATTGTATGTTGCCACTTGGCAGATCCTAACCATGCAAGGCTGAAGCTTGTACCTGAGTAATCTTCTACATGGAGAATTAAAGGTGTAATCTTCTACGTGGAGAATTCAAGGTGTAATCTTCTACAACGAGAATTCAAGGTCTTGTGCCAACCTTGAAGTATTTACTTGCAAGTTGTCGAAGACCTCCCTCTTGCAGAAGACGATTGTCATGTGTCGAGATCATGGCACTAAAATATAGACCGTAGCGGATATACGGTTCCTTTGTGAATTAGAAGGTATGGAGGCATCTTCCAATTGTCGAGGCATCAATACTTCTGAGTTTGTTCTTCAGGGTTCGATCTTGCCAAGTCGATAAACTCTTTATTATAGTGCAGTTACACCTGGGCATGACGCAACCTTTGTGGATCCAAATCACGTTAAAAGTATTGTGCCTCTGTTTGTGGTTGATTGTTTTTTGCTTATTTTTGATTGGGATGCCATACTCGTTGCACATACTAAGAATTGGGACAAGTAACAAAATCTTGGAAAACAAAATCTATTCACTTCCTCTCTAGGTATATGTTGGAGTAGTCATCGTATATTGTCTATTAGAGGTTTGGGCTAGGCTGGCATCTTGTTATTCACTTAAGTGGGTGAACTAGATGGTGTACTCAGCTTTTGTTCACGTCGGCACATGTCACTATGTTTGTCTCGAGTAAGATGCAACTCTGATGAGTCAGGATATGGATTCTTAGTTTGAGGATGATGGTTCATCATAGTGACGTGTGCCGATGTGAACAAAAGTTGAGTACACCGTGATACTAGTTCACCCACTTAAGTGAATAGCAAGATGCTAGCCTAGCCCAAACTTCTAATCTTCAAGAATTTCGAGTAATACTGATGAAAATCAGTCTAATCTTGAAGCCTATGACCTTCTGATAACTTATGATGAATTCTATAATAGTGTCTGAACCATAAAAAGGGGAACCAAAGGATCGTGAAAAAACTAAAAGTGTCTGAGAGCTCTAAGGTTTGTTTTGAAGTTGAGATGAGTGCAATGCTGGCTCTTGAGTTAAAATCTGAAAGGTTAGTTTGCTTGGGAAATAAATACCTTGGAACTAGAGGTAAAGTCGGAAAAGCTCAATCTGAAAGCTCTTGATTCCAAAGTATTAAGTATTCGGAATGAACTTGAAAATTCAAATTACTGTAAGAGCGATGAGTTCAGGATCAAACCAACTTAAGAAGACGCTCAATCTAAGTAAAGTTGTAAGCAAACTAAGCACTATTCTAAAAAACGGTTCGGGTACCCACCTAGCCGTTCGCCTAGGCGTTTTGAGCCTTTGACCGCACCACATAAGTTGGGATCGCTTTCCTCAACGGCCAAAGGAGAAAGTCCTTCGATGTGACAATTAGATGTAGTCACCGTAAGGTTTTTTTCTTTCTTCTTCTCTTTATTCATGTATTCATTTTAATCTTCTCTTTTTACTTATTTAGCTAGTATACTACTGTGTTGTTACTATATAGTGGCTCCCTTGGCCTATTCTGATCACCTGAAAGAATGATGATTGCGGCACTCTTGGTCTTTTGTGAACTCCTAAAAGAAGGATGACAATGAAAACATGGTAGTTTTATAAATTATAAAGTAAAAAATTTTATGAATTTCTGGCACCTTAATCTCTGGGCTCTCGCTTTGGAATTCCCCCACCATGTTAGGTAAACAGAGGTTGTAAGTGACAAAAGTTGTATGGTTGCACACTTGCACCCATAAGACTCCTTTGACTCAAAGATTATCTTTGTCTCTGCACAAAAGCTTAGTGTTCCATTTTCCCATGCAGGTAAGACGTAGGTGGGAGTGTTGTTTGAAAAGTTATCTGAGACTACCTAAACTTTGTTTTTGATATCTTAATCCTATTATACTGAAGGAAAGAGATGGACATGAGTGTGTATGTCACATATGGGTGGATGAAGTGAAGATGCACTTCTCAATGACAAGGGCACATGATCGAAATATGAGCTATGGGGCTTGAGGTGGTTGTTTGGTTACCTGGATTAGATAGTAGATAGAAATGTGTCTATATTAGGAAGTTTAAATCAGTTTGTCTTTCAATCGCTGAAGATGGCTGCAGTGAGGTGAATCTTGTATTTAGGGCAGAGTAACAATAAAAAAGGATGATCTAAGAATGTTAATGCATATTGTGACACGGGACTGGAGGCGTTTTTGGTTTCAGAGTTCTTGGCCACTGATAGGAACTAATCCATAAAGCTAATCCCGTGTAGATGGGTAAGGTTTGTTTTCATATGTTGGTTGCTCTCCGTTTTATCTGAATAGAGTAAATGTTTATCTTATTTTCTTAGTCACATTTTTTTTGGTGATACTCCAGAAGGTTCTCATAATCATTTTTCCCAATAAATGCAACATGGGCCACTGGAGAGTGCACCTTTTATGGTTTGTAAATAATTAGAATCGAATATTTTATACTTTTATTAGACATGGTCACTTAGAGTATTGTCGTACTTATGCCTGCCATGTGGTTCCTTTCTTGCTCATATGGCATTTAATTCATCTAGTCTTATTTCATATCTGTTTCACAGGAGGTAGATTTCACAGTTTTATGGGTGGAAGAGACTCTAATCGAAGGAAACTTGGTCTTGGATATTCTGTTTCTTTCTTATTATGATAACTTCTGTAGCTGCAAACTTGAGCAGTGGAAAATGTTATGTTCACTTTTCAAGGTAAACCAATTTGGTCTAGTACTGAGCTTATGTTGTGTGTTGCTTTTCTTATTTAAGAACATAATACTGCAGGGATTTTTCTCATAAAAAAATAATATTGCAGGGAATATTATCTGGTTCATTTAATGTGGGAAAGCTCGCAGTATCAGTTGAAGCAAGAAATTCATTTGGCCATGCAAAAGCTCAGCTTCTCCTTATTCTTATTGAAACTCTAGACTTGGAACATCTTCTTCAAATGGTTCATGATGAAGTTCCTTTCAGGTTTTGTTTCAGTTGATGTTTTGCCTTTGATTTCTCCTCTTTTTTGTAATGTATTTTGGTCTGGTATCCTCATTAGTTGCTCACCTGTTGTGTTGATTATCAGCCAGGGCTGTTATGTATTTTCATTGTCAGACATTCAAGAAATAGATGCTGTAGTTTCAGGTTTTTCTGTCTTGGGGACAGTAGAAGCTGGTCCTTTGATTCTTGCATGGGCAGTTTTCATTTGTTTACTTCTATCCCTTACAGAGAAAAGCGATTACGGTGTACTCCTGGTACATATTTTGTATGCTATCTTTATTACCTTATATAATATTACCTGCAACATTTTACATTCTGACCTACCTGTTTTTAGGAGATAGACCATATCGGTTATGTTCGTCAAGCCTTTGAGGCTTCACCATTGAAGTATTTACTTGATATTCTTCGTAGTGAAACATTGAGGGACTCAGATGTAAGTTTCCCATATTCATATTTTTAAAAGTTCAATATATTGCTATATTCTTAGGGATATTTTGATTACAGGAATGTTCTTTGCATTACTGCTCATAAAAGATAATTCTATTAGTATACATATTGCTATAAATTTTAGGGATATGCTAATGAACACAGTTGGTGATATGCAATATTGCTAAGCAGATTTGATACTGTCAGCATACATTTAAGGTGTTTGGCTCTCACAAAATTCAACTCCTCTTTTACAACCTCTATCTTGTTCTAAAAGTTCTCCATCATATTCTCCTCCTTCCCTTCTCGTCACATACAGATGACACTGGTTGAAGTTACACCTTTGCATTTGCTGTGAAAGGACGAAGATGCAGAAAAAGAACAGGAGAAGGAAGAGAACGAACTCACTATATTTTCCTTCTTGTCCTAATAAGCACCGTTAAAAGATATGGGCAGCCTACATACCAGCCAAGCTACGTAGAGCTCATAGGCTCTACACAAGGCACCTAGGGCGTATTAGGACAACATGTGACCCAAGTGCTTGTCTTTCAATCAGTTGTAAAAAATAAAGGAAAAAAAAGTCAAGCCTTAAAGTTTCACAAGATTAGTAGCATTCTTTTGTGATTAGCTAACTCCCTTGCATGCGAGGACCAACAATATTAAACCGATTTCAAATTTGGGAAAAATGTGAAGTTCTTATGGTCAAGAAAATTATTAGTTAATAATTAGTTAAACCGATTAATTTTCAACAACGAACGTATATTTTATGGATTTATGCCGATTTTGATCAACTACGTAGTTTAACAATAATGCAATTCCTTGTCCTATATAGTAAAATTTATGATTTATGAATTTTCTATTACATTCATATGGATATTTGCCTTAGCGTCTGCTTGATGCAGGTTTTGGGTGTCTCCATGTGTGCGTTTCTTTTTGAGCATTGTATTTTGTAGGCTTGTAGCATTTCCTTTTCTTTGTAAAGGGTCAAAATATGTCCTTTATAATGGTTTCTCATGAAGCGAGACTGTTTGTATCTTGTACCATTGGCTGCAATAATAACTAGATTTGTATGTGTTGACAACTTGTACCGTTGGTTGTAAAAATTTGTGCCTTTATAATAGATTACTATGATGCGACTGTTTGTAACTTGTCCTTTAGAATAGGTTTCTATGATCATAATTTTGTTTTCCTTGATGAGCTAAATTAGCATTAATTCCAACCCTCTCAAGGGTATAATGCAATTTAATTTGTAAAGCCATCAGGTTAGTAGACATCTGTTCTCTCTTGGAGTATCATAAGCTCACAAAGCTTTGACTCGACGCAAGAGAGAGGCATATCTAGAAACCTAAAAGGCAGCTGGTGGGTAGGGAGACCTGCTTTGTTGGTTACACTATTTTATGATTAGGCAAACAGCGAGTAACCCTACATGATTCTTCTTATATAAAGGTCAGTACTTTCTCATTATAAGTCACATACAAAGTTGCCGAGCCTCATCTTTTCTTTTACTATTCTCATTTAAATTCCTTTTTACTGTCCGATACTCCGATTCTTCTCCCTACATGGCCTCTTATTCCATCTAAGGTGCCAAGTAGTTTAAACTTGCAAATGCCCCCCTCAAATTGACTTAATACCAAGGAAGCATGAACACGGATACAGAACACGACAAATCGAAAAACTAATGCACAGATATGGCAAGGATACAATGATTTATATATATATATATATATTAATATATAATATATGCAATAAAATATGATTAACTTCTATTTTTAGTTCGAAACATATAGAATAGAGTATAACATGCACGTATATATGTATGCAAGCAAAATGCCAAGGTATATAATAAGCCATTCATTGACAACCAATTTCAATGCTTTGTTCTTAGCTCAAACCCCAAAAGAAGTAGATTTGCAAGAGTGAAAAGCCCTAATTCTACAATTCAATTGCATTGCCAAGAGAATGAAATGCCCTAATTTGGCAATCCAATTGCACGTACCTGGTTCCTTCGTGTTTTGTGCGTTGTGTGAAGAGGAGGGGATGGAGGCAACTCCTCCTCGACGTCCTCGTAGGTGGTGGCGGGTGTTGAAGAGGATTTCTGGACGGTACTCTAGGGCTTCGAGCTTTGAGTGCGGCTGGAAGTAGAAGACGAAGGGAGGGGGATGGGGGTAGCTCCTTCTTGTCAGTGGCAGCAAGTGTCGAAGAAGACTTCCGGGCGGTGCCTGCTAGGACGAGTCTGACCCGTATCCCAGCCATGTCCTCTTCAAAAAATTAATATACTTAAATGGGATACATCCCAGACTATATTCGACATGTATTCAAGCCGTATCCGTGTCCGATATGGCCACAAGACCCAATTTTGTGTGCTAGTGTTGTCTAGCTTATTACCAATAAAAGACCCTAAAATAAAAAAATAACACATGTCATAAAAAGCTAAATCCTAACCATAAAATGTGAGCCATCGTAATTCTAGGATGACAAGCTACATAAGGCACTTCTGTTGCGCTGATCTCGTCAACGAGATCTTCATTGCCCATCCTCAAATCGCAAGGAGATGGTTATAAAGCCTATTCTTGCCTTTTCTCATGATTAGATCGTTGGATTTGAACTTATGTAGCCATTGACGCGTATCTTGATGATGAGGATCTACCATCGTTGTGGGCACCGAAATTAGCCCACAGATTGGACCCGACCCGCATGCGAAAATTGGGCCCACACACAACGGCCCGCATGTGAAACTGGGCCCGTGCACAACGGCCCGCATGCGAAACCTGGCCCATACACAACGGCCCACATGCGAAACCTGGCCCATACACAACGGCTCGCATGCGAAACCTGGCCCGCACACAACGGCCCGCATACGAAACTGGGCCCGCGCACAACGGCCCGCATACGAAACCTGGCCCATACACAACGGCCCACATGCGGAAATCTGGCCAGCACACAACGGCCCACATGCGCAACTCGGCCCATACACAACGGCCCGCATGCGAAACCTGGCCCATACACAACGACCCGCATGCGAAATCTGGCCCGCACACAACGGCTCGCATGCGAACTCGGCCCGCGTGCAAACCCAATTCGCGCATCGCGGCCCAACTCAAAGCAAACGGGTCCACCCGACCCGCAGCTCGAGCACAAAAAGGGGGGCCCACCGGCCCCCCCTCTAGAAAACCGTGCCCCCCTCCCCATGGGGAGGTGGGGCCGGCCATAAAGAAAAAGAAAACAAAAAGGAAAAAGAAAAAGAAAAGAAAAAGAAAAGAAAGGAAAAAGAAATCAAAACCGCCTCGATGCGGGGGGAGGTGGCGTGGACGTCTACGTAGCCGTAGATCCGCGACGATCCCTCGATCCAACGGACAAGATGACGTTGTGTCGCCATCCGATCCAAAAGTGCAACAAAAATAACAACTCGATCTTTGAAGATCGAGTCACATCTAGCCCGTAACCACCCCAACTAAAAAGGAGGGGATCGGGTTTGTTTCCCCAAATAAGGGAACAATATCTTGATGGTTATGGGGGGAGATATTGGAGGAAACAAAAAAGATTTCAGCCATATCTCCCCCAACCACCCCCCTTTGCCTATAAATAGAAGGGGTGGGGGAAGGCACAAAGGGTCGGAAAAGCTGAAGACGAAAGGGCTCTGCAAGAGAAGCTCCAACGCTTGAAGACCGAAGGCTTCACGAGGCACGACAAGCACGTCCTACGGGAATCCTTGGCCCTTCAAGTCCTCATCAACGTGAAGACCTTGCACTCGAAGATCAAAACTTCGACTCCTCGCACGAAGAAGAAAGCTTGGAGAAGAAGACCCGGAGTCGTCGTCATCCCGACTTCTCCAACGATCTTCATCAACTCCGAAGAAGCCATAAGCAAAGGCCGGAGAAGAAGATCAAAGCCGACAACACTCGTCGTCTTCAACAAAGGCTTCGACTCCTCGCACGAAGAAGAAAGCTTGGAGAAGAAGGCCTGAAGCCGGTGCTACCCCTGTTGTCTTCGTCAACAAAAGTCGACGCTACAACCGTCGTGCGGAGATCGGTGCTACCCCCGCCGTCTTCACCAACAAAGCCGACGCTACAACCGTCGTGCGGAGATCGGTGCTACCCCCGCCGTCTTCACCAACAAAGCCGACGCTACAACCGTCGTGCGGAGATCGGTGCTACCCCCGCCGTCTTCACCAACAAAGCCGACGCTACAACCGTCGTGCGGAGATCGGTGCTACCCCCGCCGTCTTCACCAACAAAAGCCGACGCTACAACCGTCGTGCTGAAGCCGGTGCTACAACCACCGTCTTCATCAACAATAGCCGACGCTACAACCGTCGCACAAAGATCGGTGCTACTACCCCGCCGAAAAGCCAAGACCGACGCCACAACCGTCGAGGAAGCCGGAACAATAAAGAAGCCTTGAAGAAGTAGCGCCAGTCGTTCAAGAAGAAGATCGAGTCAAAGCTAAAGTCAAAGCCGACGCAAGAAGCCAAAGCAAACGCACCGGTAAAGCCCGCGCTAAAGCAATGCACGTGCCAAAGCCAAGCAACTACGACGGTCACGAGCAAAGCACCGCACGTTCTAGCCGATACGACGCGAAGTCCGGAAGAACTAAAGCATTGCAAGTCTCTACCCGCCTACGTTCAAGCGCAAGCGCCAAAACAAAGCAAACGCCAGAGCCACGCCAAAGCTACGCCAAAGCCGAAAGCTAAAGCCAAAGCGGACGCCAAAAACACGATCGACGCCGCGAACCGACGATCAAGGACGCCGAGGTCGAGCAAGGATCGAGGAAGACACGAAGACCAAGGAACGAAGCCCAAGGCCTCCCTAGCCGAGAAAGCGCGAAGCACGGACGGGACAAAATCAACGGTGGAAACTCCTTAGCCTCTCAAGAAACCCTCACCCTGTAAAGACCTCTGTCCTGGGCAACCCCTTCAAAGCTCTCGCACGAATACCACGTGGAAACGCGGATCAAAGGGACCCTCCAGAGGATCTCTCCCACAATCTCCTGATCAAAAATTTGTAATCTCGTGTGATCCGCAATAAAGACGACCAGAATCTTTTTCTGCGACCACAGATTTCTGGCACGCCCGGTGGGACCTCCTCTCCTTTCATCCGTACGTTTGAAGGAGTTGCTTCAAGTTTGCCATGGCCGGAACGAACGACGATACGTTTGCTCCAACAAGCCTCTCACCTTAGTCACCTATCGCCGAGTCTCCACTACTCCGACGCGGTGATCCAGAAAACCCGGTGGATAACGTTCCCCCGGTAGTACGCGTTTACACTCGGCGTACTCAAACTTTTGCGGACTTCTTTACGCCAGAAACTGCTACCGAAGATGCTCGCCAAAGCGCCAATGAGGCCTTGGTGCATGAAGAAATGAGCCTCGATCCTGGAATATCTGTCCAGAAATTTGGGGAGGACCAGCCCCAACCCAGAGCCCATTCGAGATCTCCAGCGGACCTTGCACCTCCTTTGCAGGGGGCAAACGTCCGTCATCAAGCAGAAGCAAGTCAGCGTAACTACGTCTCCGACGACGATGGCGAGGGTGCAGGCATGCAACATCGAGACGTCCTGCGACATCATCCTCCGTCCGCTCTTCAGCTCCAAGTCATGCAAATGGGTGAACACATGGCTCAGCTCACCCGACTAATGGAAGAGAAAGATCGTCACATCAACACCTTGCTTCAAAGGCTGAGTGCCAGGGATGTCGTAACATTCGATCAACCTCCTGCTTCTCCAGTAGCTGCTCCAGCCCCGTCTCCAACTCCTGCTCTTGCAGAAGTTGGCCCGGCAATACTAGCAACTACTCCTGCACTTTCCTCGGCTCCCGTGCCAGCCTCGGTGGCCGCGCAACCTTCGATGGCAGCGACGATGAATGCCCAGCAGATACAAGCACTGGTGGCAGACATGATGCGTTCCCACGGCAGCAGCCTACCTCCGATTACGGCGGCATATTCAAAGCCTTACACCACAAGGATCCAACAGCTGCGCTTCCCTACCGGGTTCCAGCCACCAAAGTTCCAGCACTTCGACGGGAAGGGAAATCCAAGGCAACACATTGCCCACTTCGTCGAAACTTGCAACAACGCCGGCACATACGGCGACGCGATGGTGAAGCAGTTCGTTCGCACCCTCAAAGGTAATGCTTTTGACTGGTATGTTGATCTTCCTCCAGGATCCATTGACAGCTGGGATCAAATGGAGAGGGAGTTCCTCAACCGCTTCTACAGCACTCGGCGCATCGTCAGCATGACCGAGCTTACTGCTACCAAGCAAAGGAAGGATGAGCCGGTGATCGACTACATTGATCGTTGGAGAAACCTTGCGCTAAACTCGCGAGATCGCTTGTCTGAAGACTCGGCCATCGAGTTGTGCACCCAAGGCATGCACTGGGGCTTGCTCTACATCCTCAAAGGGATCAAGCCTCGGTCCTTCGAAGAACTGGTGACTCGGGCTCATGACATGGAGCTCAGCTTAGCAAATCGCGGGGACTCAAAGGCCAAAGCCTTCCTGAAGGTGGAAGAGGAGGACGAACCGGCGGCATCAAAGCAAGTCAACGTCACCAACCTCGCTTCGACTTCCAAACCACTCAAGATCGGTGGCAAGCCGGACAAAGGCAAAGGAGCCACCATACCACCTCCTCAACCTCAACGGCCACCAAGGATGACTCTCGAGGAGCTCGAAGCTAAGGAGTATCCCTTCCCAGACTCGGAAGTTTCCTCCATGTTTGATCAGTTGATGCAAGAAAAGATGATCGAGCTTCCGCCACCAAAAATGCCGGAACAAGCACATCGAGTCAACGATCCGCTCTTCTGTAAGTACCACCGGATGGTCAGCCATCCCATCGAGAAGTGCTTTGTCTTCAAAGATAAGATCATGGCACTCGCTAAGCAAGGGATGATCGAGATCGACTCTGGTGATATCGTCGAGTCAAATATGACGTCAATCACCTTCGATTCCTTCCCGCCAGTGCTGACTGCTCCACAATGCACTTCAGCAAGGCTGCGCATCGCCTGTCAAAGATCTATGGCAAAACCAGCTCCAAGAAGACGACGACGGTATGCTCCTACAGTGCCCTGGGCCAAATCCTCACTGCCTTGGGGGCAACCGTCTCTCGTACAAACACTCCCTCTTCCAAACAAAGCTACATCCCAGCATGTGCTCAAAGCAAGAGACGAGCAAAGAGACCCTGAAGTCAGCCTGCTAGGCCAGCCATCAGGTAAGTTCGACTTCTACGTCTTTTACTCCAAGCCTCCTTCGATCCCAATGAAAGAAATCAAGCCAACCGGCTGGGGATCAGAAGATGAGTCAGTAGAGCCTCCAAAAGAGCAAGTCCTTCCGATCAAAGAAGAGTCGTTGGTCACGGCACCAATTCTTCACCCTTGCGAGGAAGATCTTCCAGATGAAAACGCATGGGCTATGACGCCTCGAAGGAGAAGGCCACGACAGTCAAGCTACAGGATAGCATGTCTGGCCAACCACGAGCAAGATCGGACAACAAGAAAACTCCCCGAAAGAAAGACCTTCAAGGAAAAGAGTGAAGCTCTAGAAAGAAAGACGTCCAAAGTACCTCCAGCAAGTCCGAAAAATCTTCTCCAGCAAACTTGCCCAGAGCTGGTGACACTCCAGGAGTTTTTTCCTAATCGCTTCCTTGAAGTTGATCAAAACCTCAAGGTCTCCGGTTGCATGAGGGAAGTTCACCAAGTGCTCAATGAAGAAAGTGGCACCAACATCGAAAGCATGGGGAGAACCATCGTCGCCAACGGCAAGCACTGCAACAAGGCTGAATCACACCTTGCTGACGTCGAGTTCCACCAGGTCAAAGACCCTATTACAGAAGTTCCTCCAGCAAAAGCTCCACGAGCCCAGAAAGTCAAAGCAGCTGCAAGAGACAAAACCTCTCCATTTGCAAAACTAGCGACATTCTCTAGCCAGACGGTGCACAAAGTCAAAGGAGCGCCAGCATCAAGACGAAAAATCCATATTAACTCCAAATCAAGCTCAACGCCACACGTTCCGTTGCCTGCTCAAGATGCGACAGTCCTGTGGCTCGCGCCTCAATGGCTTCGCAAGCCATGACAATCGCCTTCCACTCCAGCAAAGGAACCAACGTCACCAGTCTCCAAGGCCAACTTCATCACTTTGCAAGAGATGGCACTACCGTTACGTGGTCTGTTGCATGTCTCGAGCTCAACCGAGTCTTCCGAGTACACCAACTCCGAGCAACTCGCAATCAAGCTAGGAAACACTCGGGGGCAAAACTCCATCGAGCTGATGTTAAAATCCAGCTGCAACAAAGAAAGCACAGAGCATATGGGTTCATTACCCTCAGTTGCGATACCACATCGCCTGACAAAGACTCAAGCTCGTCTCTCCAAAAGCGACGAACAAAGTCTTCTAAACCACCGAGACATCGACTCTAGTCAAACTCCAGCAATCACCAAAACTCCAGGCAAGAAGATCTTCACTTCTAACTACATTGAAGCGAAGAAGGCGGATGACAACTGCGAACCAGCAGCGACTCTGCCTACCAGTGGCAAGTCCCTCAAAAGGTACTTTGCCTAGTGCAAGGTTACCCCCCTTGCCCAAAAAAAAAAAAAAAAAAGAAAAAAAGAAAAAAAAAAGAAAAAAAGAAAAAAAAAGGGTAATAAAGGAACTACGTGTGACTTGATCCCTCTCAGTAGGGTACGTAGGCAGCCTGTAAAGGTTCAGTCCAAAAAAAAAAAAAAAGTAAACCACCATTCCAGAAAAATAAGCCCAGAAAAGACGCAAGTCCAACTCCGTGGGACGAGAAGCCGTCAGCCTCTGTCAAACCACCAGCTTCCAGCGCTGCCATAGCTCATCTCTCGAGGCACCCACGCGGTACAATTCCGAAAGGCGAGAAACCACCAGCTCTCGGTGGTTCGTAAGCTTCTCCCGCTGCTTTGCAAGCTCCGTTGCAAAAGTCTTCTCGGTTGCTCGAGCTTTCTCCAAACGGGACTCCAGCATCTGAAGCAACACATGAATAGCAAGTCAAAGTCCTTGAGGTGCCGAAGCAGCTCGCATCCCACAGCTTACACGCGCTGCAACTCCAGGGGTAGAGGAGCCATCAGCTTCCAACGCGTCGCCAGCTCTGCACGCTGCTTCGCAAGGTTCGCTCCAGAAGCCTTCTTGATCACCCTACCAGCTCAACGCGTCGCAAGCTCTATACGCTGCTTCGCGAGGTTCGCTCTGAAAGTCTTCTCGGCCGCTCGAGCTTTCCCCAAACAGGACTCCGATTCCTAAAGCGACGCACGAGCGGCCTCCATTTTCTTCTGCACCCGAACCAAGTCTGCAGTAGCAAACGTGTGAAGCCCCTCCAGTCGACGTTTCTTTTCCTCGGCCTTTGCCAAACGCCAAGGAAACGTCCTCCTCTAGTGAAGCCCGTTGCAAGCAATGAGCCTAGCTGTCCGCCAAAAGGGTGCACATATGCTCCTCAAACAAGAAGCCATCCACCAGGAAACCCACCAGTTACTCAAAGCGTCAAGACCCTCCTCTTGGAAGGGTGCAAGTGTCGTCTGGATAAACTTCCAGCACAACTCTCCAAAAGAAGCTTCGAAAGAAGACTCTGCGATCTACACTTTCGCTGGTAAGTCTCTGAGTGCTGAGATAAGGCACGATCCTGTCCTGAAGACCCAAGCACGGAAACCGCCTCCAGGACCATCGCCGTGACGGCTGTCAAAGATGCCACAGGAACCGACAACGAAGCTGCGGCCAAAATATCCGTCGGAACTGACTCCTGAATGGCAACTCCGGACTCGGTCGAACGATCTGCCGTGAAGATCCCTCATCGGTGAGAATGAACTCGTCCAACTTCGACACACGTTTCTTGCTTTGAAGTACGGCGGCAGAAGACTTGCGCAAAAGGGAAACAAAGATGCGTACTCCCGTGGGAGACCGCACCGACGATCCATCCAGAAGTCGGAAAGCTCTCGTAACGACGACAGAAGACTTGCGCAAAAGGGAAACGAAGATGCATACTCCCGTAGGAGACCGCATCGACGATCCATCCAGAAGTCGAAAAGCTCTCTTAACGGCAGGCCCTGAAAAAAGAAATGAAGAAAAGCACGAATCAGTCACGCATACGGACACAAACAAATCAAGTCAAGGCACAAAAAAAAAAAAAAAAAAAAAGGGGGCCCCGAGCCAAGGACTGCATCCTTCGTGACCTCCACGAAGCCAAAAGGGTTGTTGGAGCAGTCACCAAGGTCAAGATCGGTAAGCAAAAGACGACCAAAGCAGGCTGCTCCTTGTCAACGCTAGTGGCTTTGTCTTGCTCCTCGTCGAACTCCAGAACGCCCGTCTCGACGTCCTTCAAGCTGATGTCACCACCAGGAAAGCTCTCTCCATAGGCCTCCAGCGACCCATGGTCGTCTAGAGGAAGATCCAGTCTACCTCACTCAGCCTGCCCAGGTGCAACCTCGCTAGTCGCTCTGCTCCCGCGATAGGCCTCCTCAATGATCCAGCCGGCCTTTAGAAAGCACTCGAAGGGACAAGTCCTGCAAGGAAACGAAAAGTCCAAGTCAAATCAAGATGCACAATCAGTTCCAGAAGAAAAAAAAACAGATCAAGTCCAGAAGTCAAAAAAAAAAAAAAAAAAGAAAAAAAAAAAGAGAAAGTCCCTGTTTGCAAAAAGGGAAACTGAGAGGGGGGCAACAGCAAAAAGCCGCAGCACCCCCTCTCTCCTGCTAAAACCCGGCCGAGCCCGCCTTCGGCCTGCGCCCTCCCGCGCCACCAGCCGCCGTTGCCTCCGGCCCCCGCGCCCCGCGCCCCGTCTCCAGCCCGCGCGCCGGCCGCACACCGCAGCCCCCGGCTGCGCCCCATCTCCGGCTCGCGCGCCGGCCGCACCCCGCAGCCCCCGGCCGAGCCCGCCTCCGCACCTCGCAGCCGCCCCGCGCGCTGCGCCCGCCGCAACCCCGGCCCGTGCACCGATCGCCCGCTCACAGCCGTCTTCACCCGCAACCGACGCCATTCGCCACTGTTGCGCACGACCTCGACCCTGCTGCAGCCCCTCTTTGCAGAAAGGAAAACCGAGAGGGGGGCCACAGCAAAAAGCCGCAGCCCCAGCCCCCTTGTGCAAAATGGAAAAACCGAGAGGGGGGCCACAGCAAAAAGCTGCAGCCCCCTCCCTCTCTCTCTCCCCTGTTAAAACCCGCGGGGGGGGCTATGAGCCTCGGCTAACCCGGCCACCGGCACCCTGCCGCGCCCGCACCAACCCGGCCACCAGCACCCTGCCGCACCCACGCCGCGCCGTGCCGGCCACCAGCGCGCACGCCACCGCCACTGCCGCTGCTGCGCCGGCCCCCGCCCGCGCAACCGCGCCACTGCCGCTGCCGTTGCCGCTGCTGCGCCGGCACTCGCGCTCCGCTGCCGCTGTCGCTGCTGCGCCGGCCCCCGCGTGCCACCACCGCTGCCGCTGCCGCTGCTGCGCCGGCCCCCTCGCGCCACCTCCGCGCCGCTGCTGCTCCGCTGGCCCCCGCGCCGCCGCTTGAGCCGCCGCAGCGGCCACCGCACGCCGCCGATGCTGTTGCTGCCGCCCCTACACCGCGCCGGCCTGAGCGCGCTGCAGCCCGCACCTCGCCGCCGCCTGCGCTGCCGCTGACCCCGCGAACCCGACGGCAGAGACGAAGAAAAAGAAGGAAAAAAAAAAGAGAGAATGAATCTATTTTTTCATTGAACACCCTATAAATAGGAACAATCGGTTATTGGGATAAAGACGAGGAAAATCTCTTATTCCCTGAATCTAGGGGTCTCTATCCGGTGGGCATCAATATCCGATGTAACCACGGAAAAAAAAAAAAACACGAAGAAAGTGGGGCCAAGCCTCGTCGACACTGTCTTCTCCCTGCGCTGTGCCAGACGCGTCGTCATCATCACCTTCAACTGCAACAATCGGCTTCCACCATTGCGCTCCAGCACCGAAGAGGGGCAACAACCCTCCACCGAGGTGCATCGCGGTCGTACTCGTGCTCCCGTCGCCTTGCTGCCCTGGGACTCCGCGCAGCGACCGCCGTCAATGTTCGCACCATCCTCGATTCAAAGGAAGTCCGCGACAACAAGGAAGATGAACAAAACCCTAGAAGACGTCTTCGTCTCCAAGCCGCCAAAGCCCTTCGTCTCCCGCGCTAGCAAAACGATGGGGGAAACGAAATGGCGGGGGTCCTCGTAAAGACCTAAATTCTGAGCGAACACACAAGTCATGGCCAAATGCTACGCGTTTCCCGCGGGCGCACTCGACCTTGAGGGGGCATTTGTGGGCACCGAAATTAGCCCACAGATTGGACCCGACCCGCATGCGAAAATTGGGCCCACACACAACGGCCCGCATGTGAAACTGGGCCCGTGCACAACGGCCCGCATGCGAAACCTGGCCCATACACAACGGCCCACATGCG
The DNA here is from genome assembly GCA_947650365.1 of Chamaelirium japonicum. NCBI lineage: Eukaryota > Viridiplantae > Streptophyta > Magnoliopsida > Liliales > Melanthiaceae > Chamaelirium > Chamaelirium japonicum. Next base: position 16,025,437 of record OX393549.1, read on the forward strand.
AAACCTGGCCCATACACAACGGCCCACATGCGAAACCTGGCCCATACACAACGGCCCGCATGCGAAACCTGGCCCGCACACAACGGCCCGCATACGAAACTGGGCCCGCGCACAATGGCCCGCATACGAAACCTGGCCCATACACAACGGCCCACATGCGGAAATCTGGCCCGCACACAACGGCCCACATGCGCAACTCGGCCCATACACAACGGCCCGCATGCGAACTCGGCCCGCGTGCAAACCCAATTCGCGCATCGCGGCCCAACTCAAAGCAAACGGGTCCACCCGACCCGCAGCTCGAGCACAAAAAGGGGGGCCCACCGGCCCCCCCTCTAGAAAACCGTGCCCCCCTCCCCATGGGGAGGTGGGGCCGGCCATAAAGAAAAAGAAAACAAAAAGGAAAAAGAAAAAGAAAAGAAAAAGAAAAGAAAGGAAAAAGAAATCAAAACCGCCTCGATGCGGGGGGAGGTGGCGTGGACGTCTACGTAGCCGTAGATCCGCGACGATCCCTCGATCCAACGGACAAGATGACGTTGTGTCGCCATCCGATCCAAAAGTGCAACAAAAATAACAACTCGATCTTTGAAGATTGAGTCACATCTAGCCCGTAACCACCCCAACTAAAAAGGAGGGGATCGGGTTTGTTTCCCCAAATAAGGGAACAATATCTTGATGGTTATGTGGGGAGATATTGGAGGAAACAAAAAAGATTTCAGCCATATCTCCCCCAACCACCCCCCTTTGCCTATAAATAGAAGGGGTGGGGGAAGGCACAAAGGGTCGGAAAAGCTGAAGACGAAAGGGCTCTGCAAGAGAAGCTCCAACGCTTGAAGACCGAAGGCTTCACGAGGCACGGCAAGCACGTCCTACGGGAATCCTTGGCCCTTCAAGTCCTCATCAACGTGAAGACCTTGCACTCGAAGATCAAAGCTTCGACTCCTCGCACGAAGAAGAAAGCTTGGAGAAGAAGACCCGGAGTCGTCGTCATCCCGACTTCTCCAACGATCTTCATCAACTCCGAAGAAGCCATAAGCAAAGGCCGGAGAAGAAGATCGAAGCCGACAACACTCGTCGTCTTCAACAAAGGCGTCGACTCCTCGCACGAAGAAGAAAGCTTGGAGAAGAAGGCCTGAAGCCGGTGCTACCCCTGCCGTCTTCGTCAACAAAAGTCGACGCTACAACCGTCGTGCGGAGATCGGTGCTACCCCCGCCGTCTTCACCAACAAAGCCGACGCTACAACCGTCGTGCGGAGATCGGTGCTACCCCCGCCGTCTTCACCAACAAAGCCGACGCTACAACCGTCGTGCGGAGATCGGTGCTACCCCCGCCGTCTTCACCAACAAAGCCGACGCTACAACCGTCGTGCGGAGATCGGTGCTACCCCCGCCGTCTTCACCAACAAAAGCCGACGCTACAACCGTCGTGCTGGAGCCGGTGCTACAACCGCCGTCTTCATCAACAATAGCCGACGCTACAACCGTCGCACAAAGATCGGTGCTACCCCCGCCGAAAAGCCAAGACCGACGCCACAACCGTCGAGGAAGCCGGAACAATAAAGAAGCCTTGAAGAAGTAGCGCCAGTCGTTCAAGAAGAAGATCGAGTCAAAGCTAAAGTCAAAGCCGACGCAAGAAGCCAAAGCAAACGCACCGGTAAAGCCCGCGCTAAAGCAACGCACGTGCCAAAGCCAAGCAACTACGACGGTCACGAGCAAAGCACCGCACGTTCTAGTCGATACGACGCGAAGTCCGGAAGAACTAAAGCATTGCAAGTCTCTACCCGCCTACGTTCAAGCGCAAGCGCCAAAGCAAAGCAAACGCCAGAGCCACGCCAAAGCTACGCCAAAGCCGAAAGCTAAAGCCAAAGCTGACGCCAAAAACACGATCGACACCGCGAACCGACGATCAAGGACGCCGAGGTCGAGCAAGGATCGAGGAAGACACGAAGACCAAGGAACGAAGCCCAAGGCCTCCCTAGCCGAGAAAGCGCGAAGCACGGACGGGACAAAATCAACGGCGGAAACTCCTTAGCCTCTCAAGAAACCCTCACCCTGTAAAGACCTCTGTCCTGAGCAACCCCTTCAAAGCTCTCGCACGAATACCACGTGGAGACGCGGATCAAAGGGACCCTCCAGAGGATCTCTCCCACAATCTCCTGATCAAAAATTTGTAATCTCGTGTGATCCGCAATAAAGACGACCAGAATCTTTTTCTGCGACCACAATCGTATATGTTATTTGTAATCTCCGTGCATAATGATGTCTGATTTCTTTCTTCTAATTCTCATGTCGTATCGTAATCCATCCAAGTCGTCAAATCTCTAAAATTCATGAAAGGACCCCCTCAAATTGACACAACTAAAAGAAGAATTTAATATAAAGTAGAAAGATAACATATATGAGTATTAAATAAAACCTAATCCTAAGACTCAACCTAATCTAACCATAAGCATGTAGTGGTTCTTGAAACGACCATATATTTTCGATGTCACGATGTGAACAAGGCTCATTTTCAACGAAGCCCTAAAGGAAGATATATGGAATCATAATATATTTGCTTATGTTATATGAAAATTGATGCTGCAGACATGTTGTAACTTGTAAGTGTCGTTATTGTTGACGGTCTCGCCAAGTGGCCTGGGAAAAAAAATCAAGGATTTGTCGCTTATCTATCGCTGTTGTTGCTACAAATAGACCTATCAATATATCAAATTCAGATCAGATTAGGTTATTTCCAAATCCGATCCATTAAGGAAACGTGCTGTCAGATTCATACAATTATCGGATCACTAGATTAAAAAATTCAATCCAATCCATTAAGCACAAATCGAATCAGATTCATATTAGAATCCGATCCATTAACATGTCTAAAATGGACGACTGTGATATCATATGTTTAGCGCCGAGTCTGCAGAAGAGCAGTCGATTCCGGACTCGGAACTCGAAATGGTCATGTAAAATATGAGTCTTAATCAGGGGATCATGAGAATATTTTTTATATTGACCTTAGGGCCTTAGATCTAAAGCAATCTAATCTAATAGTCAATAAAAATATAATATTTTGTGTTATAGTTTGTCGGATCAGGTTTGACCTAAATTCATGTTCGATTTGTTAAGTTAATGGTTTATCAGATTTAGACCTTTATCGGATCATTGGATTAAAAAACCCATCCATATCTGATGGATTCAAATCATAATCCTGTTCATTGACAGATCTAGCTACAAATTTAGGAAAATAGGGGAAATAAGAGGGAAATGGGTGAATTAAAATTTTTTTTGGGGAATTTTTTGTTTATACCTTTAGGATGTATAGATACACCATTATGACAAAAACATACACAAAATAATCATTAATTCATGGTAAAACTCTATTGAGGTTCTATAGATTAGTAATAGTATATGAACATAATGATCTGTTAGACATTTTATGTGAACTATCAGACATTTTCCAACACAATCTATGAGTTTACGAATATCTAAATATAAATATGATTAAACAATGACAATAAGATAATAAACACCGTGAAACATGATAAACATCTCACAAATGACATAATCCATAACTCAATCTCACAACTCATAAGTCTCATATGACATCAATATCATAACTCATAAGACATAATAGACATCTCACAGTAGATGCCATGACATACCAAACACTCTGAAAGTCACACAACTATCCAAAATCTGTCGTGTCGGATCAAAGCTCCCACTCTTCATCTGCTTACAATAGATTCAATATTGCTGTAAATTCATCATGTGATAAACCCTCAAAGAATAGCCCCAAATCTTCCAAGAACGTAGTACATATAGTGTAGATTTGGTTTAGAAACAAAAATCTCAAAGTAGGAGAAAAATCTTCAAAATTATTCAAAAGTAGGCCTCCTAGTGATTTTGGCGACAATGGGGAAAAACAGGGTGACACAAAAGACTTATCCCCATTGCTAGTTAGCTTTTTTATAGGACTGGCCATTTTATCGGCGATATGGAGACCAATTGCCGATAAGTCGTTAATTTCCTGTAAAAAAGGGAATACTTGTTATCGTGTCGCTGACCAGCGACAAGGGGAAAAATAGGCTATTTAGTGCCGTTTATTGAGGATACTTAAAACCATGACTGCGGCGCACTAGGGTTTCTAGTCGATGGATGTGCTTATTAGTATTTGCAGGATCTTGATGACCCAATCATGCAATCTACTTTTTATTCATGATGATAAAATAGATAATTTATGAGCAAATATAGAATTATATTCACGATATTTCCTGATTAAGTAGTAATTATATGTAAACATCATCATCCAAGTTTTATCCTGTTGAGACGGGGTCGAATATTTATCCAACTCTAACAAAGAAGGCTGCACTGAAACAATGACAAAAATATTCCAACCAGCTATCAACCTAATGACAATCCTCTATGATTGGAACCAAAAACCTGATTAAGGCAACTTGGCATGAGAGGGACTCTTCAAGAAGCCTAGAAGGCCAATTGGGGGTAGGGAGATCTACCTTATTGGTTTCCAATTTTAAGCTCTTGCAATTTGAGAGCAAACCTTTAAGGTTCCCCAGGAACCGATATAAACAAAGAGGTATTAGAAGTGAACTATATTCATCACTACATCACAAATTACAAGTCAGTGAGTTGAAGTAAACAAGACATATGCTTCAACATTAATAGTACCCATAAATTACATGGAAAATCAAAAAGTTTTTGGCACCCAAGATCTAATAGACAGAAGTAAAGATCAATCCAAATGTATTTTCCTAATTATGACACAGTTTGCAAATTTCAAGCCATGCAACGTAAGAGCAAACCTTGAAGGTTCCCCCGGACTAGGAAAAAGTATAACCGAAGAAGGATTAGATGGTAATAGGGCTGCAGCTCGGGTCTGGTTAGTTCAGGTGGTTGTCAACCCTAACCCAACCAAAGGTCACTAAATCTCAACCCTAACCCAACCAAAGGTCACTAAGTCTCAACCCTAACCCAACCCAATCTTGGTCGGTTTGAGAAAACCTAACCCTAACCCAAGGTCGCAAAATCTTCCAATTCTTTTACCACTTATTTTGCATTCTGATTCGGTTGTAGACATTAGGTGCTTGGGTCCGGTATATTTATTGATTTTGTATTGGTAATATCAAGTGGTTCATTTTACTCAGAAGTTTTGGTGCATCAAATTTTATCCACTGAATTAAACTCTACAGGTAGAGTTTGAAACAACTTAAATATGCATTTTCAACTTGTTCAATCGATGCTCTGATTATATGACAAAAATATGTGCAGGGCCCTGTTTCAGGTTTTCTGAGCATCTTGAGAACATTTATTTCAGCTTTTATCGCCTCCTATGATTTAGCTCAACAGGTACATTATTCTTCCATCATCCTGATTAGCAATTGATGCAGAAATATGCATATCATGTCCCGTGGAAACTATATATCTTAAGTTATTTCAGTAAGCTACTAAATTAAATGAAAGTTCTTATAGTACTGATTCTTTGTCCAGACAGGTGACAGCAATCTGAATATGATTTTGGATATTATTTGTCAGATCTACCATGGGGAGGTTGGATTGCGTATCAAACTATTTTCATGTCTTAGTCGGGAATATTCACACAATCATTATTTTTTTTTTATTTTCTGTATATTTTGACTATTGCTGTTTACTGATTCAGGAATCCCTTTGCATGCAATTTTGGGACAAAGATAGCTTTGTTGATGGTCCAATTAGATCACTCCTTTACATGCTAGAGAGAGAATACCCTTTTCATACTGTTGAACTTGTTCGCTTGTTGTCAGCTCTTTCTGAGGGAACATGGGCTTCAAATTGTGTGTATGTAATCTCTCCTTGATCATCGCCATTTATCTACATAAACCACACAACCTTCATACTGGTGATCTTGTTTGTCAAATGTCTATCCTCTTACATGTTTCTATACAAACATTCTTGGTTTTATTTGTTTTTTTAAATACCTTCTGTCTGAATGTTTGGTTGGTGTTGGACCTAGTTGTTTGATGCGTGAAAAGTAACTATGGTTTTATTGAAGTACTAAATCTGACTCTTTGTATTCAGTTCAGGTTGTATTAAGTTTCAGTCATGCTGGCTAGGTTTAGACTTCTTCAACTTATTTTATATATCTGCAGAATCATGGAGGAAATTGAGAACTTGCTCTTTTTTTTAAAAAAATTATATGGAAAACTTAACGGTACACATAAAAAGGTGAGATTTCTTATGCTATTTCCTTCTTTTTGACACCAAAGCATCTTTCCTTATTTTTCTGCATATTCAACAATCAACATGTTAAAGGTGGTATAAAGATTCTCTCTTTCTCCTTACATTTCTGTTATCTCCTCTTCTTATTGCCATCCATTTTTTTGTTTCTTTCACCCTAACTCAGAACCATGAACTTAAGCTTAACCCTTTCCAATCAATCTTGTAGCTTGCCCTATTTGATTCCTTTCCTTCATAAATTCATTTGTTTTCATATGTTATCTTTGTTTCTCTTGTTCACAATTTGTACAACCTAGGAACATGAACTTGTTTTAGCTGCTTTATTGTCAAGAGAAGTGAAGAGAGAAGTTTACTGGACTGCTAAGTAATACATGTAGCAGCTTCACCTTAAAAATATATATAGTGGACATTGTTTAACTTGGGAATTGGAGGGGACTTTTAGGTTCAGACACTTGGATATGTCTTCAACTTAACGAGATAGGATTTTGGGACACATTCATATTCAATTAAAAATAACAAGATTTAGCATTCTATATTTAATAAATAAAAGATAAACAATCTATTAGTTTCTGTATATCGTTTAATTATTTTGGAAGAAGCAAAATAATTTTATTGGTTATAAACAAAGGATTTACGAAATATCTTTTACATCAATCTTTATCTCATCCTTCACTTTCCCTTAAATCTGCTACTATGTCAATCATAGGGAGAAAAAGAGGAACAATAAATGTTTCTGAGCTATCTAAAAATCACCACAATCCTTAAACCTCATCGAAACATCGCTGTAGACTCGTTATGCGTATGGATATGCATGCCTTCTCCTTATGTTTACCGTTGGCATCTTAGCACGGCTTGCAAGCCATCCTTTCTTCTTTATCCCTGATTCTTCTTTCATCTTTCCAAGTAGTGCACTAATATTATCGTTCCGACCATCATTCAGAGCAAATGGATTATGTTCGAACTTGAGACTATGGTCTCCCAACTTTCTTTCTTGACTCCAATTGTTCCCTAGGTAGCTCTTCAAATTCTTGCTCAAAGTCCTATTCTTATGTAGTTATGTTTCCACATGACAATTATTTGGTAATCATGACCGTAGTATTACGAACCTGATCAAAATTAAGCCTTTTGATTTTATTGAATTGAATGGTCCATTATCGGGCCGCAATAGCCAATATGTTGATTCTGCAGCCAAATTGATTATCTGATTCAATCGGATCAGATCACATAGTTCAAGCTGGTGTTTTAAGTATCATTATCGCTGTTGATATCGCCAAGTTGCCTGGGGAAAAATCGGGGATATATCGCTATTTATCACCAAATATCGTTAAAAATTAGGAAAAGAGGGAAAAGATGGCAAAATGAAGATTTTTAGAGGATTTTTCTATATATCCCTTTAGGATGTATAAATGCACCATTATGATCAATAACATACATCAAACAATCATTTACTCTAAGGGACACTCAATTTAGGCTCTATAGATGAGTATGTGAATTATCCGACACTTTCTGTGAACTGTTAGAAACTTTTCAGTAGAATATGCAAATTAACTTAGAAAAGTAATATAAGCAATTTCTATAAAATTTATATTGACATAGTAAAATTTTATTAGGGTTCATTGGGTTTAAATATATGAAACCCATGCATCCCAATTAATTTCATAATAATCAAGATGAATCACATCAAACTTGATGCAATTCATGTTTATCATTTATTCACGAAGATCTATTTAAGAAATTAAAAAAAAGTTTTGAAAACATACCTTAAGTTAGAAGCTGAAAGAAACCCTAAATTCTTGAAGGGAGGCTTCAAATCCACCAAACAACAAATTGAGGTTCAGAAACCTAAATCAAACCAAAAAAATGGATGAAATGGGGAAAAAGGGGCCAAATGGCTCTTCGGGGCAATACCGGCGATAACAGGGTGACATTGGGAGACATTTTTCCTTTTATCTGGAATCCTTTAAAGACTGGGAACCAATTTATCGTCGAACTTGGCGATAAATTGGCGATATATCGACTTTTTCCCCAAAACAGGGGAATTTAGTCTGTTTTGATGTCGGAGTCCGGTGATATAGCAATATATCGGCGATATATTGCTGATATTTTTAACCATGGTTCAAGCCCAAAAAGTGGTGGGTGTCATTGTTTTGTGCACGTGCAACAATCCAAACATATTTTCTTTGTTTTTTTTATAATGTTAGTATATCCCTTTTAAACCCTTTAATACATAAGTTCGACTCCTATCCAATAATTGGGGGCCTCTAGTTGTGTGGAAGCAGTCCGATTCACTCACCTCAACTCACATTCGGCATTGGATGCTGTTTACCTTTATAGGGTGAGTGCATCGGATTGCTTTAACAGAAGTATGACCTCCAATTATTGGAGAGGACTCAAACCCACATGTTATCTGTAAGGTCTTTTGTGCTTTCAGGAAATAAAAAATAGAAAGTTATATGTTTTAGGGACAAAACATAAAGACAAGAAATTTCTATATCTTCTGATTCTTTTGTCATGATCCGTTTTGTTGTATTTGCACCCTCCTGCTTCTATATCCTAGGGGAACCATATTAAGTACTTGCAGCAGGACATTTAATTGGTGTGCACCCTTTAACTTCTAGATCCTAAGGGAACCATATTAAGTACTTGCAGCAGGACATTTAATTGGTGTGTTGACTCACTAGGAGTGTGAAATCTTAAAGAACCCCATATTATTCGCATCTATTTGTATCTTTTAATGGAGTACTGATGTTAATATTGAATCGGATTTGATTAATCACTTACATGGCCAACTCATTATGAGAATTTTCTGCTGTTCTTTTAGAGTTCTTGTCGATCTGTATTTTATAATTTTTATTTGACTCAGAGGGAGAGTGGAATTTTTTTTTGTTACAGCAAGCTACATTCTGATCAATAATTCAGTCTGATCTGGCATCCTTTGTGATTTTTGAAATGATGTCGATCCTTACTACATTGCCGTGGTCTCGTTCAGGAAACGTAATGTATTTCGATCAAAAACGGTGATTTTAGACTATCTGCACCTCCAATGAGGCGTCCACCATCTTATTGGGACTTTCTTCATTATAGTTTTGTATAATTTATTGGGAATGTCTCTATGGCACCATCTGAAATGGTGGTTTTATAACTTTCTTATTTTTGTTGAAGATTTCTATTTGTCGATTTTTTGTAACATGATAGCATTAGGACCATGCTTTAATGGTGGCAAAACTTGTCTACTTGCATGACTTAAATACATTTATCTTATGCAAGGTTTAATAAGAGCGAGGCGTACCTGAGGCGTATTTGGTTCATGAGGTGAGACGTATGACTCGGTTTTTTCTACAAAATTACTAAAAACATATGTAGCAAGCTTCATTCTAAATCATACAAGAAAAACACATAAATAAACCTTAAGAAACATATAAAACTGGATACCGACTAAAAAAGAAGGAAAGTAGAAAGAAAATGAAGTAAAAAACCAAACCTTGAGGTATATTCTCTGGATCTTCTTCCCGCCTCTGCTTCTCCTTTGGATCATCCTCTTCCTGTCTTTTCCTTTGCAAGCTGTGGTTTTTATTTTCCTTCTCCCGTTTCCATGTTCCTCTCCTCTACCACTCTGCAGTTGTGTCCCCTCCTCTGCCACTATGTTGTCAGGTGGTTTTTTTTTGTTTTTTGGGTCCAACAGCAGCTAACGTTAGGGTTAGGGTGGCTTTAGGCCTAAAAAAGCACATATGTAAGTGGACTTAGCCGCTCAGCCCAAAGGCCCAAGTGTTCAACAACATGCCCAATCACACGTATTTCGTGAGGCTTACGCCTCGCGTCTCACACGTGTGGTGTACGTCTCACTAAACTGAGGCGTAAGCCTCTGATTCTACATATGAGTCTTAAGCCTCTAGGCATTTTTTGTGCACCTCACTTTGAGGCGTATGCCTCACGTGCCTTGTGGTGCGCTTTTTAGACGATGATCGACGATCCAGGAGTACCTTAATTGTTTCTACAAGTGACAAGAACTTTGGAGATATAAAGATGAAAATATTACGATTCTATAAACAAAAGATAAGATGTATTTGTGTGGAGTTATCAGGCATGGCATGCAGCCTTTATGGGATGTCTAAGTGGTGGGTTCTAGGTGAGACTTGGCTACTTGGGGTGATTGATATGGTGTCTCAAGCGTATGGTACATATTTATTCTAATATGGGTAGCCTAGTACTACAGTCATGTTGTACCAGTATGTATGATGTAAGGAGAGAGTGTAATGACCGAATTTATTTAATTGGTTATCTAGCTTTATCATTGTTGCGTTAGTGGCACTGACCTAGCTGCTTACTACATGATATGCATGCTTTTTGAAGAATTAGTAAATTGACGTTCTTCCTAAGAATTAGTTTGTCTATTCATCATATATTTACTGTGAACTGTCCAATATCAGAGTATGTTGTTTGATATTCTTTTCTGTTTTCTTGGATTTTTTTTTTTATGTTTTAGGAAATTCAAGTCGCTGTATCTGTGCAACAGTTCCTCTCAAACAAAGACAATTTCCCTTAAATGAATTTAGGTTATTTATGTAGAGCATGGAATGAGATGTCGAAGGCATGTTACATATTTTATGTTATTAATATGGTAACAAATGTGATGTTTCTACATGATTTCTGAACTTGTCCTGCTTACAGGTATAACTTTTTAGACAAGATGAGTGGTGTAACACTGCCATTTAAGATCCCTGGCGGTTCTAGTGTTAATATCTGTGATACCATTGAGAGTCATCATCCTTTGCACATTCCTGGGGTTGAAGGTCTTATTGTTCCTAGTGGGACCCGTGGGAATATTTTCAAAATCGTTGATGCAAATGTTGCCCTAGTTCATTGGGAGGTAAAATATGTCAACCTTCCCATATTGTCTAGGTTTGTACTGTATATATTACACATTGTTCTTCCTGTAACTTTGCATATACTGTAGATCTCTTAAAAGAAACTTTATGTAGGTCAGTTTCAGAGTTCTTTTTTTTAAAGTTCTATTCTGACTTTTCCTGCTATAAATATTCAGTTGTATTCCATGGATGCATTATCTTACACCTGCCTCACAGCAGCAACTACAATCACTGATCTGCATTATCTTGCAACTTCTCATATCATCACCTACACTTACTGATCTGTAGTATGGCTCTTCAAGTTCTTTGCTCAATCTAAATCATTACTGGAGATCTGGGAACATAACGATCCAAGCATAAAACAATAAGAGAGAATTAGATGAGGAGAAGAGGACTAGAAAGCCATAAAATAGATGAATTCGACAAATAAGCTTGAAGTCTGGAGCTTTATCTTAAATAATCTGATTCGTAATAGGTAGAGATCCTGTTATTATATAGTTACAACCCATAACACCTAAAACATATCTGGGATTCAAATACAAAATTAGGAACCAGAAATTAAAATATAGCAGTTTATTTAATCGGATTTCAGAATCCAGTCACATGTCGGTAGAAAGTTTCTATTTTAGTGGAAGGATTTCGTCAAAATTTGTTAGGTTTCGGTCAAATTTCGATTGGTTACAATCAATTTCCGATCTATTTTTCAAAAAGAAGAATTCCAATCTATTGTAAACTAGTAATTATGTAGAAAAAGATGAAAGTTTTATATTGAAAAGCAGAAAATTTTTACCAAAAAAGATGCATTTTTCAGTGAAATTGTTCAAAAAAAGTTGGAATGTCAGATTTTGGTCAAATGTCTTTCATTTTTTCCGACATAACGTTACTTCGGACCAAAATTTGGTACATGGAAATTCCAAAGAATATCTGTCCTATCCTACAAAAAAGACATTTTTTGGTGATTTCGCTAGAATTTTGTTGACAATTGATTCCATGGCTTTCGAAAGGGTTGGATTTATTGATCGTTTGCTACTTGAAGCTAAATATAAAATAAACTTATAGAGAAATTAAAGTTAGAGGGGAAAAATTGAAGGGATGGAAGTGAGTGATGAGAAGTGGTTAAAATTGAGAAAGTAGACACATGGATCCACGCCTAAGAAGACAAAAGAAAAAAGTAACTGATGTTGGAGGATTGGGGGGTCCCACCAAATTAGAAGGATCTCGCTCTAGGTGAATGATGGATGTTTTGTATTGTGCAGATTTTGTTCGCAATAGAGTAGGCTTTGGTTAAATGGATGGATAGATGTTAATGATGAGTTTGTTCAAATATTAATCTGCCACCATTTGGTTTTACTTGATAAAAGGGTCCTCCATAAATTTTTCTTGAACTAAATTGCTAGGGTTGAAGAAGAATTTGGAAAATTTTCTTGGTCATATGGTTTTTTGTCCGCCATATTTGTATTTAGCTTATTATGTGTTGTAGTTTTACTGTCCTTCCATCTAAGCTTTTCCAACCTTTGTTTCCATTTTATTCAATCCCTTCAACCATTAATTGTATCTCCTTGACGTCATGTAAGTTTGCTCCAAACTGCCATTGTGTTGTTGGAATAAGCGTGTTTTGAATCAATATGACCACTTGCTCGATACAGCATTTGTATCTCCTTCAACCGTTAAAGGTGATTCACATGTTGTTCACCGTCTTGAAGGATATGACCACTTGCTCGATAAAGCATTTGTGGTATGATAGATGACTAGAGTTAACATGAATTTTGGATTTTGGAAGGTAGGATTCAATTTAGGGTTTGGTACAATATGTTAATTGGTCGTGATTCGTGAAAGAAATTTTTAGGATCACAGTTAAGTGTGAAATTTGGGACAATTCTGCATTTGAGAAATTGAAAACTCATTTCGATGATTATTAAGGGATTTTGATGAAGGTGATGGATGATATATAAGTGGTTATGAAAGTTGACTGGAGAAAGTTTCTAGAAAAGCTTTAGGCATGATTAAGGCGATTGCACCAAACAAAAATAAATAAAAGAACAAAAATTGCAAAAAGAAGAAGTGGATGAGGAAGGAGTGAACGAGTAAAATACCCAACTCAACCACAAATCACATATAGAAAACTTTGGTAGGCAAGTGTGATTTAATCATTTAAGAAAGTCATGTTTAAATGGTATAATGTTGGTTGTTTGCTGAGATCATGGAAAATTATTGGCGATTTTTTGTGAAATTCTTCTATTATGTAATTAGCTTCAAATATAATCCTGCTAAGAAAATATCTATATGTGAATTGACCATTTGAGCATGACTTAGATTGTGTTCTATTCAATGAAGAGTAAGATTCAAGTGTACAGTTTCTTTGCGTTTCTCAGTTCAGGAGAGGACAGTTATCCAATAGCTTCTAAATTATGGAAAACCAAGGTGCCCCTAAAGTTCAAATTTCCATGTGGCTTTCTATCCATACAGGGATCCTAAGGAGAATTTGGCTAAAAAGAAGTATCTTAGTATTTTGGAGTTGGCTTTACCTTTTTTCTTTTAAAAACTTGCATCTTACCCTTACAACGAATCTAATCAGATCTCCAATTATGTTCTGTTGCATTGCCCTTTTTTGAAAGCTATTTGAAATTCTTCAATTTTCCTTTGGCTATCAACGGAACTCCATTAAGTCTTAGTGTCCACTGGATTCTATAGATAAGAAGAATCCCTTCAGATCGTAGACCTTTCTGGGGTATGCTGTCCCTTGCTACTTGTTGGAGCTTATGGTTATCGTGGAACGGCATCATTTTCAGCAAAAAAATCCTCTTTTCAATCTGCAGTTTTCCTGAGAGTTCATGACCTAAACTTTCTCTTGTATTCTTCCATCACTCAAATATAGAGAAAAGCTTTCTTTTCTGTGTAGTTCACTTATCGCCTCTTCCTTATGTCTTTCTTGACTGGATTTTTAATTACTTTCTAATTTGAATAAACTGGTTGGGGTCCTAGCCAAAATCCCTCACACAGCAGGGTTCTCAAGAAAAAAAATAAAAGATAATTATTTTCTAATAATTTTTATCCTTTGTCAAGTTTTTTGAAAATAGTTCTCAAGATTTTTTTTAGGAATTCGTAAAAAAGTTGTTTAGAATAGTCCCTTAACAACAGCTTCTCCAAATCTCTATGTTAGGATACTGTTTGATCACAACTTTTCGGGTTTATGCAAACTTGTAGATTCCATTTGAAAACCCTAACTATTCCTTATTTCTAATTTGTCCACCTTCAACCGAAGCAAGGGACATGGTCTCTACTTACAAATGCAAGATCTATACTATTGTATTTGCATTTATGTTATTTCCAACTATTTTATGAAATAATACATTATTAAGCATATAAAAATATTCATGAGGAGATGGGTTCTCCCTGGACCAATTCTCATGTAGTTATTGGGCGAAAATTCCCTAGGTAGCTTGGTTAGGTGTTTATCTCATCTCTTCAGTTTCCATCACTTTCCACTTGTTCGTTTTGGCTGTACATATTGCTTTTATCCAGGTCCATTTCAAGCAAAAATGTGCTATTGAAGCTGAGACACTTGTCACTGTTGATGGGCTTAAAGTCCAACAATGTGACTCTTTATTCCCATGATTTTACGATACAAGGAGATGGTGAAACCATCGTAGATATACCAAGTAGGATTGAACGGCTTTTTTGAAGTATTAGGGTTCTACTTGTACCAAGGTGTTGTGGGCGAGAGAGTGTAATATTTCAATATATAGTTTTATTACTACAATATCTATTTTATATAGGCCTAAGTGTTTGGCAATGAAGACAATGCTTACTTGGAGAATGAATGATGCCGAAATGAGGATACTTTAGGTGGATTTGTGCTACTGCTATGAAGGATCATGTTAAAACTTTAAATATAATAATAAAAAAAGAATAGGTGGAGGAAAAGGGCTATGGAATACATGCTGCAAAATATTGGTTATATGCATAGGTGATTTAGAAGTATGGGGGCAGGGTTTCGCAGTTGGCCTAAGAGCATCTCCAACCGGCCTCCATTTCTACAAAATGGAGGTGGAAACTCCTCCAACCGTTCTCTCCATTTTCACCCCTATTGTGCATTTGAAACTTCTTGACTTTCATATTTGGAGGTTTTGAGAAAATTTGGAGGCCTCCTCCAAAACACCCTTCATCATCATTAATGCCAAAAAATCCCTTTGTCTTATTCCCCTTTATCCCATTTAACATTTGTGTCCCAAATCATATGTATAAACAGAGTTTTTTAATATAAAATGGAAAAATGAAATGGATTTTTTTAATATAAAATAAAGAGAAAGCTAAAGTATGGAAGCTTGTTGTTGGAGTGCAAGTGTCTCCAAATTAACTTTATCTCCATGTTGGAAATGATTTGGCCTCCAAAATGAAGACTCCGGTTGGAGATGCTCTAAGATCACTTGGCTAGAGACAAGGAATAAAAAATTGAGATATTTTTTAAAAATTTAAAAAATATCTCCTTTTTTGAGATATTTTTAAAAAATTCGCATAATATCTCCTTTTTCTGGATACCTAAATGAAACAAGGTCTACAAAAATACACTGAAAATTTCTCCCTTTGCATAGCTGTCCTGATTCCTGAAATACCCGCAAAATTTCACATAATTCCGTAAAATTATTTAGGTTTTTCATGGATCCAAAATTTAGAAAACTGATATTTCTTACATTGGCTAGAGGTGATATATGAGGATTTGAAGTGGTTTTGATAAAAAGTAGATAAAACCGAATGTCATCAAAAGATTCAAAATTGCATATGTCGTTTATTCGATTTGGCTTTCAAAACTATTGTATGCTATGTCATTATCAATTTTAATTTTAAAAAAATAGAATTGAAGATTTGTTTTAAAATGCTAGGACATATGCTAATATTAAATGACATATGCACATATGCGATGGCATATGTGACCACATGGAACTATATGCGGAGTATGTATGTGATCCGTATATGCGTTTTGGGAGCCTGTGGTCGAATATGCCATAACATTTGCCTACAATGAACAATCCTTTGTTAGGAATGATTGCTGCAAAAAGATCCTCAGAAGTCAGAACTAATCCCAAATCACAAGTGTTTCGTCGTGCTTATCGTATTAGGATAGTGGGACCTGTACATACCAGTGACGGAAGCATTGCACTATTTCCACAGCCAGCAGGTGGTAAGGTTAGTGTAGGGGTATAGTTGATGGTTGATTATGGGGTACATATAATTTGTATTAGATTTATCATTTTAATTTGTTTTCTCATTTCACATCGGTATATAATTTTAAGGATTATAGTTTTATCTCCCTCTTCTCAATTTTCACCTAGCTGTTATATATCAGAGTTCTCGGCCCAAACTGTTGGAAGGGTAATGTCAGTTGACAACCGGTCATAAATCTTCAGATTGGTCCTTTTGTGTGGCCTGCTCATAGAGCTTTGCACCACAGAAATGGGAAAAGGCTTGGTTGTTGATCTAACTTATGCAAAGCTTGTTCTTTGTTCCCTCCTAGACCTATATCCAATTCCAACGAGTATGAGTACGGAGTATCACATGATATGAATTTAAACTAGTGAGTATTATATTCTAATTAAATCTGCTCACATATATTTGCAGAATTCTGAGGTTTCTTTTCCGTTCTTATCTAGTTCAGCATATAAATGAGAGACTTAAATTGGCTATGTTGCTGTACGCATACTTATAATTTTTTCCATATACTTCCTTATTTAAATTCTCAATTGGCTATACAATCGAATCCTGTCTTATTTTGCTAAGTTGGTGTGCACTATTTGCTTAGAGAAGGTTAATTGATAATTTGCAATTATTCTAACTCATTTTTCATATCCACAGTGCGTTCACTCAGGAGTTCTTCTTTTGCTCTTGCGCTTGGCACAGGAGCCCCATCCGGAAAGTTATATGGAAGTCCTTAGTCTTACCCTGCTTTATCGGATGGTATCATTCAACACGGTAATTGGTCATTTTCTTTCATTAATTTTGCTTAATTCTTTTCCCTCTCCCCATGTTGCTGTATTTATAACTTGGATAATAGCTATCTTTAAGATGTCTTGACATCCATATGGTTGCCAATTGACTTGTATAGGACTAATGATTCCACCTTCTACTTTTTTTTTCTGCCTTAACATTTCTTGCTCGAAAGGACACAATTCTCATTCGAAATGTGCTAAAATCTAAACCACATTTTTTTTTATTTTAATTTTGACTGGAAAAATCTGAACCACATAATAAATTTTCTCTAATTATACTTTAACGTTGATTCATATCCGTTTACAGTTAATTGTCTGATTTTGATTCCGGTTCGAAGGAATTGGACCAATGTGATACTATTCAAAGAATCCTCGAATACAATGTGTTTAATGTCCTAGAGTTTTATTATGACAAAACTTCTCTGGATTTATGATTTACACATCTCTAAATGTTTATTTAAGTGATAATAAATGCTCTCATCTTCATCTTGTTTTTAAGCCTCTTGAACCTCCTTATGTTATACAGTAAAGCCTATAAAGGTATCGTCATGTAAGTGCAAACTTTTTCATCTAGTAAGATACCACTGCCAAAGTTGCTGAAGTAATAGATGTAGGCAATATGCATTTTTTGTCACTCTTTTTGTTATGCATAAAAGATATGTGGTGTAGAACTTTGAGGCTAATGCTTGATAATTAAATTTTTTGTGTGTATTAAATCGAGGCTTTGTTCTTCATGAGTCATTTTTACCTCAAAATATTTTAAATTTCATCTTTTAATAGAGTTAAATGTTTGATGAATTATTGTCCATTGTCATCCTCTAATGGATTGAAATTTTGACAGAAATTATAAAATTTCGGTCAAAAATTTCAGTTTCAGTCGATACCGAAATGAAAAGGCAGGTGCAAAACCTCGAAAGTCTGTAGTTCGATCATTTCCAGTGCATTTCAGAGCATTTTGGTGCTTTTTGGTGAAATTTCATGTGAACTTCGATGAAATTTCGGTCAAAAGTATGTGGGGCCTGCGAAAATGAAAGTGGTCAAAAGTTGTCTGCTCTTTTGGTGCGCTATCGACGAAATCATCGACTTTTGTGTGACTTTCGGTGCATTTTGGACAAATTTCGACCGAAAGCGTGTGCGCGTGTGTGTGTGGGTGGGTGGGGGGGGAATGGCAGCAATAGAAATTTGTTGGCTCTTTCGGGGGATGTCAGTGAAATCAAATAAATTTTGATCATTTTGACGTTATTTCTGTCGAAAACAGCCCAAGGATTTCGTGTAATCTATGGGTTGGTTTCGATGAGGCCGAGGTTATAACCGGAGGCAATTGGTTTTGACAAAAGCCACATATTTTGACTGAAAGCCACTTAATTCACGAAAAAGCCTCCGAATTTCGATCGAAAATATAAGCACCTAGAGGTGTCTTTGTTTGATGCATGCCTGTAAGTCATCTGCGAAAACCAGCCATGTGGAGGTATTACAAGTGCGGCGAGTCATCGACTCGTCACACCTGTAATACTTCTTGGCTACTTTCGGCTCGGGGTTGAGGAGTACAATATGTTTTAGGAGATGACTGGCAAGGATGGCACATGGTTGAGGCCATCGGTCTTGTTCAGATTGGGTTGTAGGCTTGTAGCCTAGACTCTAGAGGTAGGCTTTTCTCATATGTAATTTTTGTTTTTTTAGCCATTTCGAAACGTTTCTAGGCACGAAATCGAGATCACAAACCATGCATCCTCTATATTATTAGGTTACGTTGATGATATCACTTGCTATTTGATGCATCATCTCTAACATGAGCTCATCCCTTTAACTTTCCATCATCTTAAGACTTGAGGCTTGACCACAACGAGCACTGATGGTGACTAACCAGATGTTTGATACCTTTTCTATGTAGGATGGCTCGTTGTCATTCTAGGTAAAATAATAAACATGGATCTGATCGAATCCAATATATGTATTGTAGCATTTTAAATAGAACTAATATGGGGTGGACAAAAAAAAACAGTAGATATTATTAAATAAGATAACAATTGGTTCTCAACACAAATTTAGTTGCAAGTGTGATTCTTCATGCAAATAAACACCAGAAGGACTATGGAGCCACAAGAGCAACATTATGCTGAGGCCTTGTCCAAGGGCCCGTAGGGCTTGTTTTGGTAATTCAATTGTTATCTAAATCAGAAATACATAATAATATTTTAGGGGGAGCAAATGGGCATTCTTTAAGCGAAGATCCCACTCCTTTTTTAAAACATCATAGATTTATTAAAAGATTCTTAATTCTTATATATCTCCTTGAAATTTTCTTCAACAAATACACTAGAAACAGGTAAAAATGTGAACTCAAGTCTCCTTAATTTTTGAGTGCTTATGGCAAGTTGGCAACGATAGGATTATGCTTAATTACATTGTTGCTTTAGGGACAAAGGTAAGTTTTCTTAATTTGCAACCCGTGCAAGGTCTAATCCATGGTTGAAAGAAACAAATGATATAGGATCAAATGCTTATGGTGGTCTAAAATGTAAATGGATACTTAAGCTCTAAGGGAGCAGGACACTCTGAGTTCCATGGCAAATAATTATTTAATTTTCAAAAGTAATCTAATGGATGTTCTGTAGTACGATGAGTTTAGATGATTATTTGATCTTTGCTTTATTGATGCATGCCTTCATGAAGATTAACATCTACACTAGTATGAAACCCGAACAATGCTCAGAAAAGAAACTACAAAAGTAAAATTTCTCTTTGCTATGCATATCAAGTTTCTCAAATATTAGTATCAAAAAATAAATAAAACTATTACAAAAATTGATTTCTTGATATTGGGACTCCGCCTTTATCTGCGAAAATGAGAATGACCTATATCTAAAGCCCACTCCTTCTAGATCTTGTTAATGAATTACCACAAAAAGTATACTGAAATAAAAAAAACCTACTATAAAATATGTATAATTAATAGGTAGCAGGTAGATGGTATCATTCAAAGAAAAGACAGTCATGAAAAAACTTAAATTCTCCAAGATGGATCATCAAAACGCTTATCCTATCCATTCAAATCTTTAGTGGATTCGGTCAAAAATTTCATATTCACACACAGGATAATTCCTTTTTATATGTTGACGAAGCCGGTTCCGGTGATTAAGTTTCAGCATTACTTGAACTTAGTCAAGTTGATTTGAGGAGTTTTGTACCTTCAGGGTGCTTTGGCACGACTTCAGGATGCTTTTTCGGACACCGTGAAGGTGTTGTTTGGAGCATCGACAAGGTGTGTTGTAGGCGACAATCAGACTTTGTTGATGGATATCTTGCCATGGTGAAGATTGTTGGAGATGGACCATTATAAACCTCACCAACCCCTTAGAATTTCGCCTAAGCAACACGTAGGCCTCGCCCGTTCAAACAGCTTTGCAGCCCATCTCACAGTTCCAGAAATAAATTCGCCTGGGCGCATTTCGGGCTCACCCGGGTGAACTGGCTCTAGGTTCCGAGGCGATGACAAGAGGTATTAACCCAGGTGAGTTCGGTCCTGGAGGCGTCCCGGGGGCTTGCCCTTCGGCGTTTGGGCTCGTTTTCGATCCATTGAATGGGGATTTTGGGGGAGATCTATTATTGACCTATTCCTACTTTATAAAGGAGGTCTAGGGTTTATTTTGAAGAGGATGAAACCTTTTTTTTGAGAGGAAAACTTGGTGAGGTTTCTTGAGAGAGAAGGTGCCCTAAGTGAAGGGGGTTCTTCTCGTTGAAGTTGGGCATTGGTTTGAGGCTTTTTGGTTCTCTATTATAGTGGATCGTCTGATCGTCTTTGCCCGTGGTTTTCTCCCGCAAGGATTTCCACGTAAAATCTCTGCCTCATCTCTGTGATTGCTTTTGTTTTTGTTTTGTCTTGGAGTTTATACTTGCTACTCCTATTGTTTTTAATAGTTGTGGTTGTTTGTTCCGTGTTTGATACGTCAGAGGATCGTTTTGTGATTTGATCATTGTGGGCCCATTGTGGTCGGAGCTAATAGTATCACGTCATACTGACTTGGTATTGTAAAGGATCGTAACAGTAACCTGAGCCTGAGGTCTCATGAGTGACTGTTTATTATCACTATTCTGTCCATTGGTCTTTAGGGCACTATCCCAATACGTCCATGAAACCTAATCCTTTTTTTGTGTTAGCAGATGTATTTACCTAAGGAACATGTGTTTTACTTCTCTCTTTACTCATTCTTCTGATAAAAAGTTGAAAATTAACACTTGTCCTATTGCCTACTTACTTTTCAACTATGCTGTTATATGTACACAAGCGTCCTAGATTTTTCTTTCTTTCTCATGGTTTTAAGCATTTCTTTTGGATGCAATCTGTTGTAGGGTTTGTGTTTTGCTTTGCTGTACATTGACAAGTCATTTCCTTTTCAAGCTGCTCAGAGAAGTGGTTATCTTGAAAAGAATTTGCGGTAGGTTAATAAGTGAGTTCCAGGTGTACAGTTTCTTCTCTATTTAAAAGCTTTACATGTTTTCTTGTTTTCCCTTACAGGGTTGATGTGGTTAAGATTATTTGCGGTTTGGTCTTCAAATTAATTCAGGATGTTAGCAATGCTGGTGTTGTGGCTATTTGTATCAATATTTTGGCAGAAATGTTGAAATGGTAAGCCTTGTCCTGATGTAGTAGATGTTGGCAAAGTCCTTTAGCCCCTGGCCTGATACTGTCAGGAAAGATCTATTCTTTATTTGTTAATTTGTGTATTTCTGAAGGATCCATAGTAGTTTGTCTTGGAAAGCTATTCATCTAATTTTCCTATTGCAGCAGTAGGTTGAAATTTTCCAATGGATATCTGTATTAGTTATAGTTAACTGCACTAGTTAATATGAGCTCAAAATTCAATACTATAACTTTTAAGTTATACCAAAATTATATACAGTTACTATATCGCTTGAGTTCCGTATTGCTATATTCTCACGTATAGATGCTCAGTGACAATTAGTTTGTATCAGCCATTAGTGAGGATTTGATTTTTGTAGTTCATTACTCGGGGCTTTAAACGTTTTATACAGTTCCATGGGCAATATGTGTAGGCCCATCATAGTTATTTTTTTGGAAATGGGAAGTATACAAAACAAAATTATCACAATGTTCGCATGTCCATTTTCACATGAGATGTTATATCTGTTTTTTTCATTTTTTTTACCCATGTTCAGCATCTCTTGACTTGGGAACTCAAATAATCAGTGTTGTAAAATCTGTGACGTTGTACCATGGAAGATGTAATGGTGGGTGTAGACAGACCTCTGTCATTCACCACCTTATATGTACCCATTCCTTTGGATCCACGCTATCTTCTAAATCTCCTTTGTGGTAGCTGAAATATCAAAGATGAAAGTAAGGATTGTCATTAGTGTAATGCTTCTTTCATGATGTTTGTATTTGTTTCACAATATTGATAAAGAATGATAATATGGCCAAGGAGCTTATTCATATCAGCTGTGATATGATTGCAACAAAGTCCTCATGAGTTGCCAGAGTGCAAGAAATTAACGTTGTAATCTAAAGTCAAAGTTTTGAAAACTGCTCTAGTTCCATTGGAAGGGCATATAGTGCACTCAATGTGATATGGTGACAAGGATTAAGTATGGGAAACGATCGGAAGGCGACTCTTCCAATTTAGGAAATTTGATCTGAAATGATGGATACTATATGAATCTCTTACTCAGTACGAGAAGGATCAACTAAGCGACCCCCCCCCCCCCCCCCCCCCCCCCCCCCAATTTGACATCTTGAACAAACAATCGCATAATTGATATATCTCTAGAACACCTAATACTCTAATGGATCCTCATCTCCGAATCGTTAAAGGTGGGTATCTCCTCTTTTCGGTCTCATATTTTTGTTTTGAAATCTGTATGTTTCCCTGGAGGTGGTTTGTTTATAAAACCACTTGAAAGCGATTAAGCTTTTTTTTCGACATTTGAAGTAATTAAGCTTAATCAATCATTCTTATTGCAAACCTTCTTTATACTTCTTTAAGCATTTTTAAAATATGTCACTGGAAAAAGCTTTAATCTGTAAGCCGTGATACTGTTTCATTATTCTGATGATGTGTTATTGATACAAGACCGAAGTGTTCTACTAGCTGATGTTGTCTTAATTACTTTATTATACAAGATTTTTGAATATTTGATAATTAATATTGTTGTTAGGCCTTCAGTAGTTCCTTACAAGGTTCAAAATTTTCATTTTGGTCAATATTTCAACACTCTTGATATGGAAATATTTCGTGAAAATATTTCGACAGTATGGAAATATTGTGATTTTATAGAAATGGTGGAAATAATGATTTTTTAATGGAATTTTTTAGTGAATCTCTGGATAGTCATAAACCAAGTATATATATACATTTGGAACACTCAGATAAAATTTGTACCCTATCTAGGGGTGTAGAGCTTCACAAAGCATGTTTTATGTATGAGTCTGTGAGTCTTGTGCAGTCTTGTTTGGTCCTGTTTTGATCTATGTTTTTCAAATGGTTTTTAATCTTTTTTGTGGATAAAAATGTTTTCAAAATAAAGGTTAGTTGATTGTTAAAATAATGCTTCTAATGATTTTGAAAGCGGACTTAAAACAAGAAAGTTGTGCAAATTTGTAATCGTGTAAAAATTATGCTGAAATTCGAAGCATTGTTTTTTTACCAAGTCTGGAAAAAAGAGTTTATATAAAGAAAATTTTTTATTCATTCAAAATTTTCTTTGACGGACCATGGTTTTCTAGATGTACTTGTATTCTACATCTTGTGGAATTTTTTGAGCTAAAAAGAGTTGATTTAACCACTTTTCTCAACGTACAAATTTTATGAAAAATCGAAAAAACTATTTTCTCCTACTAAAACTGGAAGTATACATTTGATTCACTTGTTTTTTTTTTTGATATTTTTATTGAAATCAAATCAGGGTAATTTGCTTATTTACATATAATAACTTAAAGTTTTATATGTAAATAAGATGTTGAGAACCAAGCCCCCAGTCCCCTTTTATAACCAATAAGTCCCAACATTTCGGGGCCAAAATCTCAAAAATTTTCTGAAATTTTCACGAAATTTATGTGCCTCAATGTCTTTTGGCACGATAAAATCGTGATATTTTGTGCTGACAAATATATCGTGTATAATATCACGATATTCTCGTGAATCCCATTTCGTTCAATACAACATATGAGATTTCGTGTTGAGGTTTTATAAAACCGAGATATTTCGCGATTTATTTCGAGATTTTGATCCTTGGTTCTTTATATAATTATATTAACTTAATATTAAAAAATGAAGGATCTTTCTTTGTGTTAATTTTTTTATGCTAATGGTAGTACTTTGTTTTTGTTGTAGTGCACCTTCTGATGTTACTGTGGCTGCATTGAGATCAAATCTATTCAGAATGGAAGTGGATAATTCAGCAAGGTAAATTTCTAACCAAGACATTATCTGTTGTTTTTATTTTATCAGAAACTTTAATGGAGGAAACTCTTTATTTCTGTGTTTTTTGTTATCAACAATCAATTAATCATCTTTGAATATTCTGTATTGCTTTGTTTTTTGTTATCAACCATCAATTAATCAACTTTGAATATTTTATGTTGTCTCATTCTTTTTAAACTTGCCATGTTTCCCTTCCATCAACTCCTCTGTGCATGTATTTATTCCCATATAATACATTGCCATAAGACCTTAACCACAAAGCCATGTCCCATCTACTTGGGGTCGGCTTTATGAATCCTTCTCGCCATTCATTTCTATTTACGGCTATATTTGTAGTCAGTGAAAGTTTTTTCTTGTCTTTTCTAACAATTTCTATCAATATTATTCTAGGTCTTTCCCTCATTGGACCTTCCACACTACTCTGGGACTCTCCTTATCAGGGCTGCCATCGATGTACATTGCACATGCCCAAACCATCTTAATATGTTCTCCATTATCTTATCCTCACTTGGTTACACTCCAACACTTTTTCTAATATTGGTTGGCGACCTCAGGTGGTATTCTTATTGGTTGGCGAACAGACAAGTTTGATCTAGTGGGCTCAGTGGCCGGCTCTTTCTCTTTGTCGGTTACTCTCTCTTTCAAGTCCGGTAGCTCTCCTCTTGTCGTAACCTCGGTCTATGGGCCTAATGACTTGAGCCTTCGCCATGCCTTTTGGCAAGAGCTCTCCGACTTTAGAGGGGTTAGTCGCGATCCTTGGGTCCTCTGCGGAGACTTTAATGTGACCCGTTTCTCCCACGAGAGGTTAGGGGGAGTTGGTCACTCGGGTGCTATGGAGGACTTCTCGAATTTCATCAGGAGTTTGGACCTAACAGACCTTCCCCTCCGCGGCAGACGTTTTACTTGGTCCAACAAGAGGGATTCTCCTTCTATGGCGAGACTCGATAGATTTCTTACCTCAGCCGAGTGGGAGGCTTCTTACCCCAATTCCTCCCAGAAGAGCTTGTCAGCCCCTGTCTCGGATCATGTTCCCCTCTTGCTGGACTCTTGCCTTTCGTTGCCCAGGCCTACCGGGAGATTCCGTTTCGAGAAGATGTGGAGGGAAGACCCTTCATTCGATGATCTTGTCAAGAGGTGGTGGTCTAGTTTCCCCTCAGACCTCAATTCGGCCAGGAACTTAGTCCGTAAGCTCAGGAACCTTCGTCAGAAGATCAAAGGATGGGAGAGAGCTTGCTTTGGGTCAGTCCTTCGTCGTAAGGAGCGCCTTCTGAAGGTTATTGGCGACCTGGAGGTCCAGGCAGAATCCGCACCCCTCTCGGGGGTTGAAATGTCTTCCCTGTCGTCTTCTAAAGAGCTCCTCCTGGCAACTTTGAGAGCGGAGGAGGTTATGTGGAAGCAGCGTTCTCGTGACAGGTGGATCAAGCTGGGTGATCTCAACACTGCCTATTTTCATAGGGTAGCGAATGGTAGAAAGAAGAAGAATTCTATCCAGTGCCTTTCCGTGGGAGGTCAGCGGCTTGAAGGGACAGAGGAGGTTCTAGCTGGAGTCTCGAACCATTACAATCACTACTTCCATGATCTCCCGGCCTCCAAGGCTTCCCTCTCTTGGGACAGCTTGCCCTTTCTGAGGCTTCCTCCTTCTCATGAGCTCGACAGGGATTTCTCTCTAGCGGAGATTAAGAGAGCAGTTTTCGACTTGGCTGGGGATAGTGCGCCTGGTCCTGATGGTTTTCCTATGCTCTTCTTTCAAACCTACTGGGACTGTGTTTCGGCTGACGTCTCGCGCTTCATCAAGGATTTCTTCTCGGGAGTCGCTTCGCTGGCCAGCATCAATTACTCGCTCCTCGTTCTTATCCCGAAGAAGACGGGCGCAGTGTCAGTGGGGGATTTTCGGCCTATTAGCCTCTCTAATTGTGTTTATAAATTAGTGACCAAGATTCTGGCCAACAGGCTTTCTCCAGTCATGGGCGATCTCATCAGCAAGAACCAGTCGGCTTTCGTCAAAGGTCGCCAAATTCTGGACAGTGTGGCCTCTGTTCAAGAACTTCTGTTCCACATGAAGGAGTTTCATATTGAAGGTCTGGTCTTCAAGCTGGATTTCGAGAAAGCTTTTGATAGGCTTCAATGGGACTTCCTTCTCTCCACTCTGCAAGCTAAAGGGTTCTCACCGCGCTGGATCTCTTGGATTTCTTCTTGCCTCTCCTCCTCGAAGCTTTCCTGCTCGGTGAACGGAGCTTCGGGTGGACATTTTTCCATGAAGAAAGGGCTTGAGCAAGGCTGCCCCCTTTCTCCTTTTCTTTTCATCCTGGCGGTAGATGCTTTTGACGCGATTCTGCGTAGAGCCAGCTCACTAGGCCTTCTCTCTGGCATCCGCGGCTCGTCCTGGTGCGTTTCCAATCTTCATTTTGCTGATGACACGATCCTTTTCTGTGAAGCTTCTCTTGAGCAGGTAGCAGTTCTGAAGATCCTTCTTTATGCGCTAGAATTCTCCTCTGGCCTTCGGATTAATTTTTCGAAGAGCTCCCTCTATTATGTCGGCGAGTCTCAGGACTTCGGTCTCCGTGCAGCTTCTTTGCTCAATTGCAAACTGGGTTCTTTTCCCATGAAGTATCTTGGGTTACCAGTGAGTAACAGGGCTCTCCGCCGCGCAGACTGGCAGAAGGTAGTGGAGAAGGTGGAACTCAGGTTGTCGAACTGGAGAGGCAGACTTCTATCCTTGGGGGGTCGGTTGACTCTAGTCAATTCCGTTCTATCATCTATCCCGTCTTACTATATGGCCTTCTTCTTTCTTCCCTCTTGGGTTATTAAGAAGATAGATGGGATCCGCAGTGCCTTCCTTTGGAGAGGTCCTGATGGGAAGTCCGGATCATATAATTTGGTGAATTGGGGGGTCGCTTGCAAGTCGCGGGAGCAGGGAGGTTTGGGTGTTCTTAATCTGCGAGACTTTAACAGAGCGCTTCTCGGCAAGTGGTGGTGGAGGCTCCAGAATGATCAGGGGGACCACTGGTCGTCTATCGTCAGAGACAGATACTTCCGTCGTTTTTCTCCTTTGCAAGCTCGGGGTAGACGATCGGGTACTTGTTCCTCTTTTTGGAAGGGTATTAGCAAAGTGGGAGCTCCTTTTCGGACTGGTACTAAGCTTTTATTAGGGGATGGCAGATCTATCAAGTTTTGGCTTGACCAGTGGGTTGGAGATATTAGCCTGGCTACCCTGTTCCCTGAATTGTATGACTTGGCTTGGGACTCCCAGGCCTCTGTGCGCTCTCAGTCGTCTTCTTCGTCTTCAGGCCGCTCTTGGTCACTCAAATTTAAGAGGCGAATCCCCCCCTCTCTACAGGGACTCCTTTCCGATCTTCACAGCATTTTGGAATCTTTCTCCCTAAACGATGCTAGGGATGCTTCGAGCTGGAAATGGAGCAACTCCGGGATCTTCTCGGTCAAATCGTTCTATCTTTTCTTCAACAACGGAGGTACTATCTGCCCCATTGCTAGCCATCTTTGGAGATCTCCTTCTCCGCTGAAGACCAGAATTTTTATGTGGTTAGCCATAAGAGAGAGAATCTTGACGCGGGTCAATCTGAGGAGGAGGAATAACCCGAATGTCACTGATTTGTCCTGCCCTCTCTGTCACGGCCATAGGGAGGACGTTGACCACCTTCTTTTGCGGTGCTCCTTCTCTCGGGCGTTGTGGTCTATCCTGAAGCGGAAGCTGCATATTCGAGGTCACCCGGCCTCTATCCGTTCCCTGTGGACGGTTTGGAGATCTAGGAGGGTTCGCAAGGCTCTTCGACCTGCTTGGGATTTACTTTCGATTGGGCTCTGCTGGAGCATCTGGAAGGAACGCAACTCTCGAGTTTTCTCGGGAAAGGAGGCTTCGATCCATACTTTTTGGGCTGATTATGTGGCGTTGGTTCGGAGTTGGTCCCCGGGTTTTTCTGCCAAACTCTCTATTTGTATCCTTCCTTTTCTCTCTAGCCTTTGATTTCTTCTTCATTAATAAAAGCTTGGGGTACGCTTAACCCCATCCTCTCTCTCTCGGAGAGGAATTTTCTCAAAAAAAAAAAAAAACACTTTTTCTAATATACTCAGTCCTCACTCTATACCTCCTAGTTTTTTCGCACACAACCTCAACATTCTCGTCTCTGCCACACTCATCTTACGAGCTCAAGCTCTCTTTAAGGGCCAACATTCCGAACCATATAGCATTGTGGGTCTTATTGTTGTCTTACAAAATTTACCCTTAATTTTTAAAGGCATGCGTCGATCACATAGCACTCTTGAGGAGTGCGGACCCTCTCCATTGAATCCTATTGGATATATCATCATCTATCTCTCAATTATTTTGGATGACAGACCTAAGATATTGAAAACAATCACATTGTTCTTCTTGGCCATCAGTTATGCAATGAGCTTCATTATTAATATTATTTGCATTAAAATTGCACTACATATATTCTGTTTTAGCTCGACTTATTTTAAGCATTTATCTTTCAAAGTCTTCCTCCACAATTCCAATTTAGCATTTAACCCTATCCTTGTATCATCATACTTCATGGTACTTCTTGAATATTAGTTGTGAATTCATCATTGAATAGAGTAAAAAAATATGGGCTTAAAGATGACCCTTGATGGAATCCCACAGTTATTAGAAATTCATTTGTCTCGCCGCAATTACTTCTGACTCTTGTAATTGCTCCCTCATACATGTCTTCAATCACTTCAATATAACCTTGAGGCATCTGTTTCCTTCTTAAAGTCCACCAAATTACATCACATCGTACTATATCATAAGCCTTCTCTTCGTCAATAAAAACCATATGCAAATTCTTTTTCATTTATCTAAATCTTTCCATCAGTTGCCTCTGTAAGATAATAGCCTCCATTGTGAACCTTCCTGGCACTGTTTTAAAACTCGAAAAAACTCGGCCGAGTCGGACCGAGTTGACTTGACTCGGACAGATTTCGAGTCAAGTTATTTGGCCGAGTTGGACCGAGTTTACTCAACTCGGCTGACTTTCGAGTCAAGTCCGAGTTTCGAGTTTTTGAACAATGCTCTTCCTGGCATAAATCTGAGTTGGTTCTCCGAAATTCTTGTCATCATTCTTTACCTTTGTTCCATCACACTCTCATAATTTCATAGTGTGACCCATAAGCTTATTTCCACGATAATTAGAACAAATTTTAAACGTTGTCTTTATTTTTTATATATACACACACACAGACACACACACACACCATAATACTTCTCCAATCATTTCACATCTTCTTTGTTGTTAAGATTTTATTCAACAAATTAGATAACCAAATCAAATGCATCTTTTCAAAGCCTCCACTTCAGCTATTTTAACTGAACGATAATAATTCCATATAATGCATTGCAATGAGAAAATTCTTAATCTTCGTTGGTAGCAATAGCATTTTGTGCAGTTTCTTCTTTCTTTTTCTTTTAAATTTAAGCTCGATTGTCAGATGACTTTTTAATGTCTTACTCTAATATGAAGCTGCTACTATAATTATCTTCCCCAGTATTGCTCATTTTAAGTGTGGCTGTATAAAAAGAATTTTTTGCTTCATTGCTAGCTTTTAGTACATTTTGTCACTTTTTTCTTCGTTCCGTTTTCTAATATGAACCTGATTGTCTCATACCTTCAGCTTATATTTATTGCCTTACTTTTTTAGGTTTTCAAAAGTTGGTTGTAATTTTTTAATATAATTATCTATATAGTTTTTTCACATGTATAATCTTCATAAAATGTTGCACTAAGATTTCCCCTCAAAAGGTGATAGCCTCACTAATTCGAGAAACTTGTGGTTACCATCTACGATTCTTTTTGTCTTTAAACGTCAAATCTTATCGGACATGTAAGAAGACCTTAATACCCTTGTGATGGAGGACATTACTATGGAAGTATGGATAGCCTATATGATGTACGTAACCAGCAAGTTTCAATTAATTAAGCAATAAAAATTATCTCTCAGCAGGGTCAATTACTCAGTCAATGTGTTTATGCGATTAATCCATATAGATAAAGCCAGGGGTGGAACCAAGGGGGGGTTGAGGGGGTCCGTGCCCCCCCCCCCCAAAGTTGGCAAAATTTCAATAGGGCCCTTTGAGGTTTTGAAAATTTTTAAAAAATCTTTACACATGGACCCTCCAAAATTTAAATTTTGGAGTTCATGGGTCCGCCACAGACATGCTGTGTCGAGCAGTTTCAAATCAAGTGGGTGATCTAATGGAAGCTTAGAAGTTCCACTAGCTAGGCAATGATTCAATTAATAATATCAAGGTTTTAATCAAAATTAAATGATTTTAAGAATTATGAGTTCCTCCATTTATTTTGAATCAGCCTTCTGGCCCACTTGAGTTGATGAGCAGATGGATTGAAGATCACAATCTCAGTTTCCCACTAATCAAATCACAGACTTTGCATCTTGCCGATAAGATTCTCGACAAGCCTTCATAATAGCGAGTTTTGCTTGTTAGGCTTAATTATTGCAGGGCTCTTGTCCCTCAGCATCTGACTGCATCTTCCAGCCATGGAATCAAGGCCTCTTTTTTGATAGAAGCAGAAAAAAAGTGATACGAATTGATAATGCCAAAGTAGGGCTTTCAAGCAAAAGCAAGAGAGGAGTGAATAAGAAGGCTTAGTACTCTTCTTAAAATAAAATCTGCAAAGCCGAACCTTTTGTTAATTCCAGAGAAGATTACAATGGGAGGATGACACCTGCGTATATAGAGAATAAAATATATTTGTACGTTCAATATATTTGTACGTTCTCCAGTATTACTCTCTTACACTTTCTGAATTTTCCTATTGTTCTTTGTAGCACATGTAGAAAAAATAGAAGAGAAAGTCTATGAAAAGGACTCCGCCTTAATGCCATAATGAATCCTAATAGTTTGTTGCGTGTGTAGGCTAAGAAGCACGGACACGGGACACGGACACGACACGACACGGACACGCGGACATGTCATTTTTAAAAAAATCAGGACACGGACACGTTGAGGGACACGCTGAATTAATATTATATATATATATATATAATATAATGAAACTAACATGTCTAATATTATGATTCATAATCCAAAATAAAGCTAAACGTTAATTTAAAAGTCTCCAACAAGGAACAAACAACAATAACATCATCAAGGATTCAAGTGCATAGCTTCAGGCTTTCAGCTTTTCAAAACACAAAACAAAACAAATAGAACACTCATAGATCATCATCCATCAAAGTCAACACCAAGTGCCACCGCATCATCACCATCGGCGCCATCTCCCTCTCCATCATCAGTGAAGACCACGACCTCCATATCCGACCTCCATATCCGGCTCATCAATGGAAAGATTCGCAATCTCAAGAACTCCAACATCTTCAAACGAGTCGAATGCATCTCCGGCAATGTCCCACATCTTAGTCTCTCCTTGCATGTATTGTGGTGATCTTCTTGATAACAAACGGAGATTGCTATGAATAAAGACCAAGTCTTCTGCCCGTTGAGGAGTCATCTTGTTTCTTCGTAAAGAATGCACAAAGGAGTATGTACTCCAATTCCTCTCACTGCATGATGAAGACGAAGGTTGCACAAGTAACTTGAGAGCTATACTTTGAAGCATCGGGGCACTTGCACCATGGATCACCCATCAACTCTTGGGATCCATATGATATCGATCGTGCAAGGAGTCGACGTCTCCAAACTCTCCCGCCCCGGTTGAGAAGCTAGCATACTCCATGTTAGCCCTAGTACGATCCTCCGAAGCGGGGAAGTATCTCTTTAGACATTTCGTTCTTTCTCTTGAAACCTCCAAATCTTTATGTGGAGGAACCCGACTTGGATCTTCATGAAGCCATTCCTCACTATAATACCTAATTAATAAACATACACAAAACATAAGATGTAAAATATATTAACATGCAAAAAAATAAGAACCAAATTATCAATAATAGGACTTAGAATTTAGAAATCACCTCGGGTTCAATGAGTGCGCCAAGCAATGAAGTGGGGTGTTGTTCTTGTTCCAACGATTAATGAGTATTTCGTGTACATCATAAAATGAAGATGAGTCTTCACGCTGCTTTCCTTCATGCCTATAGATTGAAGACTTAACCTTCTCAATCATTGTATCCCACATATTATAAACCAAGTGGAGACACGGTTTATCTGTATCACAAGCTCTAATCATATCATAAATAGGCCGGTGAACGAGAGAATATACTCAATGGAATCCCACCAAATATCATCCAAAACCTTATCTTTCACAAACCGTGCGCTTTCGATATCATCCTCTCGATAGCAAGACCACTTGTCGCTTATAACCATTGCTTGGAGATCACGCTTTATAAGCTTGCGCCTAAGCATAACAATCGTCGAAGCAAAGCGTGTTTCGGTCACAGAAAGCAATTTCAATGTGACAAATTCATTGAACATCGCCAATCTCATTGAGTGATTCATAATAAAATGCTTGATTTGCATGACATCACCGGAAATATTCGAGATCCAACTACAATCCCCGTAGGTCAAAGCATTGTTTTCCACATTCTTTGCCGCACAAATATTCTTCAAGGCTAGGTTGAGGGTGTGAACAACACATGGTGTCCAAAATATGCTAGGAAATTGTGACTCAATTATTTGTCCCGCACCTTTGCAATTTGCCGCATTATCCGTAATCACTTGGACTACATTTTGGTGGCCAACCTCATTAATCACCTCCTTCATCAAGTTAGAAATGAAGTATTTGTCTTTCACTTCACCCGAACAATCAACTGCTTTAAGAAACATAGGCCCGCTCTCCGTTACGGCCATGAAATTGATTAACGGCCTCCTTTGTGAGTCACTCCATCCATCACTCACAATGCTAACACCTTTCTCCCTCCATGTGCCTCTAATAGGTTGCAACAACCTCTCAATGTTTGCCTTTTCTTTCTGGAGCAAACTAGTCCTCAATAGATTGTACCCTGGTGGCAAATATCCACTAATTTGATTGTTGGCAGCGAATGTGAAAGAGCTCACAATAAGGGTTCCTTGCTAGATGAAATGGCAAACCTGACGAATAAAACATTCTTGCAATCTCCGAATGTAGTTGCTCACGAGCCGCCATGTTAAATGCCTTCCCAATAGAATTTTCATTTCCACTTGCAGTAGACTTTCTCTTCCTCCTGGAGTCAAGTCCTTCTTGCACAAAGTTGAAACTACCCATAGAACAAGATGAAGACAGTGACATAGTAGATGGGGCAATGGTACTCTCTTCGGAGCATTGTTCTTCATCCTCAAGTTAGCTTCCTACTCCAATTTTTGCATTTCGGAGATATCTTTCGTTGTCACTTTAGTGCACGCTCCAATCCCACAACCACTTAACTTCAATAGATGAGCCCTCACCCTTGTGTAAGAACTCTTCTTGATTTGGTGACAAAAATTACATTGCCAAGAATGATTCCCCCCTCCATCACTAAGCTTATCCATCTTTGTCACATATCTCCAAAGAGGTTTGTTTAACTCTTCAGCAGATGAAGATGCTGCCGAGCTAGTAGCGCAATAACTTGATGAACTCATATTCAAACAATCGACTTGAGATTACTACACCAATAAAGTAAAATGATTCAATTTATTAACGATCCAAAAATAACAAAAAATGATTAACAAATGTATATATTTGTGCCTCCGACATCACAAAATAGTTATTAACCAACTATGGAGTTTGTGTTTAGTTCAAAGAAAGTATAATAATTATAGAGCTTATAGATGTGAGTGTTTCAATGTGATGTTAATGGACAACAAGCTTACTGATTTATGCTCACAATTTTTCTGCAGGAACCCAAACAAAATCAGCAAAGAGTTCCTGCAAAAAAAAATAGCACAGACAATCAGCAATGGGGAAGGAGGAGGGGGCTGGATGATTGAAGAGGGAGGAGGAGGAGAGGACTAAGGAGGGAGGAGGAGGAGGGGACTGAGAAGGGAGGAGGGGACTGAGGAGGGAGGAGGAGGGGATTGAGAGAGGAGGGGACTAAGACGGAAGGAGGAGGAGACTGAGGGAGGAGGGGACTGAGAGAGGAGGGGATTGAGGAGGGAGGAGGAGGGGACTGAGAGAGAAGGGAGGAGGGGACTAAGACGGAAGGAGGAGGAGGAGGGGACTGAGAAGGGAGAAGGAAACTGAGAGAGAAGGGGGGAACTGAGAGAGGAGGGGGCTAAGAAGGGATGAGGAGGTGGGAGGTGGAGACTGAGAAGGGTGGAGGAGGACTGAGAGGAGGGAGGACTTACCGGAGGAGGACTGAGAGGAGGGAGGACTCACCGGAGGAGGAGGGGACTGAGAAGGGAGGAGGAAACCTGGAAACTGAGAGAGAAGGGGGGAACTGAGAGAGGAGGGGGCTAAGAAGGGATGAGGAGGTGGGAGGAGGAGATTGAGAAGGGTGGAGGAGGACTGAGAGGAGGGAGGACTCACCGGAGGAGCGTTGGAAGAGCGCCGGAGGCCGCCGTCGCAGCCGATCGCCCCGAACCCTCAGCAGAGAGGAGAAAACCCGATCGCTCTTCGGGGTGTTTTAAAACACAGTCGGGTCGGGTCGCGTTAGTCAGTTCCGGGCCGGAACGTGTCCAGCACGTGTTCAGAACGTGTCCGGCACGTGTCCGAGCCCACAACAGTATATATATATATATATATATATATATATATATATATATATATATATATATATTTTTTTTTTTTTTTTTTTTTTTTTTTTTGACCCGACACGTGTCCGTGTCCGACACGTGTCGGACACGGACACGGGGCCTTCGAACAAGTGTCGGTGCGTCCTAGTGTGTAGGAGAGGATAACCAACAAATAAAGAGATTAAGACCTTAAAAATAGGCCATTAAAGCCCACGGTAGAAGTATCTAACGGAAAAATGAGAAGAGGAATCAGGTTGCCCATGGGAGAAGGATCATTCAATGCCTTCTCAGTCGTCAATGGGGGCTGTGTGGGTGAAGGCACAGGATTCCATCTTTCGATTGATAAGATTCCGATCCTTTTTTCTTTACGTTAGAAGCCATTAAATCTCTCATTGGTACTGATGTTTATCCTTTACCAAATTTTCTTCTTAAATCTGCTAACCAAAAGTCCAATAGACATGTCTACTTTGACCAAATTTCAAACTTGACCACTATTGCCCAAGCAAATATGAAACAAATCCTAGACAATTCTAAAGTATTAAGAATTTTTGTATAACTTAAACTTAAGTTAATCTGGCTACTAATAGCCTACCCAAAGACTTCTTGTCTTGATTTTAGGCAATTTTGAGGCCTAAATGGGTGAGACTCTATAAACTCAAAATTTTACAGTGTAGGTACCTTTTAATGCTACTGAATCAAAACTCTTGAGCTCTTGCAAGTAGATCACATATCATGTCATATGAGCCTTTTTTAGTTATAAACCATGGCACGTGTTGGTAAATGGAGACCTCCATAAATTAAAGTTGTAACCCTCGCTGGCACAAACTTGTGCGTGTGGTCACAGCTTGTTCTTATTATTGTAATCATGTGGCTAGAACTCGTTCTCATGGACTTGCTTATCTAGCAACAGAAGCTTTAATAGGTTCACTCATTTGGCCAGAGCCTTTCTTTGATGGGATTAGTGTGATCAGAGTTCGTTCTTGCATGTTCAAATGTTGATTAAGAGGCACTCTTCAACCTAACACCAATGTTTTAAAAAACGGAAGGCGGAAGACGGGCGGTCAAGTGGTTTCAAGGCGGAAGGCGGAAGGCGGACGACTAGGCGGGCGCCCGGAGAAAAAGGCGGGTGCCCACCTATATAAAATATATTATATATATTCTATATGTATGTATATATAAAAATTTATAATTCTATATAAAAAAAACAATATTAGAAAGTTTTACATATGCAAACATCAAAACTACCGATCTGAATATAAACGTTTTATGAAAAGGGAGGAGGGGATTGGGTAGGTAGGGGTATTTCGGTATGGTTACCTCAATACCTATACCCGATTGTCCCTTTAACTTGAGTATACCAGATAATACAGTTGTACTCCAACTTTATTGTGATGTACCCAAATTTCAACCAATCATATATTGTTATCCAAATTCTATCCAAACTCATACCATACAAGAACCAATATAGTAAAAAATCGTAAGAGCTTATTAAACATTTCATCACAATACATTGAAAAAAAAAATTCCTCAAGCAATTGCATACAGTGAGACCGCCTAGGCGCCCGCCTTTTACCCGCCTAGGCGGGCGCCTAGGCGGGTCGGATTCCGCCTAGGCGCCCGCCTTTGTTCAACCCGCCTGCAGTGCCGCTTTTTGCTGAAGCGGAGCGGCCAACCCCCTAAAACGCCTAGGCGGCCGCCTAGGCGGCCGCCCGGACCGCTTTTTAGAACAGTGCCTAACACTAAGTTCGTTCTTGCATGTCATATGGAATTACGACCTTGACATGATCTAGCACATAATGAGCATGCCTGAGATTAAAATTGGGTTACCATTGGATTAACACATGCTCGGTGTGGAAGAGCGTATCGCAAGGCTATCAGGCCACGACAATAACTTCTGTTGACTACTCCACTAAAAGGTGGTTATCTCGTAATCAACATCGGGCAGCGACTGAAGGGTTTCCCCTTTCTCTCAATTTCCACCTCACCAAATAGAGAAGGATAGAAAAGATCCATTTGAGAAGGTAGAGAGGATGTTGTCACTCGGAGTCTGCAGAGAAGTTATCCTCTCTCCAGAAGGGAACAGCCTTCTTGTTCCAACACACAAGAAGGGAACACCCATTGAGGTAACAACAAAGGAGGCTTCTCCCCCATTCTCTCTCATGCTTTCTACCCCCTTGTGTTTATCAAAGGGAGGTGTATACCCCTTCTTGTGTTTATCAAAGGGAGGTGTATAAGTGCACTGAATGGTTGGGTCGGAATTGGTGACATGTGGTGGGACACATGTCCAACTCAAATCAACTTCTGCCTAATCCTATGGTATATATCAAGAAGAATATGTTGAATACCTCCTAAGTTTAACTTGGATATCTATAGGAAATAATAGGATGAATCTGGATGATAGGTTGTGTGCAGATGGAGCTGGAGTGGGGTTCAGGCTTGGGCACATGTGTCGCACTTTGGATCCATGACTAGTTGAGTCTGCATGATTAGTTAACTCTTTGAGGGATAGGGTTCGGAGAATGAGGTGGTTCCTTCTACCTCATTTGGATTTTAGTCAGGTCTTATACCCAGTGAAAGCCAAGTATAGATAGACAACCCAAAGCCTACTTCAGGTTTAGCTTAATCAATTATCAATGTGATCTTAAGTGTGGAGTATCGGACTACATCAAAACTTTTCAAATTATATTTTTACAAATCTAATACTACCAGCAGAAGCTTGGATATGTTTGAAAATTGAAAGAATCAGAAAGTGCAGAGTGGGCCACAAGTGTATTTTTGTGGAAGTTGTGAGAAAGGATTTAAGAAATGATGGGTTCCTGCGGTTCTAGTCCTTATTTGGAGAAATGATAAGGGATTTAAAACATTTGACTATTACACGAAGTCTGTGAATTCTATTCACTACTAGTTTTGCTTTTAGCTTGGTAGTTTTTATGATTTAATTTTTATTTATGTCTTATTTTTTTAAAGAAATGAATGTTTGTTCTTTCAACAGAACTTGGCTCCTTTCTGGAGGGCTCGCAAGAATGCTCTTGTCTGACAGTGGGGAAAGTGTGGAATGCTTCCCGCTGACTACTTCAGGCACGGTCCCATCCTTTACAGACTTATGTTGCTATGTTTAGATTCTGCTGTAGCTTATGTTACTTTCTTCTGCAAGTTACTTCTGCTGTGCCATGCAATAGAGGCTTTTGCCCATTACTCTATTTGCGGGTTGTTTTCTCCGTTATTCCCTATGGTTTTTCTTATTGACGGTTAGGTCTTATGAACTATTGTTTTTGACCTACAAAAAATCTGTGTCCATTAAAAAATTTAACTGTAGTTCCTATTGTTCATTTGTGTTTTGTATTACATACTGTTGCAAAATTTGGTTTAATGTGTCATTTGGTTTGCTGATCTGTTTTTCTTTCTATAAGTATGCATATGTTTTACTGATATATTTTGGAACATATATCTGGTGATAGAGGTGAAGTGTGCTTTGCATTGTCTCCAATACAAAAATGAGTTTGTATATAGTTTATTACAGTGTAGATTGTTCTATAATTGCTGTGGATAGTTAACAATTGTGTATAGTTTCTTCATTTAGATTATGCATGTTATTTGCTCACCTTTCCAATCCAACAGTTTTTTATCGGAAAATTTCAACATCATCTGTATCAATAATATCCTTGCATTATCTCTGATTCACATGACTGTATCATTCCAGTGTTAAACTTCACTGTTCAGCTAGTGGAAAAAGGGGCAGAGGATGATATGGTTTCTGCGCTTGTTGTATATTCTCTGCAATATGTATTGGTTAATCATATGAATTGGAAATCCAAGTACAAATATACTCGCTGGAAAGTGACACTGAAGGTACCATTGATTTGCCTTATCTAGTCATGTTTTCCTGTAAATTTACAATTTATTCTTTAGCGTTTGATCCTATTTGATGATTTAAGCATTGCTATATGAAAACTAACTTATTCTTACTTATGGTAGTTGACTGAATTGTAGAGTATATTTCCACTTTTTTTTTTTTTTTGATGTATGGATTTTACCTCTTTATTTTGTTATTTCTGCTCTTTCAATCTAACAAGTCCTTGTTTTTACTTTTTACTAGGCATAGTATCTCTGAAACAATGTTAATAGGTGGGGAAAATAATATGATATATTTAGAAACATGCTTTCATATTTTAGGTGTTAAAAGTGATGAGGAGCTGCATTAAAGCAATCAAGGTTTCGCATAAACTTGGTTGCATGATTCGGGACATCTTACTCTATGACTCATCGGTCCACAACACTCTTTGTCGGATTATGTGTGTATCAACACAAGCATTGAAGGTCAGTGATGTTTTGCTTTGTCTTCTACAAGTGGTGGATTCAGTACATACTGATGTGACTCATTTAAAATTTCCAGAGATCATATGTCAGTCACCATTTTGAGTTAAGGGAGATAGAAAGTTTGCAACTAGCTGTGTGCTCTGGCATGGACATTGTCTACTCTTTGCTGGCTGCTCTATCAAAGGTAATTTATCAATTTCCAAATCTTGAAGCTTCATACTTAATAAGACTTTGTTATGTTAGAAGTTAGTTGCAGTTGCAGAGCAAACAATAATTGAGTATTTTCGTCAAATGTGGATTTATTATTGCGAATGATGTATTGCTTTGTGTATTTAGCATGTTTGATGTCATATGAATTGTTAATTGCGAGTGTTCAGGTATTTTTCTCTAGTATATGTGAATAATGTATACTTTAGTTTTGATACTGAAAATGATGGTTATATTATATTGCAAGTGTTGTGGTATGGACTTGCTAGGTCTGTTATTAGTAGTATCATTACTTGGAAGAAGATTTAGCTGGATTGTAGTCACATGGATAACATCCACCACATCCTTTGACTTACCACAATCACGACAAGATGAAAACAAACATGTTTTTCACTTGATTTAGTACAATGGAAGAAAAAGAAGGGATCTTGCTTCTACCGCTTTCATACTTAGAGCATACTCCGACGAGAAAATGTCTAACCCTAAACTCTTCTGCTTTATTTGAGTCTCCATGTCTGTGATAAGAGATTGATACCACTACGCCGCCCTTCGGTGAACTCAAACAACAAGCCAGGAAGGACATTGTTGAACACTTACTGAGTGCATCTAGGTAGGACGGGAAGCGCTAGATTGACTCTACGGGAACTAGCCTAACGTTTGCTTCAGAGATAGCGTTCCCCTCCTACGTACTTGATTTTGCTAGGTTGTCTGCTATGCTTGCCTATTTAGTGGCTTATTGTACACCTCCTCTTGAAGCTCACCATGGTTGAAGGCATTCTTGATATCCTACTGATTTAATGGCCAACTACGAACTGAAGCAACGGCAATAAGAGCATGAACCAATGTCATGCGAGCAACGGGAGCTAAAGTCTCCTCATAGTCAATCAATCTCTTTACAACAAGATGGGTTTTGTAGCGACAATATAGGGCAATGCTTGGTGATAGAGTGAACACGTTGCTGCATTGTTTAAAGACGCCTATTCCGATTCATTTTTTGGGCTTTCTATATTTCTTTATCAGTTTTAACGTACATTTCTTTGGAACTTATTTGCATGTTCAACAACCAACTAATAATTCTTTCATCATCGTCATGTCTCCAATCATCACTTATATTGCTATCATCTTTAGGTGGAAGAGATATGAAGTGCTTTTCCTCCTTCTGCTCTAACAAATAAAGTTGCATTTGCTGGCAATTGAAAATAACTGAGACCATTTAATATTGCTAAAATAATGTATCTTCTTATAGTTTTAATGTTAATCTTGGTCTCCGTAGTGGTTTAAAAGTGATCAAGGAGAAGACACACATGCTTGCTTATATTGCATAAATTAAACTTACAATCATCACATTGGAATTTAAATCTGATATTTATAGTACACAGATCACAAGGAAGAAACTTTGTTTAGATGATAATAATTTGACAGACATATAAAAGAACAAAAGTTGGAAGAGAAAATAATGGAAAAAATAAGGGACATGGTTTTAGTCTTGGATCTCGTCGAATTCGGATTGGTCAATATATTATACTAGGGTGTTGTCCTTGGTGAAAGGACAAAGCTTCCAAGGAGCCAGCTACAATGTTGAAATATAATGGATTTTAAGCCTAGAAACATTTCCGGAACTCAAGTTAAGTCCATTTACATGAGATCATTTATCTAAGAAAAAATAAAAATATATATATTAAGAGTACATAAATAAAGCTAGATTTTAACCTAGAAAAGGATAAGACAATATATCTAAATTTGTAGGATTCATGCCACACTAAGAGTATTCCACACATCTAAGGGTTGTAGACAAATACGAGCACAATCGTGTATTGACCTATATATGCAAATAAAAAA
Source organism: Chamaelirium japonicum (assembly GCA_947650365.1). Classification (NCBI taxonomy): domain Eukaryota; kingdom Viridiplantae; phylum Streptophyta; class Magnoliopsida; order Liliales; family Melanthiaceae; genus Chamaelirium; species Chamaelirium japonicum. The sequence goes on from OX393549.1 coordinate 16,066,958, forward strand.
ATGAAGATACAGGTCTTCCTATACCTATATGTACCTATGAAACGACTAGTATACTAACGCCAAATCCCTCCCTAAAACTCATGATGGGCTTTATCATGAGTTTGCCCTGGCATTGGCAATCGTACAAGTCTTCAAAAAAAATAAAGGAGCGTCATCCTAGCAAGTACGATAAAATCTTTGTGGATCATTCGAAGTGGCCACGTGCTGAAATAGAACCATGAAGATACATGGCCAAAGGGAGGAGAGCTTCATTACCATGTTGACATGGCATTGTAGTAGATGGGTTTTACCAATGAAGTGGAACCCATAAACATATGCAACAGATAAATACCAACCATGCGGAGTACCGCCTACTATTAAGAATATCAGAGTTTCCACTGATGATGCTACTGATGAAGTAAAGGTGTCCTAATCGAGATTCCCACACAATGGAGTTTGAGAGATGTATTGAATTTAAGAAGGGGATGTCAAAACATTTGAAAATAATTCACACCAAGGAAAAGGTAATCCTGAAAACAAAAGTGTCGATGTCCATATGCTAACCAGGAGTCTACAACAATAGGAAAATGTCATTAGGTCCAACGGGGAGATCATAAGTATGAACAACCTTACGAGCAAGAAAATGAGTATTGTACAAGGGGAGTACTAGAGGGACCGATGGGGAGACCATAAGTACAATCGACCTCAGAAGTGACAAAAAAGTATTACATGCGCAGTACAAGGGTAGAAGGGGAGTACTATAGTAGGCATGATCCCACTAGCGTTGCGGGTACCCGTGTGGTGACCTTGGGTGGACAAATATACTAGCTTGAGAGGATGACACAAGTTCTGCTCCTAGCGCTAGCAGAGAAATGTGGAAAAAGTAAAATTACATTCAGAAATGAATGACACACAATAGCAAGTAATTTAGTGATATGTCATGCCAAATAAGGTCAACTATATCCACTGTTCTAAAAGGCGGTCCGGGCGTCCGCCTAGGCGTTTTAGGGGGTTGGCCGCTCCGCTTCAGCAAAAAGCGGCACTGCAGGCGGGTTGAACAAAGGCGGGCGCCTAGGCGGGATCCGACCCGCCTAGGCGCCCGCCTAGGCGGGTAAAAAGCGGGCGCCTAGGCGGTCTCACTGTATGCAATTGCTTGAGGAATTTTTTTTTTCTGTAATGAATTTTCTATTTCTTCACCATATGCAATTGCTTGAGGAATTTTTCTTTTCAATGTTTTGTGATGAAATGTTTAAGAAGCTCTTACGATTTTTTACTATATTGGTTCTTGTATGGTATGAGTTTGGATAGAATTTGGATAACAATATATAATTGGTTGGAATTTGGGTACATCACAATAAAGTTGGAGTACAACTGTATTATCTGGTATACTCAAGTTAGAGGGACAATCGGGTATAGGTATTGAGGTAACCATACCGAAATACCCCTACCCACCCAATCCCCTCCTTCCTTTTCATAAAACTTTTATATTCAGATCGGTCGTTTTGATGTTTGCATATGTAAAACTTTCTAATATTGTTTTTTTATATAGAATTATGAATTTATATATATACATACATATAGAATATATATAATATATTTTATATAGGTGGGCGCCCGCCTTTTTCTCCGGGCGCCCGCCTAGTCGTCCGCCTTCCGCCTTCCGCCTTCCGCCTTGAAACCACTTGACCGCCCGTCTTCCTCCTTCCGTTTTTTAAAACATTGACTATATCAAAGGAAGCATAGGGAACCCTAACAGAGGTTTTACAAAAATCAGATATAATATTCCAAGTAATAGATTCTTCTCAGGTACTAACATTCAAAGAAAAATCGTTCGAATGCATGCAATAGCTGGAAATGAAGCAATAATGCAGATCACATGCCCAAAAGTTCCAACAAAAAGCAATAGATACCTACAGATTGGAAAACAAAGTAAAATGTAATCTTGGTATATAGGTTTTTTTAAGAAACCCATCAGCATAAACATATGAGGAGAATTAAGGCCTGGACCCATATCAGTTATTTATTCGATGAAGATGGGATTCGATCCCAGGCCTCTGGGACAACCTCCAATAGACTTTACTAAACCAACTAGTACCTTGGTAAATAGGGGGGCTTTTAAAACAAGATTTCTAAAGACTCCAATGTCCTTAATAAAAGTTATTGAATATGGATAGAAGAATTGGCACATCTAAGAGCGAAAATGGAACTCAAAAATACTAAAAGATGAGGAATCAATGGCAAAATTTGGGGGATGCCTCAAATAGCTTTACCTAATGTCTCAAAACAGAAGATACCACATGTACATGATGATACACAGGTTGCCCATGAATATTTGATGTTTATTTGAAAACATCAATATTGATGGAGGTAATTTTTTAGGATGAGTAGCATGCTCCTTATATATTTAAAACAAGTATTAGGATAAATTTATCTTTAGTAGCATTCATCAGGGATTCCACAGTGGCTCATAACAATACATTAAAGTTTAATATCCACAAATATCTCATTTTGTGAGCTCAAAATTTAATTATACTTTACAAAAACATCATAAATCCAATACTTATAATGATCAAGCTTCTCTCCTTGTTTTCTTCTTTGATATTTTAAGCATGAACAATCATAAACACAATTGAACCTAATTTCCATGCACATTATCTATAGCCGCGATTATTCTTTGTAATGTGAATTCATCATATTGGGATTGGATTGTAGGACCCAATTCTTGGAAAAGGCAATCAGTGGTGCTCAGACATGGAGCCATAGGAAGTATGGAGCATCAAAATGGTCTCATACTTGTTCTGCTATTGTTCTTCAAGCTCAGGTTTCAAGCCAATCATGACAATCAAGCCACATCAAGCAGTGACCCGGTGCCGCTTCAGTAGTGATTCAGTGCCGCCTCAAGCCACATCAGATCAAGCTGCATCAAGCGGTTGTTCTACTTAGATTTCCAGTGCTGCCTCAAGAGCCCGACCCATCAACTAACCTCTCGAGTAGAAGCATTTGAGATATTATGAGCGGTGGTCAGCCATCAGCTCCTGTTCACTACACTGGATATGAGCACTTGAATTGCCATTGTCACCAATGAGGGTAAATAGAAACCCTATTTGATCTCTTTGTTAAAGAGGAGATGCACTTGGGGGAATCTGAGCCATTGATCTGATCAACGACTCATATTGTGTCTAATTAAGTAATGTAAATCGGAGCTCTGACTCACTGAAGAAGCGGATTTGATCCCTCATTATTGTTTTTCTTTCCAGTCCCAGTCGCTCCTTTGTGGTACTATTCTTCAACCTTTGGATGAACAGAGCCTGAATACAGTGCCTCACTGCTCTCTTTCTCCAATGGCTTTGACTCTTCATCATCTTCGCACCCGCGATCTTCGCCAAGCGATCTCTAAGACAGCTTGTTCTTGTGGTGTTCGAGGTTGGTTCTCTAAGAGCGTGTGCTGCCTATACTTCTCCAATCCTAGTGTGTTGTTCATGGTCCACACTAGATGCTTGTTGAAGGGTTTGACTAAACTTTCTTGGCTGTTATTGTTTGTTTCCCACCTGTTACTTGAGCTCGGATCCACGACCACGATTTGTGATCCCTCACGAACCTCATGGTCACGGATTATGTCGCTCCATCAATCTCTTTGCCAATAATCATATCCGTCTGTGATGCTAATCACTTCATACGTTGTCGTACAACCAGTGTTCTTCGTGATTTTCAACAACTACAATGGTGATTATCTTCAGGGTTGGATATGTGGGTTTTGTGGCGGTGGCCTCTGCTCTCAAAATCTGGTGTGCGACATTGTTTGACGAATTGCTTAAGTGGAAGCTTTTTGGTGTTATGCAACTATTATTGCAGCTGCTACACGACTTCATCGTCGGCTTGCACATCGTCGCAGCCCTCATTGTCATCTCTCAGCTTGCCGTCGTCGATCCTCCACTCTTGCTGCTATCACCGACACAAGTCGTGCCTACCATAGAGAAGGAATCTTCATGACCCACGAGCCATTAGTATATATCCCTCGTTGATCTTGATCCCCCGTTTGCAGTGTCGCTGGTTCTTTAGTTTGTTTTTGGTTTTGGTGTGTTATTCTTCTTTGTGGGTGTAAACTAGTTGTTCAATAAAGAGGCTAAGCGTCACTGCTGCAATGCGATTATCTTTTGTTGTCCTTCACAGATTATTCAACCTCGTATATCAGCCGTTCGGTCAAATGCCTAAACGAAGGCACATTTGGTTTCGTTGTTTGCTGAAGTTGGATAACCTCTTTTTGTTTTGGGCTCCTTGGTACCACCACAACCACAGAGCTAGGGTTTGTTTTTTCGGCTCTTTCCTCTATTTCTTCGGTTTTGTAGATTTCTCTCTTTGGCTGTGTAGATCTCTTCCTTCTACTATGTAATCTCTTCTTCGGCTGCTGTTGTGTAGATCTCTTTCTTTGGCTGTGAGATTTCTCATTCGGCTGTGTCGATCGAGATCTTCCAGGAGGTGTTGAGTGCTTGCTTCGGCCGAGCACTTGCCACTTTCGGGATCTCATGCGTCGATGTCGTCTCTTGATCTGCTGTGATGATCTCCCCTATCCTGTTCCTTGAGCCTCCCCTCTGCTCGTCCTCTAGCCACGCTTCTTCCTTAAGAATGTGATTGCTTCTGGTTGCGTTGTTGCTCTTCCTTAAGCCGTGCTTTGCTTCGCCAGAGAGCCTCTTTATTCTACAGTCGTCTATTATGGAGGTCGTTGTTCATGGCGTACATAGCCATCGGTACTGTCAGTCGAGGATTTTTACCCTGGTTCGTTTGTTGTCGTGCTTCTTTCAGCTCGTTCTGTGGACTATCATCTCACTTCTTTCATTGCCTTTTGTGGAATGCTATGATGCCTCTTGGCTTCCTCTTTTCCTGTCAGCGGTCTATTGTTTTGTCTTTTTTCTGGCGAGATAGAGAGGGGGTGGGGTATTCGAGATGATAATATGGTTACTTGTCCTAAATCGGTCTACTTGTAGGCTATGCAGTCAAAGTCGGGACTAATTCGGGATTAGTCGGTCAAAACTTATTATAACCCCTCCCCTTTCCCTAAACATATATGATATATGAACTAGCATAAATGTCAATAAGTATATAATATTAGTCGGTCAATAACAATGCATGCCTTCATACTTCACAACATGAGTATAAATAAATAATATAACACAATTGTATTGGCTTCATGCCCATGTCAGAAGACTCAGAACTAAGAATTCATCATAATATTTGTTTGTTGATGTTTAGTATGTGAAGAACCCTAATTTTGATTATAAGATTATATGAATATCAACAAATAAACAATAATTATTTGTCTATGTTTTTATCTCAGATTCTTAGGCTCTCAATAGATGATTATATGGAAGAGCCATAGTTGTCACTCAAGACTTTGAGGCAATGCAAAAAAATCCAAACAAAATTGCTTGCAGAGACTCCTTGCAAAAAAAAAAAAAAAGCTTGCAGAATGCCGTCTGGGGACTAGTTCCAGTCGTTAGTCTGGGACTAGTCGAGTTTAGTCGGGTCTAGTCGGAATTCTGCCTAGCTATGAAAGAACTGGAATTAGTCGGTAGGCAAAATGCCGTCTGGGGACTAGTCGCCGGCTAGTCCCGATTTTGATAGCATAGCTTGTAGGTCGGCCTGACAGTTTTGCTTCTACTCCCTCTACAAACTCTATATGGGCCCCCACCTTGAGTTTGAGAGAGAAAGGAAGGGGGGGGGGGAATTGTTAGGGGTAGCTATGTTTAGCTTTTCATGTCTTTAAATTACATGTATTTCATTTTTACATTTGTGTGGTATTTTCACCCGTACGAGACTACACCCTTTGCTGTTTGTTTATAATTTTGGCCTTGACCCTAATACATTGAGCATATGCGCTCTTTGGGCTTCTTCCCACGCTAACAATTGCTAACCTGATCAATGCTCCTAAAGTCAAAGAACAACACCGTTTGTAGAAAGTATGGGCTTATTTGCAATACAATGCACAGAGGAAGGCCAGACGTCAGCAGAGAGAACTACAAGACTCTAATGTGGTTCCAACATCCCAGTAAGTTCTATTGCTTCCCTATCATTTTTGTGATGCAATACAACTGCCCAATCAAGAACAAATGACCATTAGCTGCATTTATGTGGTCTGGCATAACTCTTACATCAGAGTGCCATCTGTAAATTGTTCGACTAGTTTGTTTACAATAAACATGTTTTCCTCCATTTTTTCTTTAATCAAAGAAAGTGTTCAGACAATGAGTGTTACTAGTCGTAGCCATCGTTTGACTGTAAGCCCCTGTGTCAAAAGGTGCTTTCCTAAAATCTTAAGTGCTAAAGGAACCTCAAGTTGTCCATTTCTATGTCTGCAAAGATATTGGAAAATCCCTTTTTCCGGGCTAGAAGAAATTAACATGGACTCGGAAAAGGGGGGATACCAATGAAAGTGAAATCAGACCATTTCCTATTTGGAAATTGCTGGCTACTGAGATCTGCCAGTGACCTTTTATTTTGTTTGCAATTTTTGACTCATAGGGATTCACCCCTAGTAAGATCCCTAGATCCCGTAATAGGATTTAGCTACATTTTAAGTCAGAAAGGTCATCAAAGGGGTTTCAAAAGCACTGACTGTTTCGTACTTTTGTGATGCACGTATCGTTCTACTCACATGTCTCTTTGTGGGACTAGTGACTTGATGGTAATTCCTACCGTCTCACCTGACTAGGCTAGAGCAATAAGAAAAGCTAGTGCAATCAGAGAAGCTAGTCAAGGTTTCCATTACTTGATTGTAGATTTGATTTGTTTGAATGCACAGAATTTTCCTTAAGTCGAGTAGTGGACCCTCTATGCACGGGCTACCTGTCGGCGAGGTACAATACGTACTAACAGTTAATTCCTTGAGCAACAGCTCCAACCAAAAAATGACATCATGCCACTTCATGGTATTAATAATAGTTTAAACTTCAAGCATAAATAGTAGACACACTCCTGTAAATCAAGCACACGATTAAATGTCTTACCAATTCAAGTTGTTTTGTAGCATTTAGGTTACTTTTCCTTTTTTCTAAACTCTTACTAATCAAGTTGATCTATCTGTTGATTATTCTTTTTGCTGAAATCCTCTGATTGTTCATTTTGTTTGCTGATTTATCTTTTTCTCCAGTAAATAACAATAACAACCCTTGTCTAACTCTGTGATTGTCAGGAAATAATTTCCAATGTTCCAGCCTTTGTCCAGACGATGCTATCGTCTGCAACTAGACCAATTCCTCTTGTTACAGCAGCAATATCTTTGATATCCTTTCACAATTCTGTAAGGCCAGTCAATACTGAATTTATATCTTCAAAAAGTTGTCTTTCCCTTGTACTTACCATTTAATTTTTTTGTTCTCTCTTGTCTCTGTACATAGATTATGAAAGATACACAGATCCAAGCATCCAATTATAAACTCCAGTGACATAAGTAGCTTCAATAAATGCAACAGGCGTCATGAGTAGTTACTATGAACAGCATGATGATGTACCTTGAGATCCATTCACATTTATGTTCTCAATCTATTTAGAATTCCCGTTTGCTTGAAATTGAGGAAAAATAAAATTGAGTTGGCAGCAATGTGTAGGTTTGGTGCTTTGTTAGAAAATTTTATTTACTATATAGTCTAAATTGAAATTTATGCTTTCACAAAGTAAGATTATGTTAAAATGTATATATATTCTTCAAGTTTGAAACAAAATTCAGTAGTCAAGTGTCAAGAATAGGATTTTGGATAATAAGAGTACACATCACATACAATTTTGGATAATAGGATTTTTTCACTTTTGGCTTGGTCGGCCCTATGTCTGGCCAGCCCTTGTCCCGGGCTTTTTTTTCTTCGTTCTTCTTTCCTTTCTTATTTTATTTATTCTTTCTTTTCCTTTTTTTCTTCTCTCTTTCTTCTTTCCTGATTTTGGGACTGGCCGGCCCTATCCTGGTTGGCTCTGGCTTGGTCTGCCCTGGGCCTGGCTAGCCCTGGTCCTGGGCTTTTCTTATTTCATTTATTTCTTCTTTCTATCCTCTTTTTTTCTTCTTTTTTTTCTTGTTTCCTTCTCAAGAGACTTGGTCATCCCTAAAGCTACAATGTCCCTAGGTACGTGTTAGTGTTTCGACCATCTAGACTTAGAAAAATTCTAAGTTTCTCATGTACAATCTCTCAAACTTAGAAAATTCTTAATCCTTAAAGGATAAAATTTTCTATGTCTACATTTGTAATTGTGTTCCGTTCCGCCCCTGTAATCTACCCATCTCATACTCTGCTCCTACCTGCCAAGTGCCAACCCATGCCTATTGGCACGACAAGGGCCACCTTTGACGACTGCGACCCCACTTCTGGCGGACTGGCACTTGGGGAATATATTGATGCAAAATTTGGCTAAGGCATTCACAGGCCCACGATGACGGTTCAGGGGCCCACTAGCCCTATCTAGGGCTACAAGAATAGCTCAGGGACCTACGATCCCTACTTGGGACCCACGAGGATAGCTTAGGGGCCCATCAGCCCTGCTTGAGGCCTACAAGGATAGGTTAGGGGCTTTCGAGCCCTGTCTAGGGCCCGCAAGGTTAGCTCGGGGCCAGGCAGCCCTCGAGGGATCCACAAAGATATCCCGGGGCTCAATAGCCTGCTTGCATAAACCGCCCCGGGACCCGGCAACTTCCATTCTCTATGAACTTGACACCAGAACCAGAGATCATTCTTCTGATTCTAGAGTTGTATAGCTTGGATGTAGAACATATAGGTTTCTAAAAATCACTTTTCAAGAACAGAGTGGATTTGGGACCTCGTCTCGATCTTCCTCTATCTCTCCCACCTTACTCTCTGTCTACTTGTAAAATCCCTCATTTCAGTGATTTAGCATGGCAATAATGGCATGGCTATTCTTTTTAGACAAGAATGTTTAATTCAGTTGTTTGATTAATTTCACATGAAGGTTTTGATGGTATTATGTTTATTATTTGTTCAAATTAGAATATTATCCCATATATATAAACTTTAATATTAAAAAAAATTTGTCGCCTAGGCCTCGACTAGGCACCGCGACCGTCTAGGCATCACCTGACTACCTTGACAACACTGGTTCATACTTCTATCCATTAATTTGGGAATCAGTCCATCAATGATCCTCTCAAACTGGCACTCACTTTGTATCAGGATTACAGACATCCATATTGTAAACTTTTTTAGCATTCACCCTAAGTTTCATTATTGACCTTTGTCATTCCTTGATGCATTCTGTTGTTCTTTAATGTGTTTTTGCTAATATGTTTATAATAACTAAAGTGACAATAGATGTTCTGGGCTGTAAATCCAGGAATTGCAAGTCGCTGCTGCCAGAGTTCTCTCCATCTTATGCTATATAGCGTCAAGGGTTCAACCATTTTCAGCTGAGAATGTCAGCCTTGTCCCTGATGCAATGCAGGTCTGCTATCTTTAATGTTTGACATCTAGCTATGTTGTAATGAATAAGATTTTCCAGATTGATTGAATCTAAGGGTCTGCTATTTGGTTCCAGATTAGAGACTTGAGTACTACAACTTATGCTATTCTAGACGGGGAGCAAAATGGAAACAAAGATTTGCTCATTCCTATATTTAATCTTCTGACATCTGCTGCTCGTTATCAGGTATGTATTTTTTAAATTGGATAGCTACTTTGTTACAACAGAATGAGCAGAAAATACATAGTGAAGATATAAAAAATAGTAGATATTTGCGGATCTTAAATTTAAATGTTATACACTCAACTAAACCTGCCTTCCGGATGTTATCTTTTGATCATGCAATGCCAAACAGTTGATTGGGGATGGTCCGGCTGGAAAATTATACACATCAAACTCATGCGTACAGCACAGAAAACATTTTTGAGTCCTTGGCAGATGACAACCCACATAGAAAAAACGTGTGCCTTTGGTTAGATCTGAAGCCTCTGAAGATAGATATCTTATTATATTTGGAATATTTTTTGGTAATCAATTGTATTTGATTCTTGATTAGTAAACAACTCTTTTATTATTTGATTGTATATTTTTATGTCTTCAATTTTCATCCTCCATGATCATTTGCATGTGGTGAGTTTCTGGTGGTTTATCAATTTCATTATATCATGGAAAACTGTGCCAAATGTTACAGGGATTTTTTTGGAGATACTTGTGTTCTATTTCTTGTTGGTGTTATTTGTTCCATTTCTAAGTTTTTGTTTAGATCTTTTTAATCATTTCTCATCGATATTTCTTTGCTTCTGATTTTCCGGTTGGTGTTGTGTGTGGGCTGTTGGTGCTGGCACGTGTTTCATTGCAGCCACCTCTCCTTGTTTGCATGTTATTGACCGAGGAAGAAGTAGAGGTACTATCAAATACTTCTGGTGATATGAAAAGCCAGCTTGTGATAGTTCCTGTTACTCAGCCTTTAAGCGTCAAAAAAGCACGATCTATTGATTCAATTCTGAAATATCTCACAAGAACTGAGGTTCTTATCAAGAGGTAATGGGCTGAATTTATCAAGTGGTCATAGGACCTTCGATTTATGTTACTGGTCTTTTTATTTGGAAACTCATGATTGGTTGGATCACTAACAATTCTCTAATTAATATTATGTGATTCATCTACCTTTTTTCCATGATGTGCCCACAATTTAGGAGAAAATATAGTCTTCAACCAGTTTATGCCGTTTGTGCAAATGAGACGTGAATAGTATTGATATTGCATGAATTTCTAGATCTTACTGAATTCTTACTTCAGCTTGCGTCTTTGTTTTAATTCATTTTTCCCTCAAATCGTAAACAGCTTATTTTATTGAGTTATCCTCAATTTTCACCAAGTTAATTATTCTGTGAGTTAAGATGAAATTTCTTGTTTCTGCCTACGGCGCCCAAACTATCAGATTCCAATGTCATCAAGATATGCATAACTAAGTTAGAAATATGACAGTATTATTCATTTGGTGAAATTCTTATTTTTCCAGTGATCCTCAATTACTGCTGAGTATTCTAGACCTCTTGAAGGCATTGTGGGAAGGGGGTATCCAATATATGCAAATCTTGGAGAGGATTAGAAGTTCTCGAATGTTCTGGAAAAACTTGTTGTCTATATTACCAACTGAAGCTGAAATCTGTATTTCTGTAAAAAATCTAAATAATGATGAGACTAAATATACAGGATACAGGTATTTGTTTGTACTTTGCATCTAATATCAGTCATTTCTAATAAAAAGCTTTTCTACTTGATCTTCATAAAGGTTTGAACTTTTTTCACTCAGGTACCGATGTCAAGGTACAGTTTTGGAGATCATCGCACGTGAATTATTCTTGCAGGAAAAACTACTACAAGATGAGATATCTGAACAGCAGACTTCTGCTAGTTTGACAGGGAAGAGCGAAAACAGGCTAGGCACTGAGACATCAAAAGCTTCAAATACTACCCACCTTAAGGATATCTTGTCAACCTGGTGGGAAAGTTCTATTGCGGAGAGCCTTATTGAATCATACTCATCTAGCGACTATGACAACGAGGTTATTCATCGTGCTAAGGTGAACTAGTTCTCATTACTTATCTGATTTTTGGTTTTGCACTTTTTCGAGTAATCTGCTTTTATCTGTACCTTTCCTGATGTACTGTAGCTTTTGATTGGTGTCTAGTGCTGTTTTTAGCTTTCTTATATGAAAGAAATATTTAATGTACTATATGGATGTCATCTCTATATTTTATTAATGGTGGCATATACTTCAATTTGATTTCTGTTATTTCTATATTGTTGGGTGAACTTACTAAATATGTTCTCACTTTGCTTATGAATTAGACATGTTTTAGTCCACTGGCATATGTCTATCGTTTAGTTAGACATAATGGTGGGGATATCGGCCTGTTTCGACTGGACGTGGCGCATGTTTTTACAAGGAGTAGTAGGACAGCCCATTCGATCGGGCTATGGCTTGGAGATGGCATCCTTTTGTTGGGCCATCTCTGATTGGGCCACTTTTATTTACCACTTTTCTTTTCGTTGTTTATTATTGCATTTTTGGTACACTAAATGGGCTAAAAACCTGCACTATGTGAGGCCAATATATTATCTATAGGGTCCTTTTTATTGATTTTTCAGTCCATTAGTCATTAGGGTTTGTTGGTGACACTTTATATACCCATGTAGCCATCATCTTTCTGAATGCTAAATTTGAATAAAGAGAGCTTTCATAAGGGTTTGACAAATCTTTGGGAGGAGAGATCTCGGGCGAAAGCCAAATCTTTGTTACGTTCGTTTGGTTGTTTAGGATCAACGCCATCATCATTGCCTTCGTCGGCAATAGAAAAACGAGATTATCATCATTATTAGAGTGTCCTTGTTCCTCCCTCCCTCCCTCTCTCTCTCTCTCTCTCTATCTATCTATCTATCTATCTTGCTCTTTCTTGACTCTGCAATGGTCGGTTGACCAATGCGACCAGTGGCTAGCTAATCGAGGTCGACTAACGTGCTGCCAGCTTACAGGGGCCAACTGACCAATGGCCAGCGGGCTAGCTGCCAACCAACGGCCCGCCATCCTTCTGTGGCCTCTATTCCTCTTTATCGGCTCCCTCGTGGCCCCGTTTTGTTAATCCACCGACATTGTGGGCTCATGGATCTTCGTCGTGTTTGTTCGAGCGCCTAGATCGTGGCCCCATTTTGTTAATCCACACCTCTGGGTTTGACCTTTCTGATAATTAAACCTGAACCCCTAGATCTGAATTTTATTTGATAAAATTACTACTGGTTTGAGTAGAACCATGATCATTACATGAACCCTAGGTTCTTTGTTGATAGTGAGCCACAATATTTGTTGAAAGACTTACGTGGCTATTCGACTCTTTGTTATCAGCCCGACTTCCCAGAAATTTCTCAACTCCCAAATGGTTGCCGTCTTTCCAATATTCTAGAGGGTCAAACATTCGCTGCCAACACTTGCCTTTTGGGGGTGGCCAACAACTGTTGGTTGCCTCTGGGGGTGGCCAACAACTACTCACTACGAGAGATATTTATAGAAAGTGATAAGAGAGAAGGGGGAGCCCTAAAGTCCCACTAGGATTTGAAGAATCACACTCCAAGGGTTGTCCAATCTCAGGACGAGAGTTTTGCTAAAGCAATCATATTTTTTTATTCATTATTAGTTAATTACAATGAATGGCCAAGGGCCTCTTTAAATGGAAATCTAAAACTATAAACTTGCCCGTTCAAATTTTTAAAAAAGAAATGATTTCTTAAATTTAAATCCTAAAAAGATAACTTCATATTTAAAATCCAACCGAATTAAACCAAAATCCTAATCAATACTAACAAACCTATCCAAAATCCTATTTTAAATTTATCCTTATAAATAAATAAAAAACTATGATAAAAACTCATACTTATTTCTTGAGTCTTGTACAAAACCAAATTTTCCTCGATAAATGTGCATGTGTGATCTTGCTCCGCATTAAGTGGTTTCCATTTATCATCGGAGGACGTATATGGTCTCCCCACCATCACCATTGTTGGAACCGCTTGCTAGCCCGTCATCATCTGAGAAGTCTTCTTTTATGTATTTGTCATCTTCGTTCTTCGGTCTCTTCATCACTTGTCCTCACTAGCTCCTCCACGTTTGTTGTTGCTAGTGTTTCTTCTTCGGTCTCCGTAATACCATGATCCCACTGCTTCATTGCTTCAAGTCCCACCCGACAGCTGCTACTCGATCTGGCACTGCCACTATTGCTCCTATATCTCGAATGTTCTGTCTTAAAATCGATGCTTCTTCTGCACCATAAGTCATTTTCTTAACATAAGTCAAACCATCGCCTGGAAGACTTACTCATCCATATCAACGAGCCATGGGTGATCTTCTCCTCCTTGTCCAGTTGGATGGGATCTTAAGATCACTGATTCACTCGTCTAATGAATCATTCATTTAATTTCTCATTGTCCTACTAACCTAGTCATTGAGCTCATTTTGTTGCATCTAGTTATGCTTCTTATCGTAAGTTACATATTTTAAAATTAGAGTTCACTCTTTTTTTTTTGCAATTAATTAGAGTTCACTCTAGATGTAAATTTAAGTGTTGTGATTATATACCATCTCGAACGTACTCCCATATCGTCTGCAGCTTGACACGGAGCAAGTCAAGAATCCTCATTGCTAGTCTTTGCATCCTTCATTATAGGATCAATGTTGTTTTATCACCCACCATTTAGATATTATTAAAACGTAAAGAATCATTTAGAGTAGAGGTTAGAAAATTGCTATAATTGAATTAAAAAATGCATCTAGTAATTTACAAATTGATTATACTTGTGATTTTTTATCCCCTGATGAATGCCATTTTCTATATAGAATGATGTACCGGCTCTATGTTCTTGTATTAATCCATCTGGGAGGCTATGTGGTCTTGTTCATACCTATTTGGAGCAAACTTCTCTAAAACATCCAGAAAGCTAAACCATATATACAACATCACCCTATTCGTGTTCGAGTTTTGAAAACAATTGGGTTAAGTAGAATATAAAGGTGGCCATCTATTTATCCCATATTTTTCTTATACTTCTAAAATTGTATAACTATGTTTGCTCCTATGTATGCAGATATCTTTTTATTGTTTGTTTAGTTTTTCCCATTGCATCATAAATATAACCCATTTGTTGTTTTTCATTACCATGCAATACATTGTTTAATGGTGATGCAATCGCAATGTTTTAAACACATTGGTCTAAAGGGGTGTAAAAGTATGGTTCTAGTGGCCCACTTCCATCCAAACATTTTGACCAAGTGACATTAACAAAGTTTTAGGACACAACAAAACTATTGAGTTCAGGGCATTTTGTTGAAAACAGTTGGTGTCAAAAATGTCGACACAAATCTTGTGACCGCTGAGGCTAGGTAAGTTACAATTAGGTGTTTTCTCATTTTAGTAATATGCATGATTTCTGTAAAACTAGTATTTAATTATAACTTTACCTATAGTAGGAGCATATAACTATTTATTTCCTATAAATTCATATCTAAGCAATGAGTAGCAAAAAGGGTCCAAAAAGTACGTCATTGTTTTTTGCCCAAAGGCGACCCACTATTGCATTAGCGGCCTCGTTCTTTGTGATATCTTATATGATGTAATCTCCTATTTCACCTATTGCTTTATCTAGGAGAGCAAATAGTTGGTCATGCATGAATGGGTGGTAGCATATACAGATTTATGGAATATTTTTTCTGTCGGACAATTCATAAGAAGGCTAATTAGTATCTCTATAGAGATTGGTACACCAATCGGTTATTGGGGTGCACTCATATTTTCTCGCCTCTTTGTATTCGGCGGGGAAATCGAGGTGGCCTCTAATTCTTTTCTTAGGTAAGTTAATCCAAGGGTGGTTTTAGGTCTGAGTATATTATGCGATAGTTTCGAACACACCTATGAGAGTTTTATGTCTAAAGAAATTGAAATCAATAGACTTTGTATGCCATTTCGATTGTATATTCGAATGTATTTTTCTATCTTATTTTCTATTGTGATCTAGGTAGTGCCTTTACCTATTGCCGTTTGATTAATCACATCCTTGGGGTGTGGTCTTCAAAATGGTCCAAGCGGTCCTCGAGGCTGTAGCCTCTTTGGTTGTGGTGGAGATGGTCTACAACATTGTGTAGATGCAGGGGTTTCATTATTATTATCATCATGGCCATCGTCACTCCAAGCCCCCACTCCATGTTTTGCTCAAGCATTTTGGCTTTCTTATGTTTCTTTTAGGGGTTTTTTAACATGTACTCGGATTTTATATAAAGTCAAGCATGACCTTGAATTTGCCCGCGCACAATATTGGCTCTGTGTTGCTTTTGTCGGGAAATGCCAGCATTGGTGGTTACACCACACAATTCATTCACTATAAAATTCTTTGCATTAGGACACATATAGTGCCTATACATCCATTCTGGATCTGAAGACTTCTTCAGTTCAGAGGCCGTTTGGCTAGTCAAAAGTGGCCGAAGTGTAGAAAATGGGAGAACTTGTGGAAGTGTTGATTGGGACTTCCAGTCGGAAGTCCCAGTTCCGTTGTTTGTTTTGATAGAAGTGGTTCTGCCGGAAGTCCTAATTGTGTCAGTTCACTGTTTGTTTTGATGGAAGTGGTCCAACCAGAAGCCCTAGTTCTGCCACTTCCACTGTTTTGATGGAAGTGTAGGGCTATAGTCACCCCGTAAGTGGTTGGTGAGGTTACTTCCTATATCAGAAACGAATGTATCTCCTTTGATTCCACTGATTTCAGAGGATAAAAAATAATTTTTTAATACAATCAACCAATTGCAAAGCAACTTGATATGACTAAATATGTATTTAGAGGGTCCATTTTTTTGTTTTAATGATTCAATGGAATGGACAAGAAGTTATCATCATCTTGAAGGGATGATTATACACTGTTATAGACCCTTTGCTTGCAAGAAATTCATTCACCATCAACCACCAGTTAGCCTCCAATGTCATCATAAGCTAATACATGTTTGATTAGCAGCATAAGACAATGTGCCAGATCTTAAGATCAAGGTCTTAACATAAACATTACCGAGTTTTGAACCATACATAAAAGATCTTAACATAAACATCAATTAACATTGCATGTTCTCCAAAGAAACATTACATCACCATCTTCATTAAAACCATAAACAATACCAGCAAAAAGCCCCCCCAAAACCTTAACACATATCGAGGACTAGACACTTGCACTCATCCCACGTACGATAGACACCAGGCCTACGACCGCTACATATCACATAGTATTTTTAGAAACCCTTACCTAGGTTAAAATACTATTGGGATTTAAAGTTTATAAATCGTATTAGAAGAGAATCTGCACAGCTCAATTATGTCGGTATCTATAAACAACTACTTTAGTTAGAACATGTTGTAAATATGAATGCAATAATTTGCTCATACAAGGACTAAAACTTCCTCCAAAGATCGGCGCTAGTTTTATTGAAAACATCTCCAAAGATTGGCATTAGTTATATTGAAAACGTGATGGAACATGTTATGATTCAATCATCACCCTCCATGCAAACAAAAACAAAAAAGTTTCAATCATTGTCTAATATGTTCAATTGTTTTTTTCTATTCGATTTCTCCAATCCTTATCGGATGTGATGGATAACCGACATCCGACCATGTGATTTGCTGGAGACGGGAGCAATAATTTGATCCGTAGTGGCCAATATTTTAGAATTTTCAAAAACCAAAATACAAAACCCTAGCCCTAGAATCTCTTGATGAAAAAAAGACAAATTTAGCATTTACTTGAATAGATGGCTTGAGATGGGAGGGAGAGCGGAGACAGAAGGGAGAGCATAACAATCGCCAGAGATGGGAGCAATGCTCTGATCCCTAGTGGCCATTATTTCAGAAATTTTAAAACCCAAATTGAAAACTGTAGCATAGCCCTAGCAGCTCTTGATGTATCAGAAAATTAGGATTTAGCTGATCGATGGCCAGAGACGGGAGGGAGAGCGGAGACGAGCATCGCGAGGGAGGAAGACGATTGCGTGAAAACCCTAGAAGGTCAAAATCTGGTGGTGACCGAACCAGTGCCCCACTTCCTCGATATTGGAACTGGGGGGGATGATGTGGTAGGAAGTCCCACTTTTGAACGGGGCAGAAGGGCGACTTCGGAGCAAATTGGTCCGAAGTCGAGTGGTTGAAAAAGGGGCTCTAAGGGTTGACCGGAAGTCCCACTTCCGAGTTCTATGGGGAGCTACGCTGAAACAAACACTTGAAATGATCGAATTCCGGCATTGCGACGACTTCCGCGGAGAGTTACGTCGAAACAAACTACCCATCAAGTGAAGGGCCTGCAAAAGACACTAATATCGTGGTGTGTGAGCTTGGACCCAGTAAGTATAATTGGCATAATATACAAAATAGGATAAGAAATACTAATTTTTTTGGTGGCCAAATCTTGGTGGCGTGTTGTACCCTCGCATCGGCTGCTGTAGCCTTGCCTCCTCGGCATCACTCCTTGCCTTGATACTCGGTACCAACACTCCGCAAATTTTTGACTCATGAGAGGTTGAAAGCTTTGGGAAGATAGGAGACTGAAAGCTTGGAGAAAACCTGGTTGAGGTCTTTAGAGTTGAGAGTTTGAAGAGAGGTTGGAGTCTTTGGGCTGTGAAGAGCTTGAAGAGAATATATAGAGTTTGTAAGATTTGGAGATAGTTTTGGGAGTGCTAGAAGAGATGTGGGATCAAAACAGAGGGGGTTTATACACTATACAGTATCAAAAGGGGTAGTAATGTCTAGGGAAAAATTATAATAATAAAATAACTTGATTTTAAAAAAATATAACTGTTGGGATACTGTGTGGTTGCTCAGTATGTGCGGTGCACAACTCCAACCCCACCGTTCACCATGCGGTAGCATAGTTTAGCCGAGCACTTGCCAACCCGGCCTGCATATCCGCCAGGATTTTTGGCAACCACATATGCCGTTCTATATCGCTACATTTAGTGTGAGGCATAAGCGTATATCACTTGGATATTTGTTTCAATTATCAGAGACTATTTTTTCTTCTCTATCATAAACTTTTTCTCTATAGTTTTCCTTACATGCCATTTGCATTTAAAGAAGTTCTTGAAGCAAAATTATGGTAGAAAAGACTTCTCCTTGAATGTATGATTGATTTTATTGGTCTACGACAGGAAGCTGTCTGTATGTGTGTGGTGCATCTAGTAACTACGTTATTATTCGGAAATGCTGGGAGCTTATCAATATCATTAGTTGAGGAGATCCATACTATATCAAATAAGGTTAGTCTTTATATCAATGTTTCTATTGTATATTACCATAGTTAATTATCTTTACCCAACTTTTCCATCAAGAATATTGTGTAATCCAGTTCTTTGGTTTATACTTGTGCTACAGAGATGAATTCAATTCCCGATATCAGATATTGCTTTCTAACCTCTTCAGTAAGACTTTCCTATTCTAGGGGAACCGTGGAGGGTTGCTCCCTGCTACTTGAGTTTTAATTCCGTAGCCAATAAGGTGGGCCTCTACATACCTGCCAACTGACCTTTTAGGTTTCTTGGCATGTACATCTCTTGCCAAGATGCCTTGGCAGGTTTATAGCACCTATCTTAGAGGGTGTTGACACCAGGGTAACAGCAGATCCGAAATTTTTTGTCAATTTTGTCTATAGTCAACCCCATCATAAGACTTGGATAATGATGATGAACTGATTTTTCCTAAATGCCTTCCATGACCTTATTAAGAAAAAAGTTGGAATCTTCTAACTAGTTGCGATGCACTTATTATTATTGTTTTCGTATTTTAGATTATCTTTTTTGATTTTCTACTTTCTGTACTTTATTGAGCAGCTGAGCGAGCATCCTGCATTTTCTGCGCTTTTAGCACGATACTCGTCGCGTGGCTACCGGTATGCTACTAAAGTCATTGATAAAAATTGTGATATAATGTTATACATTCCAGTGCTATGTTGTGCTTGCATACAGTTTCCAATCTGATAGGAATTATTCCCCAGACTGTTCAATATGTGGATTCCTATTGAAGCAAATTATTCTGAATGAGGAGAAAAGGAAAATATAAAAATAACCTGGAGATTTCAGTGCAGTTGTCTTTGCCAGGTTGACAAGATTTTACATCGTGGTTCATAGGGCTACTGGAAAGTCTGGAAAAACTGCAGACGCACCTACTATTCAAATAAATGTAGACTTCTTAACTAGTACTAAATGAATGGCTTCATTCTGGAATTTTTGGATGTGAATCCAACTTAAATGACTTTTATGTGAACCCTCATGAAATCATTTCTTATTTATGGCACTTGTACCACAAAACTGGTCTTTTACAGTATATAGTGTATTCTGATGGAAGTATTTCTATTTATGCACTTTATCACTTGAGAACACTCGTATGTCTGCAGTGAGGGGAAGGAACTCACCAGCCTTGTACTGAATGATCTCTATTACCATCTACAAGGAGAGCTTGAAGGTCGGGAGATTGTTCCCGGTCATTTTCAGGAGCTTACACATTTTCTACTTGAATTGGAGATTTTTCAGTGTAATGAGTGCAATAATGAAATGGATATATGGCCACCTGGAATTAATGTCCCTATGTTTGACATCCCACGGTTACGGGCAGAATTTGGGATTGAACATTGGGATTATTCAGAATGGAAGGCATCCAAAGAAGTTGCTGAAAGAATGTTTCTGCATTTGCATGAAGCAAATTTGATCATGTCTATCACATACTCGAAACATTTGGCGATGAAGGCTCTGATCGCTGTAACATCTCTGTACGAGGGAAATGTAAGCCTAATCTCACCTCAAGTATTGTTGAACTTCAACCTTTACAGTTGCTAAAGCTTGTTTTTTTTTTTCGTTTTTTTATTATTATGAGCCTTATTACTTGCATGTAATGTTGCTGGCCTCACAGATATCGAGAACAAAATCATTGACTAGCAGAGGGATCTCTGAACCACTCATTGAGTCGAGCATTCGATACTCGTGTAAATGCTTGCAGGCAACAGGAGATTCATTAATACAAGCGCTGAAGCCACCTGAGGATCTACTTAAACTTGTTTCAACTCAAGCAGAACTATTGGTCATTCTCTCCAGGATCTTATTTAGAAAACATTTGCGGGAAACAAACATGAGGCAGTTCTTACCTCTTTCGATACTTGTAACTAGAACTTCGGCCTCGGTAATTAAATTCTTGGCTGATATCAGGCCATCAACTGCTCTGCTCAACGAAGCCGTGAAGCTCCTCCTTATGCTGCTTCTAACTTCACTTGAGCTGTGCTATCCTGTGGCAGAAAAGTCAGATTTAGAACTTAACCTGTTTGGTGACGCATCTCTCACGAGTGTAGGATTGTTACCAGTTCTCTGCAAGTACATGGAGAGCACTGAATTCGCTGACCTTTCTGTGGCGTCAGTCGACCTTATGCTGAAAGGATTCTTGGCTCTTAATACGTGGTTACCCATCCTGCAGAAGCATCTTCAGTTGCAGCTCGTTGTCCGAAACATTCAAGAAAAAGATACTCCCGTTTCTCTTCCTGTAATCTTGAATTTCTTTTTGACCATGGCGCGTGTCAAAGGTGGTGCTGTGATGCTTCAATCTGCCAATATTTTCTCATCCTTGAAGGTCCTATTCACTCAATCAAATGATCAAGCTTCCTCCAATGATTTGGATGAGAGTGACTCTTCTTCTGCTCATAGCAAAGATGAAAGGCATGGGCACCTACGGGGGCTCAGCTTGGCTATCATTACATCAATGATTTATTCCTTGGGTGATGATTTCTCTTGTAATGAGGTTGTGGACAGTGCTATTAGCTACTTCTTTTCTGAGAAGGCTTATATCATGTCCTATTATCTTGCTGCACCAACCATTGCAGCTGATGATCACAGCAAGAAGAGGGCACGGACTCAAAAGACACTAACATCTCTAACAGCTCTTAGACTAACAGAACATACCCTCATGCTTATGTGTGCGATCGCAAGGCATCAAGCCTCATGGAGAAGGGGCATGAAAGAAATGGAATCGGGCCTAAGAGAGGCGAGCATTCATCTTTTGGCCTTTATAAGCAGGGGAGGTCCGCGAGCGGGAGACTCACCAAATAGAACTGCACCTCCTTTTTGCCCGCCAATCCTCCAAGAGGAGGCTGACCTAAATGGAAGGCCATCATTTGTTAACAGCAGACATGGATGGTTCAATCTTTCTGCCCTTGGCATTATGGCTAGAAGTAAGACTTGTGCTGCATTCGTTGCAGGATCGTCACCAGTGATCAAAGATCGGCCAAACGATAATGCCGATTTGGGTCGCCGGACTCGTTTTCTTGACACAGTTGCTATTCAGATGTATAAAATTGCTTTCCTTGTTTTGAAGTTTCTGTGCATGCAAGCAAAAGCAGCAGCCAGAAGGGCAGAGGAGATGGAGTTCATAGATCTTGCACATTTTCCTGAGCTCCCCATGCCGGAGATACTGCATGGCTTACAGGTAAGCCAATATATTCATTTCTCTGTAAGGTTTCAATTGTTCAAGCCAATACCTACCTGACTGACTCTGAAGAATGAGATAGACTACCCAAAATACCCTCATTCACATGACCTATTATCCTTGGTGGTGCAGGACCAGACAATTACTATTGTTACTGAAGTGTGCGAGGCAAGCAGATCAGAAGCCATTCAGCCGGAAGAGGAGAGTGTATGCCTCCTGCTGCTGCAAATATTGGAGAAGTCTTTGTATTTGGAGCTGTGTGTACAGCAGTCATGTGGGATCCGGCCAGTGTTAGGGCGTATCGAAGACTTCTCCAAAGAAACTAAGCGACTGATGCAAGGTACGGATATGATTTAGTCTCTCTCTCTCTCTCTCTCTCTCTCTCTCTCTCTCTCTCTCTCTCTTGTGAACGATGTTTCTATTCGATAATGTGTTCAGATCTGACTTCTCTCTCTTCCGTGTCTGCTTTCCTTGTAGTGGTTGAACAGCATACGAGCTTCAAAGCATCTGTATGGTCATTGACGCAGATAATCGCGCTCGTGTATCCCGGGCTATTGGACAGATAGTTCAAAGATGTTGCATGCATCGCATTTGATGTGAATGATGCACCCTCATCTATCTATAATTTGTAGCGAGCCCACACCACATTACTCTAATGCTACAGAAATCCAGGGGAAGTAGACGGGGACCGTTCGATGGAGGCTCGATCACGAGGCTAGGGTGTGATATTCATCGTGTGTGTTGGTGGGATCCGGAAAACTTATCGTACGTGCTATGAGAGTTCTACCAGATGACCAAGGGTTCCCTGTGATCGGGGGACTAGTGCATGGAATGTAGGGATGGTTCCAGGTGGTGTGATGGTGTCCATTTGATGATGCTGTTCGATCATGCGGACTGATTGCATGGGATTTTATCAAGCAGCGACGGTCCATCTGCACAACTAGATGATCAATAGTCTATTGCTTGTTTGCTGTGTTTAACCCTTTCTCCAACAATTATTTCATTGTTCTCTGAATAATTAAACAATCGAAGCATTTCTGTTTTTCGATCGAACAAATGATTTTCTGAATATCGACAGTTGATGAATTATAACAATCAAATGATCAAGTTATTAGGGACTGGCTGCTGCAAGTTGTACCCATTTATTCGAGTGCGAGAACCAAAATTTATCTGGAGAAAGCTATGTTGAACCCTTGTGGTGGTGGTGCTGCTGCTGCTGCTGTTGCCAAACTGATCATCAAGCTGAACTATGTTCTAGCCTTTGCTTTTGTTCTTATTTTCTTCTATTTCTTCTTTAGTTTCTTTCAATTTAGGGCCTCTGATGAGTACTCTGTTCTAGCCATAATCAACTCAAACCAGTTGGCGAAGAATTTCTCTGAAAGAAATGGTTCGAAATATGTTTTTTTTTTTTTTTTTTCCTTTGGTGGGTGTCCCGAAACCTTTGGCAGTGGACCCACATCGGGCTCGGACTAATCCCTCTGCGAATGCGCACTACGATGTTTCCGTACGCACTCCTGGGTTACCCGAGGGGGAGGAATTGAACCCACCACCATCTCACCAAAGCATGATTGATTTCCAACTCCCTGATTCCTTT
Organism: Chamaelirium japonicum; assembly: GCA_947650365.1. Classification (NCBI taxonomy): domain Eukaryota; kingdom Viridiplantae; phylum Streptophyta; class Magnoliopsida; order Liliales; family Melanthiaceae; genus Chamaelirium; species Chamaelirium japonicum. The sequence goes on from OX393549.1 coordinate 16,090,524, forward strand.
GTGGTATTTATCCCTTTGGGTGGAGCTATCTACAGCCCATGATTTACCGAAGGCAGTACCAATATGAAAGCATATCAGGTTTTCCGAAGGGCAGCCCCTTTCTAAAAACAACCCCCTTCCGCCTCTGTTGTGCTCGTGCAGATGCCCGCTTGTCGCTGCCTCTTATGCCGTTGGTTCCATCCAACCCCTTGCCAATGCCCCCCGCCTCATTCCTCCTCCCTCCTTTTTTTCACCTTCTTCTTTATCCTCTTTCCCTCCTCCTGAAAATAGCAACACTCGATCATTCCAGTCTGAGTGCACCTTTTGTGCATTCGGCCATGGACACCGAAAGCATCTATAGAACATTCGGCCATTGGAATGCATTCAGTCTCCATCACTTGGCCTAGAATGGCCGAGTGGTGTTTTCAGGAGGAAGGAAAGAGAAGGACGACGAGGAAAAATGAGGGAAAGAGTAAGAAGGTGAGGAAAAAGGAGGAAGGGGACGGCGGTGTTGGGTTGCATGGGGTGGCGAAGGGCGGCGGCTGGTTGTTTGGTGGCAGATATGATGGGCATGGGCTGTCCTAGCCACACCCTTATATTTTTCACATATTTTTGTGTTAGTTGATACACTTAATCTTTTTGGCTTATCATTTTCATACATTGTGACAAAGTATTCATGATCAATAAAATTTTTATTGAAGAGAATAACATAAATTTGCACAAAATGTTGTAAGGCATGCATGCTTTTTTCACTCTCCCATGGTTAATGATACGTTTGATTTCCTAACATATGCAACAATATGATTTCGAATCCCTATATAGTGAAAACCCTATATCACTCCCAAGCTGGTGCATGACACTAATGCGAAAACCCAATATGATGCAATATATCAGCCATTGATTCAATTAAACTAATATAGATCTTAGCAGGTCAGGATCAATTACTCATTAGTCAAATAAGCAATTTTATGATTAATTACATGACTGATGCAAGCATGTAGTGCATGTCAATCAATTACTTATACAAGGGTTGATCGTTTGTGTTAATGTATATAGATACGGGTCGGTTTTCTGTACAGTCGGGTTGGATTTACTATGTAATATGGTGTATATATATTGGGCTTAGTCCCTCAATGAAGAGTATTCTCATTCTCTCCAAACCCTAGCCATCATCTATATAACATGTTAGGGCGTTTGTGCTGACTAGACAACTTTTGGAGACAAGTTGTCCATCCGATCTATCTGTACGTATCAACCACATCCCAATCCTTATATCCTCAAACCATTTTAAAACCGTTTGATCAAATCGAACGGATCAAAAAACACCCCTCAAATCTCTCAAAGAAGTCCAACGGTCTCCCCTAAAATCTCTCCCATCGCACACCCCTCTCTCTCTACACCGTCTCTCTCTCTTTCCCCGTCTCTCTCTCCCCATATCTCTCTCTCTCTCTCTCTCTCTCTCTCTCTCTCTCTCTCTCTCTCTCTCTCTCTCTCTCTCTTCGTGGGGGCTGATCGCACTCTCTCTCCTAAAATCTCTCCCATCGCACACCCCTCTCTCTCTCTCCCCGTCTCTCTCTCCCCATCTCTCTCTCTCTCTCTCTCTCTCTCTCTCTCTCTCTCTCTCTCTCTCTCTCTTCGTGGGGGCTGACCGCACTCTCTCTCCTAAAATCTCTCCCATCGCACACCCCTCTCTCTCTCTACACCGTCTCTCTCTCTCTCCCCGTCTCTCTCTCCCCATCTCTCTCTCTCTCTCTATCTCTCTCTCTCTCTCTTAGTGGGGGCTAACCGCACTCTCTCTCCTAAAATCTCTCCCATCGCACACCCCTCTCTCTCTCCCCGTCTCTCTCTCTCTACACCGTCTCTCTCTCTCCCCGTCTCTCTCTCTCTCTCTCTCTCTCTCTCTCTCTCTCTCTCTCTCTCTCTCTCTTCGTGGAGGCTAACCACACTCCTGAAAAAAACCCATCGCACCCCTCCCCCCCCCCCTCTCTCTCTCTCTCTTCGTGGGGTTTAACCGCACGCCATGAAATCCTTCAAAACTGATCGCACCCCTCCCCTCTATCTATCTCTCTCTCTCTCTCTCTCTCTCTCTCTCTCTCTCTCTCTCTTTAACCTCTTTCTCTTCCAACAGTTCCCGACGGCACCGTCGCTGTAGTTGTCGGCGAAATGCCACGGGATCTCGGCCGCGTCGGGAAAGCTGGGGGCCATCGTCGGCTCCTTCGGGTTCCTGTATCTGGCCCAGAATCAGGACCCGGCGAAGGCTGACCACGGGTACCCCACCGGGATCGGGGTGAAGAACTCCATCTTCGTGCTCGCGGGCTGCAACCTGTTGAGCCTGTGCTTCACCTTCTTGGTGCCCGAATCGAAGGGGAAGTCGCTTGAGGAGATGTCCGGAGAGAATGAGGAGGAACAAGAAGAAGCCGCCGCTGCCGGTGCCGGTCATAATCGGACCGTTCCTGTTTAGTTGGGATCTTCTGCTGCTTTTTTTTTTTTGGTTTTTAATCCTTCAAAGTGGTGTCCCTAAGTATTCGGTATTCCATGGAGGACAGTGTGGAAGGGAAGGTAATCTATGATTTTGGGTATTGAATGCACCGTCGCTGTAGTTGTCGGCGAAATGCCACGGGATCTCGGCCGCGTCGGAAAAGCTGGGGGCCATCGTCGGCTCCTTCGGGTTCCTATATCTGGCCCAGAATCAGGACCCGGCGAAGGCTGACCATGGGTACCCCGCCGGGATCGGGGTGAAGAACTCCCTCTTCGTGCTCGCGGGCTGCAACTTGTTGAGCCTGTGCTTCACCTTCTTGGTGCCCGAATCGAAGGGGAAGTCGCTCGAGGAGATGTCCGGATAGAATGAGGAGGAACAAGAAGAAGCCGCCGCTACCGGTCATAATCGGACCGTTTCTGTTTAGTTGGGATCTTCTGCTGCTTATCTTTTTGTTTTTTTGTTTTTTGTTTTTAATCCTTCAAAGTGGTGTCCCTAAGTATTTGGTATTCCATGGAGGACAGTGTAGAAGGGAAGGTAATCTATGATTTTGGATATTGAATGCATGATTCAAAGTCAATGTCTGTACCAAATTTTTAGGAACATCAATGTGATGATGTCCTTTCTTCTTCTTCTTCTCAATCCCTCTTTCTCCCCCTGTTAAGAAAGTTTAATTGTCATCCCTTGGGGCATGCTATGCTGCGGCATGTGGTAAGTGTGGGATTGTACCACAGTCGTGTGATGCACGCAGCATGCATCAGACGATAACGGTGCGGTGCCACACTTATCGCATGCCGCAGTTCGGGTGGGACTAATCTATATAACATGTTAGGGCACATCCTGCGTACCATACGGCCGTGGGGCCAACTGCTCCGGAGTCTATCCGCATGTCTACCCCATGTACTCGGGCCCGCTACACCATGGCTCTTGAATCGCAGGGACCCTGCGGTTGTATGGTACCAAGGATGTGCTAAATTTTTTTCCCTTAGTTCAAATCACTTACAGTTGGTCGACCCGGCCCGGCACACATCACGGCCGTACCATAGCGAGGGATCCAAAGTGAATTGCACTCCAGCCGATGGGGTGTGTGTGTGGCTGTAATGAGCTCCGGGCCCACGAACCAGGCCGATCGATCGGAGTAGATTTGAACTTTTGCCATCTACCTGTGTCTAGCCTGTCAATCGGGATAGATTGGGTCGGTCAAGGTCTATCCAAATCTGGTCCGAACTCAAAGCCCATATGCTACTAAGGCTATTGGCCATTGTGGCTACCTTCGCCGTCTCACTGTGCATAAGCTTCAACAAGAGTTTAGCCTTTATCGGTTAGTATGCATCATTTGTGCTTACCCCCCTTAAGTTTAGTCTAAAATCACTTAACCCCTCTATAGTTTTAAAACTATATTTGCCCCCTTCAATTCAGGTTGGGGTGGGGGAGGGTTTGCCGCCAAAGGCAGCCCAATGCTGTTCCGTTAGGTGTGTTGCCGCCGAAGGCGGCCCGTTGCAGTGCCGAAGGCACGGGCATGCACTAGTCAATTACATGCCAAGCATCCCTACAATCCATATGGGACTAAAATAACTCCAAACAATCAAAATGACAAGTGCAAAAATTTAACTAATAAATGGCAACAAAAATAAAAAAAAATTAGTTCCTTGCTGAAATTACCTATTCAATTCATTCCAAATACTTTCACATTGCGAAAACTCAGAAACCAGAATTCAAATCCCGGAAACATAACCCGCTACAATTCTCACCACAAAACCTTGTTTTCTCCTAAAAGCCTAAAGATCCTGTTGTATGTATCAACAAATCAATGAGTACATTAACTTGTTCCATCTACGTACATTAACAATTGTCTTCACGTATAGACTAACAATTGTCTTCACGTATAGACTAACATAAAAGCCTAAAGATCCTACTGAATTCAGGGAATGCTGCTGGGTTTTTCCTCAATCCAGAGCCCAAACCTGAAATTTACCGCCGGCCGACGGAACAAGTCAGCTCTCATGCACAAAAGAAGATGTAAAACCCAATATATATAAATATCTCTACCATCTACAATGCCAATAGTAGAAAGTGGGTGTTAAAAATTAAAACCTGGATCCTTCCATCAGAAGTGGCCGCATAGAGCAATTCTCCCTCGGAATCTGATGTAAGGGATGTGACTTTTGTACTTGTCCCATTGCCCACTTTGATCGAGGCGACTCTCGTGAACCGCTCCCTCAACCACACTTCAATGACGCCGCATTTCGTCCCCGTGAAAACAAAATCACTGCCCACAAATATGCGGTGGATGTCGAACTCCGTGGTAAATGATCCTATCACAGATTTCGTTGACAGTGCGAATGCCTTCCATACAAAATTTACAATGCCCTCAGTAATCAAGAGATAGATCTAAGCATGGAATCACAATCCAAGACATTTGATAGAAAAACAGTAACGAGGGCCGGAAGCATACGATACAAACCTTGCCAGCAATTCCCTCAACAGAAGAGCCACCAGCAAAGAGAACACCATCTTGAATGCAAAGGGCATTAATGCTTTGTTTGCCCAACAATTTCCTCGTCCCGGAATATAGTGTGGTTGACGTGTAATTGGACAAGTTTACTTCCTGCAGATGTCCCCATCCACTGTGTCAGCATAAATACCAATAAGTTTTCAAAGGTTTGTCATAGTTATGTGAGATAAGACTGCCATGTGCATCAGAAAACAGTCAATAGAACCTGGATGCTGTAGCCAGTGCACCCACAGTAGAGATTTTCTTCGCTCATGGCAAGGCTTTTGACGTTTTTGTTGAAGTTTACATGCTCCGCAGATCCACTCCAGTTATAAACCTGCATTGTTATGATGCCGGATTAGTGGCTTTGGACATCTTTGTGATGATATTGTAAAATAGGGTCAAGATCACAAACCTTAGCACCAGTCCCTTGAGAAGCAAAACCGAGAAGGTTAGTGTTAGCGGCTAAGCACAATATTGTATCTTTCATGTCGTGAATCTGGATACTGTGAATTTCTTCTGCTCCAATTGTCCAAACCTACGGACAAAAATTACATTGAACAAACTACAGAAACAAGAATGCTTGTAGCTGATCATTTTGAGTTGCCATTCAGGCCTAAGCTATACCCTGTTTAACTTATGGTACAATTTGTTAGGGAAGCGTAACAAGAATAAAATGCAATCACACAACCAGAAAAGGACACAACGATTTAACGAGGTATGGCAATCTACCTCCGTCCTCCCTTCACGGCCGATTCCTATGATCAAGGCAAAAAGAAAAGATGGTACAGAAATTACATGGCCTGACAGCTAGCCATCTATAAATGCACCCTGCAGTAAGGTTTACATAGAACCAACAAAAGTAATACGGAAAAACCCGCCAAAATCGTACGGATGCACGCACCCTACCCTCAGGAGGTCAACCCGACCTAACCCGAGTTATCCATGTTGAGCTCAGGTTGGGTTTGAGCAAGCCAAGCCCAAGTTATACGACCCGGGTTTTACGGTATGAGAATATCCAACATCTAACATCAAAAGTAAAACATTAAAGTGGAGCCTTTAAAGATCTTCATTGTGAAATTCTCAATCCAAAGAAACACAATAAGAACATAAAAAGGGAAAAAACAAAATAAGGTGCAATGATATATGGTATTAGGACATGAATCAAATATATACAATTAAAACACGCAACAATGAGGCTACATTAGACATCTAACGATTGTATAGGACTATACATGATCATACTCTATATAGGGTTCATGTGCAGACTAAATATGAGCCACATGTACTCCTAAACACCACTATACCATGTATCATATTAATTTATATTATAAACAATGACAGACATATAAGTTGGAGTATGATAGAATGCTTACTCGAATTGTTTTATCATGTGACCCACTGTACAATTTGTTGCCTGCGATTGGAATATAAAGGGACGTGACTGCCTTTGAGTGCTCATGAATTTGTTGAATCAATGTTAAACATCTCCTCCCAGCATCCCACACCTAGATGGAAAGCATGAAGCTAATTTAGGATGACAATTGTCCCTTTTCAAACACTAATGAAATTCTTTCTCATCCAATTTTATCCGACAAACATTTTGATTGACCATGTTTGACATGTTATCGGTTTCGAAAGTTCGATAATGAAGACAAAGTAGCCCCATTCAGCTATTGAAACAAACAATAGAGAAATCCAAGAATTGCTATTTATGCATATCCGTGCATGGCATGTGTGAGTGGTTCTGTGTGTGTGTGTGTGTGTGTGTGTGTGTGTGTGTGAGAGAGAGAGAGAGAGAGAGAGAGAGAGAGAGAGAGAGAGAGAGAGAGAGAGACCTTTATAGTTCCATCAGAATGGCTGCTAAAAAGCCGACCTTTTGAATGAACCATGGACAGAACCTCCCCATTAGCGCTGGAGTCGATCTCAAACAATTCGCTACAAGACCAGAACTCTGTCTGAAATAAAAGTGACTTTAACAACAGGAAAAACCTGTACTAAATTTCATTGCCAGAAGAAAAAAAAAGTGCATTTCATTCCACTCACTGCGTCGACAGATGGAATGTTCATTATTGCTTTCAGAGTATCTGCGACCACAATTGAACACCTTTTCAGCTTCCTCAAGGGCTTGCAAATGCGTTTGACATGCATTCCAAGTTCTTTAAGTGAATCTGAAATACGGAAAAGGAAAATGATTAATTACTTGCACAATTGAGAATATGAAATGCAGGATAGAAGGTACACCTTCCAGAATCTCAAATCACCTGGATCATTGATAAAGCTTTTTAAAGCCAAAGTGGCAAGAACCTTCTCTTCAAGATTCCTAGATAATTGGAGGACGTTAATAAATTGATCAAGTAAGCACTGACTTGCAATCGTTCTTATACCAGTTTCAGGGAGACTACTAAGCATGTGTGTGAGCCAAGTAGCAATAACAAGACATGATTTTGCCATCTCCAAGGAATTGCTCGTCAGGCACTCTTCTAAAGCTTTAAAAATGACTCCATTGTCATGATTACAAAGAACAAAGGCTACTCGTTTCTCCCATGTGCTCCTAGCTTTCTCTTCCTCTTCCTATGGAAAATATTTCAAAATAGTCATGATTAAAAGGATTGTAAATGAACGAAAAAAAGGTCTCAAAATCAAAATTAAATTAAACATGGGATCAACCATTGTAACCAGTGATACATCATCTGAAAGTCGCATCCTCTCTTCCTTTGCTAATGTCTTACAGGCCTGATCAATGCCTGCAACCTTGAGTAGCCATACTTCGGTCATAGGCTTTCCCGAGGCACTTAACCTCCCAGAAAGAGAAGACAGTGTGTCCAGAGCTATGGTTTGACAAACGGGGAAGTCTTTTCTTCTTAGGGCTTCAATTATTGCATCTATAGCTTCTTCCCTGTAGATGCTCATCTTCCGAGGTTCACCCTGTGTATCATAGTTATCATGTCAAAAAATTGGTTACACGGGATTACAAGTTCAATTTGTTTCATGACATTAACTGGGGAGTGCGAAATTGGGGCTAACCAAGACATCAAGCTGGAGAAGCAGACTGGCAACTGTAGGTTGCTGCTCCATTGGAGCCATCTGAAGGTAAACTAAAAAGGTGTGCATTGTACTAAATGCACCCTCATCTTTAATTATCTGCAAAATTTGATTGGAGAATGATCTCCTGGAGCCACATAAAAAAGAAATCACTAACACTATAATCACCAAATAACAAGCTAAAATGGAAGAACAAAAATTAAAGGATGAATAATTATATGTAAAAAGAGAAAAAGTTATGTAAGGCATATGAATGAATCCATATCAATCACTGATATAGGTTGCCAAAAACCAGCTACCGTGATAAAAAGGAACCCCAAATAAAATCATAGTAGAATGATGACAACTATATACCTACACAAAAAAAAAATCCCACGTAAACGATTTCAGTATCAATGTAAAATATCCTTCTAATCATAAGCAAACTTCCGTGTTACACAATAGTTAAACAAGTACAAAACTGCGCATTATTTACCAAATTAGATGTCTGCGCTATATGTACACTTGAGAAAATTTATAAACAAAAGTACAAAGATGGGGAAGGGATGTTGAGTTTGCTAACCTCAAAAGTACATGGTTTAGATTTGTGACAACAAACCCTAGGGGAGAGAGAGAGAGAGATGGAGGTTAGAGTTTGGGAGAGAAAGAACCCTCCTCTCATTAGGGTCAATGGGCCAACATATATAGTGTCCTCATGTGAGGCTTATGTACAGAGGAATGATATATGCACTACGCTATACATATGACTAACAAGATTATATGATCTTGTGTTTCTTAGACATACTTAACTATACAAAAATGAGCTTCAAAAACAGGCAATTAAATAAAATACATATTACTACCCTTAGCACTGGAGGACATCCATAGAGATTTCAAATGAAGAACCAATTGAAAACCATCTGAATGCAGGTTTAGGTGTTGTAACAAATACATCGGTGGAACATAAAACCATAAAGAAAGTGTTGAGCAGGTGGCCAAGTATTTAAGAATGAACCTGTTCAAACAAACTAGCTCTGAGAAAAAGTCAATGCATATGCTTCTTGTGCTGTCATTTCCAGTATGAAATAATTCAAGCACAGGAGCCAGTTCAGCTCTGTTTGCTATCACATTTCTGCAGTTCTTCTCTGCACGCATACAGCTTAAAAGGATCGACACAACAGAAACTCTTCCTTCCATTCGACCCAAGCACTTGATGAGAGCAGGAAGGCCATTTGCCGAAACAACACTTAAAGCATGAAGCGACCGGCTGTTCTCATCTCCTCCTAGCAGGATCTGCTCTAGAATTGCTATTGCAGCATCCTTCGGCTCCATTACCAGACGGAAATCATCTTGCTTTTCAGATTTGTTCATAATCACTTGGACCAGTGATGGAATAAGGTCGTGGCTAGAAAGCTGAGAAAAATTCGGCCTCAGAAGGTATATAAGAACAGCAGCCTCAGCCAGGCCATTGATAAGCAAAGCAGCCAAGCAATCAAAATCAGTATCTACACTGGTGAGTGTTTCACCCACACTCTCATCTGCAGAAACAAGCCCTGAAAGAACGTAAATGGATGTTTTAAGAGCCTCTCTGTTGACAGACGCTGATAGTATTTCTACAAATCCATTCACAATTGTTGATGTGGACAAATAAGCATGAATCCCCGAGTCACTATTCGAGTCCTTCCATATCCTTGCTATTTTCAAAACAGCTGCCTCGCACTCTTGCAAGTTTTCTGAAGTGCAGAGACACAACGTATATGGCTTTAACTCATTTATGACTACTTCACAAGCAGCTTGGGCTATCACGCTTCCTCGAGATTTAGAGACCGCCTCTTTTGTAAATCTTTTGCTCCTTGTGTCACTCCTGATAGCATTAGTTCCAGTTTGAGGAAGAGGAAGATTAAAATTTTCCGACGCGGTTGACTCTAATGTCGAGTCTCTGGAAGAGATGGGACTGAGGGGAGCACTAGGGGTCTCGGAACATGAAAATTCTTGGGCAAGGTCAGGATTCTGTTCCATCCAGGATGTAATGAGCCGTTTCAAAACATAATTTGTTTTGGGTAGAACAGTTGCAGAGAGAAGCTGGCGAGTGATAGGGCATGTTGTGTTTCCTCGCTTTAGCCATTCTTGAATTGCTTTTCTCTCGTATGTTTGGCCTGTCTCCAGAGTAACCGGATCGTTAAAGAGCTGGCTTGTGATAGGGCAAACGAAATCCTTCGGTGGTCTTGTTCTCGGTGTCAATCTTCCAGAAGAGGAAAGAGACATGCAGGTTTGGCTTACCTCTTCGTTTTCTGCAGGAAAGCTGCAACATACCAAGAGGAACTATGAAAGACGTCCATAAACACAAGATGGATAATGCACTATGATTGACTTTGATACAAAAACATGTTATATAGTCTTACCTAATGGTTGATACAGCTTCATTCGTACTCGAGTGGGTTAGACTCTGGATGCTACTGAAGCTGTTCCTGCAGCTTCTCTGTGTTTCCTCAAACACAAGATTCAGAGAAAAGCAAAATATTCAAGTTAATAAATATAATCACACAATAATAATTGGTAAAACTTAAATTTGTGAAGAAGGAATTAAAGAAAGTCGATCAGTACCATTTCATCATCAGGGTGAACCGAACTAATGGTCAAATCATCGTGAAGTGGTGAAGATTCCAGTGTAAGCATAGAGTGATTAGACCGGAGAAGTGGAAGAGATTCATAATCATTCAACTGTTTTGGAGACGCAACCTCAGGAGAAGTGCTCTTAGGGTAATCCACAGGGGAGAGTATGTTGGAAGAAAGGTTTGTGAGGCGATTCGACAAAAGGCGGAAGAGTTGTTCTGGTTCTTTCTTAGAAGAGGAGATTTGTTTTGGAGAAGGAACATTAGGCGGCGTCTTGGGGGAGTCGACAGGAGAATAATCATCAAGAGAAGTGGATTGGTTTTTAGTTCTTGATGATGGAAACTTTGTTATGCTTTCCTTGGGGGAATCAACAGGTGAATAAGCAACGCGAAAAACGGATTGGTTCTTCCTCGTTGAAGATGAAACTTCTATTACATTTCTCTTGTCTAGCTTAGGAGTTCTAAACTTATAATCTATAGCAGCAGCGTCGCCATCAGAATCAACCTCCTCTTCATTTTCCTCGAGCAAGGACTCCTAACAAACAAGGATGAAAGCTTTCAATTCTCAATATCCCTCACCAGAACAAATTACTTTGATGTCTAGGCCTTAAGTTTAAATCATTACCCTGGAGATACGCTTAGTTGATTCTCCCAGTTCCAGTTCAGAGTTGGGAGTTGCACTCAGCCTGCTATTCAGAAGTCGAAATGCCAGAAGATTATGAAGTCAGAATAAGGAATGAAAACTAGATAGGTGTTTGCTGGACTGAAATAAAATTCGGACATTTCT
>OX393549.1:16806895-17115031 GCA_947650365.1 Chamaelirium japonicum
GTTGACAGTGATGCATTGTCTTTTTGAAGAAAAATGTGAACATATCTTCGATTATTTCAGGGTCTTCCAACTTTCACTTCATAGATTTCTATACTTCTCTGTCAATTTTTTGACAACTCTCTTCACAGAATTGATATTGTTATTCATCGAGATTAAATAGGGTGTTAGAGGTGTAAACGCATGACCATTATGAAATATATGTTAAATCATGAGGCACAATATGATGATACACTTGACTAATGACTATGACTTGATTTTCAACACATGAAATATGTGCATCATTTATTGCTATTTTTTTTCTACCTTGCATCGAGAACGCCAGTGCCCCGACTGCTGGGTATGCAAGCCCAGAGCTCGCCGTCGCCTTGGCTGCTGCCATGCCGGTAACTCTCTCTCTCTCTCTCTCTCTCTCTCTCTCTCTCTCTCTCTCTCTCTCTCTCTCTCTCTCTCTCTCTCTCTCTCTCTCTCTCTCTCTCTTCTCACACACACACACACACACACACACACACACACGTCCGTGTGCTCATGCATGATAAATTCATATGTGAATCCATAGAGAAGTTTCATGCTATGTGGTCTATCATACATCTTTTTGATCTATGTTAGGTTTAATTAAATTTAAGTGTAAGTATTTCATGAAATGCGGTCTACCTTCCCCTTATATCTAAGACATGGGGTTTTTCTTTAATTCTTTCAAGATGAGTCCAGGGGATATATATATCAAGTATGACCCTGTATTTTGCTTCTCTGTATTATTGAACGGCCATGTTTGCTGTCTTTGGGACATTTTGTATAGTATTCATCTATAATGGATTCCATCAATCTTGAGTTAGCTCATGCATGCATTTGTTTGGGATCTTGAGTTCTTTTTCATTGCAGTTTTAATATCAACCCTGCTTCGAATCCATGCGTGTAAACTTATTGTTGGTAATTCCCAAGTTTCGAATCCCTGAAATCTTTTTCATTAGCTTCTAGGAATTGCCCTACTTTTTGGATTGCCTCCGCCAACGAGCAAGCTGTGATCGACCCACACGAAGGCAGCAACTGCTACTGAGAACCCCACCCCATGATGAGGGGTATCCATAAAAAAAATAAAGAGGGATATGATACAAATATATACAATCCATATTAGCTACATTTACATCCCAATCATTAAGTAAATAAATGTTTTTTCAATGATTTCCTGAAGTTTTCATCTCTTTTTGTTTATTTTTGCTAAAATATTTGTTGCACTGCTTACGGTCCATTGTGATTAGGGTGTCTTTTTTATTATGTCATTTTAAATGGACAATGTGGTGCGTCACGATTGGGTTGTAAGAAAGTGTAGCAAATCAATTGGGTAGCAAAAATGCTCTCTAAAGCCAATCTAAAAGCAAGTTCGGCAAATTAATCAGGTGGCAATGCTATTCAGCCAACCTAATTGCCAAACCCATAACCAATATTTTTATTCAACCAACCTTTGGCTATGAGGTTGATTGAATAGAGCATTATCAAGTGGGATCTATGTATTGGGTGATGTACTGAATAGCTTTAAACAAACAACCGATTCATATGGAACACACCCATGAGCAGCACCATCCCTTCGTTTCAAGTACTAAATTTGGCTTTTGTGCCAATGAGTTTTAGAAGTAGCTACATTGGAGGGACATTGGGATTCAAGGATAGGTCCCATATGAATCGGTTGTCTATGATAAATTTTTATTGAATAGAACAATGCATATACTATTCGATTTGGATCTACATGTCTCTATAAATCATACGATAAATAATAAATCACAATTTGTTTAATTGATGGTCGAGATTGAGTGTGATTCACCGGTTGGGTCAAGATGCCACGGAAGACTGCGATCGTGACAAGGGGGCGAAGGGCGGTGATGGCAAACAACGTTGACCCATGATGGTGATGGTTCGGTGGAAGAAGATGGCGGCCGACTAACGGTCGATTGGGACGGTGAGCGATGGATGAACTTAGCTTCTTTTTTTTAATCTCAAAATATTATTACCGCTCACGAAATATCATTATCACCCTCAAAATATTGTTATCACCCTCGAAATATTGTCATCACTGTCGAAATATTTTTTTGCCACCTTTGAAATATTATGACTTGACTCGAAATATTATCCTCGCCCTCGAATTCTTTCGCGTGCCGACAGGCACGGGCATTACTAGTATATGTATATGGGGGCGGGGATGCTGGACCTGAGGTGCAGTAAGAACGCTGCACCTTACGTATTGTTTTACCTACCTAGAAGTTTTGGAATTTGATGAAATTTGGTGAGGGTGTTGTCTAGGGTAAGGTGATCATCCTCACCAATTTTCATCAAATTCCAAAACTTCTAGGGGGGTCAAATGGTCGAAGCAAAATCAGCCGTCCACTGTCACCGTTAAAATCTGCAGATATTCCTTCGACCATTTGACCCCCCTAGAAGTTTTGGAATTTGATGAAAATTTGTGAGGATGATCATCTTACCCTAGACAACACCCTCGCCAAATTTTATCAAATTCCAAAACTTCTAGGTAGGTAAACAAGCGAGAGGTGCAGCGTTCTTGCTGCACCTCGGGTGCAGGCTCATATATATATATATATATATATATATATATATATATATATATATATATATATATATATATATATATATATATATATATATATATATATATAGAGAGAGAGAGAGAGAGAGAGAGAGGAATGTTACAGTGAGCTGTGAGCTACGGGTGGAGAAATGAGCTGCCCTCATTTTGATCTACCTAGAAGTTTTGGAATTTGATGAAATTTGGTGAGGGTGTTATTTAGGATAAGATGATCGTCTTCACCAATTTTCATCAAATTCTAGAACTTCTAGGGTCATCAAATGGTAGAAGCAAAATTAACGGTGACTGCGGATGGTAGATAATGCTTCTACCATTTGATGACCCTAGAAGTTTTTGAATTTGATAAAAATTGGTGAGGATGATTATCCTATCCTAGATAACACCCTCACCAAATTTCATCAAATTCCAAAACTCCTAAGGGGATCAAAATGAGGGCAGCTCATTTTCTCCACCCGTTGCTCACAGCTCAACGTAACAGTCCTATATATATATATATATATATATATATATATATATATATATATATATATATATATATATATATATATATATATATATATATATATATATATATATATATATATATATATATATATATATATATATATATATATATATATATATATATATATATATATATATATATATGAGGAATGGGATGCTGCCTATCAAAACAGCATTTTTTGCTGCTTTGAGACATTGTTTGACCATCCTAGAAGTTTTGGAATTTGATGAAATTTGGTGAGGGTGTTGTCTAGGGTAAGATGATCATCCTCACAAATTTTCATCAAATTCCAAAACTTCTAGGGGGTTCAAATGGTCAAAGCAAAATCAGTCGTCTGCAGTCACCGTTAAAATCTGCAGCATTTTGCTTCGACCATTTGACCCTCTTAGAAGTTTTGGAATTTGATGAAAATTTGTGAGGATGATCATCTTACCCTAGACAACACCCTCACCAAATTTCATCAAATTCCAAAACTTCTAGGATGGTCAAACAAAGCCTCAAAGCAGCAAAAATGCTGTTTTGATAGGCAGCATCCCATTCCTCTCTCTCTCTCTCTCTCTCTCTCTCTCTCTCTCTATATATATATATATATATATATATATATATATATATATATATATATATATATATATATATATATATATATATATATATATATATATATATATATATATATATATGGGGGCGGGGATGCTGGACCTGAGGTGCAGCAAGAACGCTGCACCTCGGCCTTGTTTTACCAACCTAAAAGTTTTGGAATTGGATGAAATTTGGTGAGGGTGTTGTCTAGGGTAAGATGATCATCCTCACAAATTTTCATCAAATTCCAAAACTTGTAGGGGGGTCAAATGGTCGAAGCAAAATCTGCAGATTTTAACGATGACTGCGGACGACTGATTTTGCTTCGACCATTTGACCCCCCTACAAGTTTTGGAATTTGATAAAAATTTGTGAGGATGGTCACCTTACCCTAGACAACACCCTCACCAAATTTCATCCAATTCCAAAACTTCTAGGTAGGTAAAACAAGGCCGAGGTTCAGCGTTCTTGCTGCACCTCAGGTCCAGCATCCCCGCCCCCTATATATATATATATATATATATATATATATATATATATATATATATATATATATATATATATAGGGTCAGGATCGGATGACCCAGCAAATTTTGACCCATTAATAACCCAGCACCCTTTGAGGCACTTAGAGGTTATAGAATGGACTGATTTTTTGTAGGGATGTTGTCTATGGTATGTTAATCATCCTCACAAAAAATCAGCCAATTCTAAAACCTCTAGGTGCATCAAATGCGCACTTCAAATCAACAGTTTTTGACTGTCAATTTTAACCGTTGATTTGAAGAGCACCCTTTGATGCACCTAGAGGTTTTAGAATGGGCTGATTTTTTGTGAGGATGATCAACATATCATAGACAACATGTCTACAAAAAATCAGCCCATTCTAAAACCTCTAGGTGCCTCAAAGGGTGCTGGGTTATTAATGGGTCAAAATTTTGATGGGTCATCCGATCCTGACCCATATATATATATATATATATATATATATATATATATATATATATATATATAATATTTCACTACGAATGGATAAAGAGAGCCGTTCGATACAAACATAAGAGGCGGTTAGAGGACTTTATGGCTAAGATCTCTTTGCATTGGGTAGTTATGCACCATCCCTTTTCGTTCGTGCCTGTAATTCCATGTGCTTCTCTCTCAACGGTTGCTTGCATCACAACCGTTCGGGATGAATAGCAACGGTTCGGATGAATAGCAATGGTTCGGGATTCTCTCTCATTGCATCACAGCAGTTCCGGTTGAATAGCAGTTGTTCGGGATTCGCTCTCTCTCTCATTGCATCACAATGGACGGTTTAATTAGGAAGCTCTCTCTCTCTCTCATTGCATCACAACGGTTCTGGATGAATCAGTTAACCCCCCACCCCGGACGGTTCATGAAGCTATCTCTCTCATTGCATCACAACGGTTCTGGATGAATCAGTTAACCCCCCACCCCTCCCTCCCCTCAACGCACGATCACTCTCTCTGAGTCTCTCTCTCTCTCAAGCCCCCCATCACCCTCAAGATCTCTCTCTTTCTCTCTCCGATTCTCTCTCGCTCTCTCTTTCTACGGCCCTTGGCCCTCGGACCCCTGACCTCACCAGGCCCTCAGCCCCAGCGACGTGGGCATCGCCGGTGAGGACGGCAACGGGCTCGCCGTAGATGACGTGGCGAGGACGGCGAGGAAGAAGACGCAGGGCGACGGTGCCGTAGAGGTCGAGGAGGACGGTGATCTCCTTGCGAGCGGCGACGATCTGGGACTCGGTGAGGGCGGCGCGCCGCGAGGGTGGGGGGACGGTGCGAGGGAGAGGAAGGGGAGGAGAGCATTTTTGCTCCGATTGATTTGCTGCACTGCCCCTCACCTCAGATCTACACACTCCCGGCCCTGATCCAGCCTCTACTCAATCCACAACCCGTCCCCAATCAAGCCCCCTCCACTCAAGCCACTACGCTCTCTCGACCCGATCTCCACATCCCCCCCCCCCCTCTCTCCCTCTCACTCTAGGACCTTCTCCCCGGATCTCCTGATCTCCACATCCCTTTCTCTCTACCGCCAGACCCGATCTCCACGATCCTGATCCCTCTTACTCGATCTCCCGATTTCTAGATTGCAGTCATCCACGATCTCGATCTCCATGATCCTTTGCTGCAAGGTCCTTTCTCCTTCGCTACAAGAAAAGGAGAGGAGTTTGCAAGAGAAAAAGAGAGGAGGCAAAGAGATGGAGAAGGTGGTGATTTTTTCCCATTCTTTCTTCTCTCTTTCTCTCTTTCTCTCATCCTTTTTTAGGCAGATGAATTTTTTCCCCTCTCTCTCTGTTTTAGGAGGATCAAGAGATGGAGGTGAGATCTTCAGCCAGAGCTTTAGAGAAATAGAGTGAGATCTTTAGCCAGAGCTTTCAGTCATAAAGGCACATCTTTTCTGCCATCCTATTTACTTTTTGCAGTCTATGTCAAGAAAGATTATATTCTTATTGCTTCAAAAAACATGGGATGGATAATGGAAGGGCTAGCTTAACTCCATCTCACTTTACTCTGAATATCATATTTGCAATCCAGTGGAGGACACTCAAGTGAAAACAATGATGGTGGTGCTGATGAGCAAGAATATGATGACCCTCCTCTCCTTCAAAGCACACCAACGAATTTCAGTCTTCTGAAAATGTTTGCCTGCTAGCTATAGCTTTGTCCTTTTCAAAGCATTATAATTAATATTTGGAAACTTGAAAGACAACCCCCCCCCCCCCCCATCTCATCTTTTTCGGTCTATGGTTCTTTTTCCTGTAATTTCTCTACGTTTTCAGCAGGAAGAAAGGGAGATCGATCGGTGTGGAGATCTACGTGTAGAAGGGCATCGCCAGCATATGGATGCACATCTCTCAACAAGTGAATTTTTTTATTTTATTGTTAATGTTTGTTTTCATGTAATGTTTCTTTTGCTTTACGCACTGAATACAATTGCTTTGTTTTTCAGCAGATGATGTTTCCTTTTATGTGCAATGATTATTTGATGTGCATGTGTGATTCCTGAATGAACATATGTGATAATTTTTTTATGCTAATACATGTTTTTGGGACTCTCAAAACCATGTATGAATCTAGATGGTCATGTTTCATTTTATGGGCAATGATTTTATAGATTATGTCATCCTGTTAAGGATCAAAGTTCTATGGTTTTTTTTCTTTACTCCTAACTTTGATCTCTCTTTATTTTATTTTTTTTTTACAGATCACAACAACAATTGGGGAGGATAACGGAGAAATGGTGCCCGACTTGAGGGCCTCAAAGGTGCATCATTCTATGCTATCATATCCATGAATCCAAGTGTCTGTTATCGAATCCATTAATCCAAGTCAAAACAGTGCTTTTATTTTCTTAATTTTATAAAAATCCTTTCTCAACATAGAGTTGTTGTACCCCGTATCAGAATTTTAGCCCTTTTAAGTGAATTGCAGTACTTCAATATTGCCTTATTTACTTTAAGTAATCACCATCGTGATCATCTTTTTGATCATGACATGACATTTTTGTTGAAGTAGTTATTACTAATGTATGGTAATTTGTTGTCAAGAGATGATGCTGAGTTTTCATGATCAAGCAACTCACTATCTTTGATGCGGCCATTGATCTCAAGAGACAAAGATTTACATTGGATTTTTTCTAGGTAATATTCAAGAGAGGATTCATAAAAATTGTATGACATTGACTTGATCATCATTAACTCATGTTGTAGATGCAGTTTTCTAGGCATGTTTTATTTTTATTTTTATGGTAAGATAGACATGTTTTAGTTGTGTTCATTAATTCATGCTGTAAATACTGATTACTTTAGCTCCAAACTTTAGCCTTCATTTTTACCATGATTTTGATCCTCATTATTATCTTTTTTGAAATTAAATAGCTTCGTGTATGTTTTTTTTCTTTATTTTTCCAAGATTTAAGTAGTGATTTCAACTAACATAAAACCTGATTAGAACTTATATGTTGGATGTTTGATTTTACTAAATTTGATCTTAGACTAGGGATGGTACGGATGGTCATCCACCACATTTCTTCAAGAGCAACAAGGAAGTAGCTCGCCGTATTTTCTTAAAAAAAAATTTAACGGCACCAACCATCAGGCACAGGTACACCCCTCTTCATCCTTCCCTCCTCTCTTGATCAGCTTGATGCCATATGATATTCTCTAAAGCTACAACATCAGCAACAAATCGGGGAGTCGATGGGTTTGAGCAGTGAAAGGATTTACCAAATCGAATCATGTTCTTTTAAAAAGCTGAAAAATAATAAGAGGACTGAGAACTTGCATCAATTTGTATTGTATTCTCATATGGTACATAGGCTTCACTAATTGTCTATATTATTTCAACTAGCGATTGATTCGGCCTCTATCGATTTTGTATCATATCTTTGAACCCATTGAATTCATCATATGGAGAACTTGGATTTGGTATCATATTATTACTCAGTTGTTATTTGTATACTGAAGCCTTTGGTGTCATGTTATTAATACTGATTTATTTCATAGTTATTTGTAAACTATGGCATTTGGGAAAAAATTAAGGAAATAAGTTATTCCGATTTATTTTTTTACCCAACTGTTTTTTTTTAAATCAATGATTCTATAAATAGTTATCTTATGCAAATTTTGTGCACTTAAGAACTTCATTATAAGTACTAGACATTTTAATTACATTGCTCCAGAGTTCTTTTTTATGTCGCCCTTGAAATGTTGTGTCGCCCTCAAAATCTTTTGTCTTACCATTTTGTAAAAAACTACTACTTGAATGAAAATGCAACTTCTTCAATTGGTAGAGACTTCTTTCATGTGCCAAACTTATAAGCTTCTTATGCAGCTAGAGAGTTCTTTGATTGTTTTGGTAAGTTGTCAGTAGATTCACAATTGTAAGTTATAAGGCCATTTACCTTATTTTACAATTTTAGAGTAGGAGGGAGAGTTCGGTTTTATTTTGTTTTAATTTATCTCTAAGGTCGTCGGATGTCTGCACATTGTGTTCACACCCAAGTGGTTTATTGGATTTCGCTAATACATTATTATCTTTGGTTCAATTTATTGCGGGTTTAAAGACTTTTTCCTAACGTTTGCAGCCAGTAAATTGATATGCACGTAGTTTCTGTGATTTGCCTTGCCCCAAGGAATGGATATGGCTCTATCCAAGCTAAACAACGGCATATGGGTTCATATATTTTTAGGAAAGTCGTTATTTAAATTTGATAATATTTTAATGCTATTCATGATCTCAGATTATCATTTAGAAGCTAACAAAGACCAATGTATCTGTATGCTGTCAGAGTAACTTCCTTTTACTATTATCTAAGACAGGTAAATTTCAGCCATTTACACATTTGCTTTACGTATTTTTTCATGTGTTTCATTTTTTTCAAAACTGAGCCGTGACTTAATATTTTACTTTTAAGTTCTTTAATTCAAAACCTCATGTGACCAATTGACACTAGCATTGCATATGTTATCTCATTTCTTATGTACATGAGAAAGAACTTGATGTGGTCGCTGGAAAGCTGGTGGAGTGCCAAAAGATTTTTTTCCTTCAATTGTTTAGTTTTTTTGTTTGCTCATCCATTCGTTTAAAAAAAATTGGAATGACTTTGCGTTTCAGCATAAAAATATGGAGATGATGTGGAGTTATATGGAGGTCATCACTGATGATTTGCTTCACGTGTCTCAACAAGTGGATTTTTTTTCTTCGACGGTTTATTTTTTTTCGTCATACGTTCATTTTGATATATATTTTAAAAAATAATAATTTAGGAAATATTAATGTTGCTAATACATTATTATATTTTTCGTCATACGTTCATGTATCTGTTTCTTTTAAATATATGTTGATTATGAAAGAGTTTGGTTATTGGTTGTTTGGTTTTATTTGGTTTGTGAGTTTTTGTTTTTGTAAATTAAAGTATGTGAGTTAATCTTCCATCTTCTCTTTGTTTTTTTTTTCTTACTCTGTGTTGTACTGAATCGCTCTTTTTCTGTTTTTCTTTGTTTCCTACTCTCATTGTTCAGTATTTGTGGCTGTGTGCTTCGCCAAAATGCAAGATGTGGAGTCCGACGACTTCCCCAAAATATCGTTGAAGGTATGTAATGTAGTATTCATCTTTGCCTTTTCTTTTTAGCTTTGTTCTTTTTACCATCATCTCTCTTTATTTCTTTGTTTTAGTGTTTACAATCTCTCTCTCTCTTTCTCTCTCTCTCTCTCTCTCTCTCTCTCTCTCTCTCTCTCTCTCTCTCTCTCTCTCTCTCTCTCTCTCTCTCTCTCTCTCTCTCTCCGAGAAGAACCACTGGAGCTGACAGTGCTTTGCTCTTCACTGGTTCAAGATCCCACCGAATCCACTTCATCGAAGCCCGATCCCACTTGATCTGAAGACATGTTTCATCGGATCTTTTTCAGAGGTAGCTGGGAGATGGGATCCATACACACCCTATCTCGAGTTGTAGAAATTTGATGAGGGTTGTAGCAGGTATCTCTCTCTCTTTCTCTCTCTCTCTCTCTCTCTCTCTCTCTCTCTCAATGAAGAGTTTTTTTTTTCTATTTGCGGTTAAGGAGGGAATCTCAATGAAGAGTTTTGGTTGTGATTGTAGTTGGTGTTTGGGGTTAAGGAGAGATTCATTCGGATATATTTATGTTTTCTTTTTTAATTTATTTTTAATAAGCACTATGCGCATATAAGTAGTTAGTAAGGCTACACATGCAGATTATGATGGATTATATTCAAAATCGGGTTAAAAGAAGGGACAGATAAATAAATTAGGTAGAGAGATAAACTAGAAATTTAAATAAACTTAAATTCATAACAAGAGAACAATACGATTTTAGCAAAAGATGGTGAGATTAATGACATTCTGAACTTCTATTTTCAAAAGTTATTGAATGGGAATTATGTTGTAGTATTTTTTTATCAGAAATAAACAATTGGGAAGTTAGAATCTCTATCATTTTTATTTTGGAAAACTAAAGTTGAGATGGCTTTAAAAAGAATGAAAAAGATTAAGAAACTAGCTTCAGAAGAATAACCAATTGGCCCTTAGGAGGAATTGGGTAAATTTTAGTTAGATAACTTACTCAAAGTAATCTTGCAAGAAAGAAAAATGACTATTTGTTGGAAAAGTGTGGCAGTATATATTCATGTGATTTGTGAGAATGTACCAAGTTTACACTGCGTAGAGTAGAATAAACTTACAAAATACAGCATGATGTTGCAGGAGCTGGTGATTGAACAAAGAGTAAGACAGATAGCCACTCCAGAATGTTCTGTCATGTCCTATGAAGGAGAAACATAATACGTTTCTAAAATGAGTTTGTAAAAATTTTACACTTCATTCAACTTTAATGTTTCTTGGTTTATAGTTTTAAGGACTGAGCACGTTTATCTCGGGTTTTTTGTTGAATGATTGTATGTTTCGGATGAACGTGAATAACTTGCCGGAGGCCTTTTATACTATCTAAAGTATTTTGGTTGATTCACTGTAAAGTATTTTCTACTATAGTGAAAAGCCCATAATCCTTCGACTGGGTCTAAATGTTTTGGGATTACTCCTGTTGCAAGATAAGTCAATCAATACCAAAGAGAATACTAAAATAAGCTTCATGGGTTCTTTTATTTTGATTCACATTTCACTCATTTAGTTTGTTTATTTATTTACCAATGTAGGCATGACAAAAAATTCTCTGATTCTCTTAAATATCTGTTGTGATTGTGATGTAGATGAAATCAAATTTCTGTTTGAGCGATGCTATACATACATTGGATATCTCCGCATGCCCTGTGGGATGATATACATACAAATTTTTGTGGTCACCATAAAGTTGGCTTCAAATTTTTTTTTTAAAGCAATGTTTGCCATTTGCACTCTTTTTTTCTATGTAAAAGTTTGGAGTTATGTCTTCAATGCAAAGTTTTTTGTGATGCTAAAGTATAATTAGCTTCAGTTTTATATGGTGCGCCAATTATTGTGAGCCTTATTTCTTTGACGTTTTAGTTCTGTGACCTTCAGTGATATATGGCCATCAATTTATCCCCGAGCCCAACTGGCACAGCCCCCCTCCTACTACTTTACTATATTTTTGATAACCGGGGATGAGAGGACATTGTCTGCCTCCGATCAAAGGAAGAAGCTAAGGCAACAGTTAACAGTTTTACTGCGGTCTTCAACAAGAGAACAAAAGTGCTGATTGCAGCCATTAATGGAGGATCAACCTTATCATTGTAGTCATTGCGATAAAACCCAATGTATTTCCACGTAATAAGAGAGGTTGCAATGCATAACCATTATCATTATTTACTACCCATTTCCACGCAATAAAAAAAGCTGCCATGTTAACCTCTAATTTTTATATTTTTTAAAAAATTTAAATATCGTTTTGAAGGAGCTGCGATATGTATGCGTGAGATTTGAGTTAATGAGAGATGTTAATGTTTCAAAATCATGGCTATTTTGAAATCTTTGGATGCCCATGTTGGTCTGGTTGGTCGGGTTCGATTTAATCAAATTTAAAAATACAAATTCGTTTAAAAATTTGGAATTTAAAAGCTTTCAGATTTTAAAATCAATATTGGTTGGGTTGGTCGGAAATTTAAAAGCTTTCAGATTTTTCTCTTTACAGCATTCATGGAGTATGATATAAATTGTTCATCGATTCAGTTGAGGCTACAAAACTGAAGATCCAAAACAGAATTATATTTTGAATGCATTGTTAAATCATATGTTTAAAAATCAGATTTTAAAATATCAATTTGTTTCAAAAATGTCAAGATTTTAACGTTTGAATCGGAAATTGATGTTTTGAAACGAAATTGGCATTTTGAATCGAAAATTGGTATTTTTGAACGTGCCATAATTTGCTCGGGTATTGAATCAGTGCTTAAAAATCAGATTTGAATTGACATTTTGAAATCTATTGCTTTAGATCAGATTTTTTAAACATCAGATTTCGAATGCATTTTTAAATTTTATGTTTAAAGATCATATTTGAATTGCCATTTTGGAATCTGATGCTTTAGATTTGATTTTTTTAAGTATAAAAATTTTAAGCATCAGAGTTCGAATGTGTTTTTAAATTTTATGCTTAAAAATGAGATTTGAATTGGCATTTTGAAATCTAATGCTTTAGATCTGATGTTTTAAGCATCAGATTTTTTAAGAATCAGATTTCGAATGCATTTTGAAACAAAATTGACAATTTGAAAATAAATTGGTATTTTGAATCGAAAATTAGTATTTTGAAACAAAATTGGCATTTTGAAACGAAATTGGCATTTCAAAATTGCCAAGATTTGAAATGTGCCAAGATTTGCTCAGGTATTGGATCAGATGTTTAAAAATCAGATTTTGATTGGTATTTTTAAATCTAATGCTTTAGATCTGATTTTTTAAGCATCAGATTTTTTTAAGCATTAGATTTCGAATGTATTTTTAAATCTTATTCTTAAAATTCAGATTTGAATTGGCATTTTGGAATCTAATACTTTAGATCTGATTTTTTAAGCACCAGATTTTTTAATAATCAGATTTTGAATGCATTTTTAAATCTTATACTTAAAAATCAGATTTCAAAATGCCAATTCGTTTACAAAATGTCAAGATTTCAAAATACAATTTGATGCCAATTTGTTTCATCGAGTCTGATCCTCCAATTTTTCAGATTTCGAATCCATCTTAGTATGTTGTTCATGCAAGTATGCCCCTGATAAATATGGATGTCTACGTCGAAAGTAGGCTCTTCCGTCAAACGTGGGCGCCTGCACAAAAATGTTGTCGTCCTCGAAATATTATCATCTCTCTCAAAATATTATCATTTTTAATTTATTATTGCCACCTTTATAATATTACCTCTTCCCTCAAAATTTCGTCACGCCCTCGAAATGTTTTTTTGCCGCCCTTGAAATCTTTTGCGTGCCGACAGGCACGGGCTTTACTAGTATATTTATATTTATATATATATATATATATATATATATATATATATATATATAGGGGACGGGGAGCCTGCACCCGAGGTGCAGCAAGAACGCTGCACCTCAAGCATTGTTTACCTACTTAGAAGTTTTGGAATTTGATGAAATTTGGTGAAGGTGTTGTCTAGGGTAACATGATCATCCTCAGAAATTTTCATCAAATTCCAAAACTTGTAGGGGGGTCAAATGGTCGAAACAAAATCTGCATATTTTAACGGTGACTGCGGACGGCTGATTTTGCTTCGACCATTTGACCCTCCTAGAAGTTTTGGAATTTGATGAAAATTTGTAAGAATGATCATGCTACCCTAGACAACACCCTCACCAAATTTCATCAAATTCTAAAACTTCTAGGTAGGTAAACAATGCTTGAGGTGCAGCATTCTTGTTGCACCTCGGGTGCAGGTTCCCCGTATATATATATATATATATATAAATGCTTAAATGCGGTTGTGGGCAACGAAATTAGCCTACGGATTGGACCCGACCCGCATGCGAACACGGCCCGCATGCGAAACCCGGCCCGCACACAACGGCCCGCATGCGAAACCTGGCCCGCACACAACGGCCCGCATGCGAAACCAGGCCCGCACACAACGACCCGCATGCGAAACTCGGCCCACACATAACGGCCCGCATGCTAACTCTGCCCTCATGCGAACTCAATTCGCGCGCCATGGCCCGACTCAAAGCAAACGGGTCCCACTGGACCCGCTACCCGAACCCAAAAGGGGGGCCCACCGGCCCCCCTCTCCTTGAAAACCGTGCCCCCTCCCCATGGGGAGGTGTGGCCGGCCATAAAGGGAAGAAAAGAAAAAGAAAAAGAAAAGAAACAGAAAAAGAAAAGAAAAAAAAAAAAAAATCAAAACCGCCTCGATGCGGGGGGAGGTGGCATGGACGTCTACGCAGCCGTAGATCCACGACGATCCCTCGATCCAACGGACAAGATGACGTTGTGTCGCCATCCGATCCAAAAGTGCAAAAAAATAACAACTCAATCTTCAAAGATCGAGTCACATCTAGCCCGTAACCACCCCAACTAAAAAGGAGGGGATCGAGTTTGTTTCCCCAAATAAGGGAACAATATCTTGATGGTTATGGGGAGAGATATTGGATTAAACAAAAAGATTTCAGTCATATCTCTTCCAACCTCCCCCTTTTGCCTATAAATAGAGGGGGTGGGGGAAGGCATCAAAGGTCGGGAAACTAGAGACGCGAAGGCTCTGCAAAGAAAGAGCCTCGCTCTCGAAGACCGAAGGCTTCACGAGGCATGGCAAACACGTCCTACGGAAATCCTTGGCCCTTCAAGTCCTCATCAACGTGAAGACCTTGCACTCGAAGATCAAAGCTTCGACTCCTCGCACGAAGAAGAAAGCGTGGAGAAGAAGACCCGGAGTCGTCATCACCTCGACTGCTCCAACGATCTTCATCAGCTCCGAAGACGCCATAAGCAAAGGCCGGAGAAGAAGATCGAAGCCGACAACACCCGTCGTCTTCAACAAAGGCATCAACTCCTTGCACGAAGAAGAAAGCCGGGAGAAGAAGGCCTGAAGCCGGTGCTACCCTTGCCATCTTCTGTCACGCCCCAGAAATCTGAAGACTGATTCCTGGGGTATGAGGTGAGAAAAGGACGAGGGTTATGGGTATGGTTACTTAACTATGCCAATTTAGGATTCTCACTGGACTCTTTCTACGCTCACACACAAGCAAATGAAAGAAGGGGAAGAAACAAAAGATCAGACTCGACCTTTAAAAGGAGTATCCTTTCAGTACATGCGACCCAACGGGGTCACAATATACTGACAGAATATCCTCTAAAGGAGCACGAGGCTCAAGCCTCCGACGGCGAGCCGAGTATCTCACCCGCTCCCGAACACTCGGTGCATCTTTCTGGAGGTCCTATCTACTGGGCTTGTCAAATTAGGTCACTTATTCGTCTTATATTTTTGTGGTGATCTAACCTAGGCTTGGGGCCTTGAGGAGAGGCCTACCCAAAGAAAGTTCAGCTGGCACATTACCACTTATCAAACTAACTAACTAATAGAAACTTATTCCAATCCAATTCGATTACATCCGATGAAAAGGTACCACTACTAAGATTGACATAAATAGAAAAAAATAAGCTGCTACCCTACTGACTGCTGGACTCCTACTGCTGCTCCTGTGCCTCAGCTCCTGCAGAAGAGTCTACTCGTGGGAATGAGTAGCCCCCAAAAATATATTTGGGAGATTAGCCAAATAAATGGCTAGTGACAAGCTAACAATTTTAACAACTAACAACGCCCAAATTTTAAGATAAATTATTGATTAACCTAATTGTCAAGCTATGTTCTCAATCACGTCATATGTGTCCATACAATTTCTACATTCACATGCAAATCCTACTGACTAGGTCATCGTGTATACAGTCATACAATTCCAAATTTAATAAGCAAACAATTATACATTCAAACATGAACCCCGGATATTTTGTTCAACCTGCCCCCGGTCGGGCATTACTATTGGGCCTTTTATTTCGATGTAGAGGGCTAGCTCTCTCGCCGTGCATCCCCCAACACCATGCACCAATCACCCAGATGATCATAAGGGGTTTCCCGTCTTTCACGGTGGAGCTCTACCGCCCAACTTGCTTTACTATGGGGACTTCAACTCCCCGGGACAGGGTTGCTAGGCCAATCCCTACTCAAGGGCACCTCCTATTGGCTTTACCATAACCCTTGCCCGTGACCCCTAACCTACTTAACTTCGGCTGTACGCGCAAGGTGGTTCACGACCCTTGCGCGCACGGGGTCTCTACCCTCTAACCAGGTAGATTAACAATAATTAACATAACACATGGCATTGAATGAACTAAACAGTGTTTAATCATTTTCAATGGATTACCCCGGGATTCGCACCCACTCACAACCCAGCATCATAATCAAATAAAATAAAGCACTCTCACCCAAAATCCATTTACTGGGGTTGTCACGCTCCCCTTGGGAGGGTGGGTCCCGATAATTCTTTAATTATTTATTTATTCAAATTAAGGGAAAACCTATCTATGGTGTCCATGCAAACAATAGAATATTTATTATTAAATTATTAACTTTTTATGCATGCGTCGCCGGACTCGCGACTCCGCATGCAAGGCGGGGTCCACTCGACCACATGCGACAACGTCCGGCGGGACCCGCATGCAGCGTTATGGACACCTACCCTTAATTTCTATATCGACATCATTAGTTATTAGAGAAAGCGTGCTGTGTCACCTGGAAAGTGTACTCGGGCTGATGCTGCTAAGCGCCCTCTGCTCCGCCTCCGACTCGGTCCACGTGCTCACCAAATGCCAAACATACCAGCGGCCTATGGTCATTAAGTGATACTTAAAATATTACCGGCTTAGGTCTGATTGGCCGAGCCGAGAATTTATACGTCATCGGACGCCGTCTATCGGCACACAAATTGATGTGCCTAAGGTAGTGTCATCGAACGACGGTCTACTGGCATGCAAATCGATGTGCCAAGGGTAGTATCATGGTTAGTCGGCGTTGCCGATGCAAAGAATCACACTACGACTCATATAAGCTATTATGCCTAAACGATCGCATTTGCGTCGATGCCGCTACTAGCGTGCTGTCGTGATTTGAGGAGCCTTCAGCATCTTGACCATGGTGACACAGATCAGGTCAAGTCTAGGCAAGGTTTGGAGGTTTGATTCATTATTTGCCCGAGAAATCATCTGGCTAAGGTACAAAAACACAGTTACTACTATAATTAAAACGAGTCGCACGAGCCTGAGCTCGGATTGACGACCGCCATTACGTCTCACCTAGTTGAACTCCGGGACCGGCAAGGCTTCGTATATGGGTCGCTGAGCGGCCCACCGCCATTCATAGCACGATGATTCGTATGCCATATAAAAATGGATGTAATAATGGGAGCATCATCCGCAAACAATGGTCATAGATTGTCTGACCCAAACGACATGGTCGAAGGGTTTTATGACCTCGATGATTGCGATTAAGCCATCTAGGATAGTTGGCATTGCTAACAACAATAGTCTTACTATGGTTCGATTATACCAATTTGAGTAGACGGTCGAAACCGCGTCGAGCACTACTGCTAGTATGCCTTTGTGCTCTTTGGCATAAAAAAAAAAAAAAGTCGCCGAGCTGGTCTCAACAGGACCAAAGGGAAAACAGGGAAAACGAAGGGGGCTGACCTGTCGATTGGTTAGCATCTGCCGATTACACAGCCGTCGGCCCGCCGGCTGGTGGCCATGGCTGCGATGAAGGCGAAGGGAAACTAGGGATGGAGTTGGCCGGATCGTGCAACAAGGAGAAGAGAGAGAAGGGGGTTGGGTTTGGGATTAAAGAGAGAGAAACAATTAGGGGGTTGGGTTTGGGATTAAAGAGAGATAAAAAGAGAGAAACAATTAGGGGGGTTGGGTTTGGGATTAAAGAGAGATAAAGAGAGAGAAACAATTAGCGGGGGTTGGGTTTGGGATTAAAGAGAGATAAAGAGAGAGAAACAATTAGGGGCCGGGTTGGGTTTGGGATTAAAGAGAGATAAAGAGAGAGAAACAATTAGGGGGTTGGGTTTGGGATTAAAGAGAGATAAAGAGATTAAAGAGAGATAAAGGTGAGAAACGATTACGGGTTTGGGTTTGGGATTAAAGAGAGATAAAGAGGTGTGGGATTAAAGAGAGATAAAGGAATTAAAGAGAGATAAAGGTGAGAAACGATTACGGGTTTGGGTTTGGGATTAAAGAGAGATAAAGAGGTGTGGGATTAAAGAGAGATAAAGGAATTAAAGAGAGATAATGGTGAGAAACGATTATGGGTTTGGTTATAGATTTAGGTGTTTTTAATTTTTAATTTATTTAATTTATTTTTTTTTTCTTAGCAAACAAGTATAACTCGCAATTGAGCATGGATCGCACTCGAGCTCGCATCGCACCAAGACGGGCCGGTGCGCAAACCTTACGAGTCCGACAGACTCGCCTTAAAACCTGTTATTTTAATTAATTTTTATTATTATCAAAAACATTCATGCCATGCCTTGTTACACGTGCTCGCATGCTCGTGTAACGATCACCATGCCTCCAGTGTCGCCTAGCGACCCGGACCTGGGGCCCACTGCCCGGTCCAACTCATGTTCAAGCACACACCATCGACAACCATAACCGAGAAAACAAATCAATCAATTTAGCAATAATAAAATAATAATAAAATTGGGCTGCCCTGAAATCAAACGTACCGGGTATTACATCTTCATCAACAAAAGCCGACGCTACAACCGTCGTGCGGAGATCGATGCTACCCCCGCCGTCTTCACTAACAAAGCCGACGCTACAACCGTCGTGCGAAGATCAGTGCTACCCCCGCCATCTTCATCAACAAAAGCCGACGCTACAACCGTCGTGCGGAGATCGGTGCTACCCCCACCATCTTCATCAATAAAAGCCGACGCTACAACCGTCGTGCGAAGATCGGTGCTACCCCCGCCATCTTCATCAACAAAAGTCGACGCTACAACCGTCGCATAGAGATCGGTGTTACACCCACCATCTCCACAAGAAGCGTTCAACTCCGATCAAGCCAAATACGCCTGCAGAAGAAGCCAGTCGACGTCACAACCGTCGAGGAAGCCAGAAGAATAAAGAAGCCCTGAAGAAGTAGCCATCGTCGTTCGAGAAGAAGATCGAGTCAAAGCTAAAGCCAAAGCCAAAGCAAACGCACCGGTAAAGCCCGCACCAAAGCAACGCACGTGCCAAAGCCAAGTAACTACGACGGTCACGAGCAACGCACCGCACGTTCTAGCCGATACGATGAGAAGTTCGGAAGAACTAAAGCATCGCAAGCCTCTACCCGCCTATGTTCAAGCGCAAGTGCCAAAGCAAAGCAAACGCCAGAGCCACGCCAAAGCCGAAAGCTAAAGCCAAAGCTGATGCCAGAAACACGATCGACGCCGAGAACCGACGATCAAGGACGCCGAGGTCGAGCAAGGATCGAGGAAGACACGAAGACCAAGGAACGAAGCCTAAAGCCTCCCTAGCCGAGAAAGCGCGAAGCACGGACAGGACAAAATCAACGGCCGATATTCCTTAGCCTCTCAAGAAACCCTCAACCTGTAAAGACCTCTGTCCTGGGCAACCCCTTCAGAGCTCTCGCACGAATACCACGTGGAGACGCGGATCAAAGGGACCCTCCAGATGATCTCTCCCACAATCTCCTGATCAAAAATTTGTAATCTCGTGTGATCCACCATAAAGACGACCCGTATCTTTTTTCGCGCTCACAGCGGTCCTGTAGTTCGTGCGGTCCGCACCCGCAGCCGTCCGATGCGGTGCACCGCACTGCGCCGCACCACGCGCGCCGCATCGGACGGCTGCGGACCACAGACCGCAGTGAAGCATGCCCCTATATATATATATATATATATATATATATATATATATATATATATATATATATATATATATATATATATATATATATATATATATATATATATATATATATATATATATATATATATATATATATATATATATATATATATATATATATATATATATATATATATATATATATATATCACACACACACACACACAACTGCCACCCCCACCAACCACTACCCACCTCCACCACCATTGCTCACCACCCTGCACCACCATTTTCTCCCACTTCCACTTCCACTACCACTGCCCACCTCCCCCACCATCATCATCGATCGCTTACTACCCAAAACCATCCAACACCCACCTCCACCACCATTGGCTATTGCCTAGCCACCACCACCACCTATCTCCACCACGGTTACCCACCACCCACGACCATCACCATCCACCACCACCCACCTCAACCACGGTTGCCAGCACTCACGATCATAACCACCCACCTCTAACACCACCACCATTGACTTTCACCACCGTCTCCCACTTCCACCACCACTGCAATACCACCTCCAACAATGTCAAAGCACTTCCACCACCACCACTCTGCTTATCTACCACCACTACCCACTTCCACCATAGCCGTCCACCTCCACCACAACCATCCACCCACCTTCACCACCACCACCAACACCACCACCACTACAAACCCACCTTCACCACTGTCGCCAACCACCACCATCCACTTTCACCACCGCCGCCACCTCTTACTATCCCACAACCATCCATCGCGCATGCCCACTAATTTCATCATTTTAAATCCTTAAGGATACTTTCGTCCAAGAAAACCGATATTTGAAACAAACTGACAATCATAGAATATTTTAGAAATATTCTTCTTCCTCTAATACGGACGTCAATTAACTAGAGGGGTATATTTGCACAACTTGACATGTTTGCAGGGTCTCTATGCAAATAGTCTAATTCAAGAGGCGTATAAGCAATTAACCCTAATTTAAGGGGTTGATTTGCAAAAAAATCCTACCATTAAATTAAAAAAAAACTACTACATTTCTTTTTATCAATGATTTCATAAATAAAAAAAAAGATTCCAGATTTAGATTATCGAGCTGAAACTTATGGGTTGTTTGTGGAAATAGGGAGGACAAAAAAATAAAGGATCATCGAAGGAAAGAACTAAATCCAAGTCTAGGGTCATAAAATGGGGTTGAGTGCTATTGCTGTCACAAGAAGGGTCATATGAAGAATAATTGTCCTAAGGTAAAGACGAAGAACAATAAGTCTGAACATTTACAGTTCGTAGTGTTGGATCTATCAGATGATGTCGTTTTATCATTTACAGTTCGTAGGGATCTAAATTAGAAGTTGATTATATATTCTAGTTCCTCCAATCACATGTGTCACCATCAAAATTGGTTCACTTCATATTAGGAGATGAATAGCGATACAATCTTGATTAGCAATGATATCGCATACAAATAATTAGAAAATGAGAAATAACTATCCATATGCATTGTAGTATTGTGAGACTTTAACTGATGCAAGGCACGTTTAGTTACAAATGGTGCACTTCGACTAATCGAAGTGGAGAAACAAGAACGGTAGGAGGAAGAGGAGACGACGATGACTGGTATGATGGGTGGCGGTGGAAGGAGTTAGGCGGCACGAGCACGACAGAGACAAAAAAGGGGGTGTTCTGTAAATGGAGACTGCTTATGAGAAAAAGACGTATTACCTATAAAAAGGAGCTGCCTTTGGTGTATAGTGGGCTGTATATATAGGCTGTATAACCCCACCCAAAAGAGTTAAACATGGATTCCCACTTATCCACTCCCCAAAAGAACTAGGGGTGACTCATCCATCCTTTTCCCCATACATAATCTGTTAAACAATGCTTAATTTCCGTAATTAATTGACTAATCACATTGTTTAACAAAATCCCTCCTCCCACTGTCCCACATTCCCCCACCACCGACGGATGTCGCCCTCACCCACCACTCACCACTCCACTGTGTCTCGGCTACTTAAAACAAAACAAAATCACCACCCACGCCCCTCCTCACTCCACTCCCCACCATGGCCTCCGCCTCTTCTCCTCGCCTCCTCGTCGTCCCCGTCCTCCTCCTAACCCTAATCTTAACCCTAAACCTGGGATCAGGATCAGCAGCCAAGAAGAAGACGTACATCTTCCGGGTGGACCACCGAGCCAAGCCCTCCGTCTTCCCCACCCACTTCCACTGGTACGCTTCACCTTCCTTCCTCGGCGATGCCGCCGGCGGCGGCGGAGCGCTCCCACTTCTGCACGTCTACGACACCGTCTTCCACGGCTTCTCGGCCTCACTCCACCCCGACCGCGCCGCCCAGATCTCCCGCCTCCCCACCGTCCTCGCCGTCTTCGAGGACCGCCGCCGCCACCTCCACACTACCCGCTCCCCCCAGTTCCTCGGCCTCCGCAACCAGCAGGGCCTCTGGTCCGACTCCGACTACGGATCCGACGTCATCATCGGCGTCCTCGACACCGGCATCTGGCCCGAGCGCCGCAGCTTCTCCGACCGCAACCTCGGCCCCGTCCCCTCCCGCTGGCGCGGCGCATGCGAGGCCGGCCCCGGCTTCCCCGCATCCCTTTGCAACCGCAAGCTCGTCGGCGCTCGGTTCTTCGACAAGGGCCACGACGCCGCCGCCGATGTCGGGGGCGCCGCCGGGACCAACGGGACCGCCGAGTTCCGGTCCCCGCGTGACGCCGACGGCCACGGAACCCACACCGCCTCCACCTCCGCCGGTCGACATGCCTTCCAGGCAAGCATGTCCGGCTACGCCGCCGGGATCGCCAAAGGCGTAGCCCCCAAGGCCCGCCTCGCCGCTTACAAGGTCTGTTGGAAGGGCGCCGGCTGCCTCGACTCCGACATCCTCGCCGGGTTCGATCGCGCCGTGGCCGACGGGGTCGACGTCATCTCCGTTTCCATTGGCGGCGGTGATGGCGTCGCCTCCCCCTACTACCTCGACCCCATCGCCATCGGGGCCTACGGCGCCGTCTCGCGGGGGGTCTTCGTCGCCTCGTCCGCCGGGAACGACGGCCCCATGGCCATGTCCGTCACAAACCTCGCACCCTGGCTCACCACTGTCGGCGCAGGGACCATCGACCGGACGTTCCCAGCGGACGTCGTCCTCGGCGACAGCCGGAAACTCGCCGGAGTCTCGCTCTACTCCGGCCACCCCCTGGCCGGCGAGATGTACCCTCTGGTGTATCCAGGGAAGTCCGCCGGCCTCTCCGCCTCCCTCTGCATGGACAACTCTTTAGACCCAAAGCTGGTGAGCGGGAAGATCGTGATCTGCGACCGCGGGAGCAGCCCGCGCGTCACCAAGGGCTTGGTCGTCAAGGAGGCGGGCGGCGTCGGGATGATCCTCGCGAATGGCATATCCAACGGCGAGGGCCTCGTCGGGGACGCCCACGTGCTGCCCGCGTGCGCCGTGGGCTCCGACGAGGGGGACGCAGTGAAAGCCTACGTCGCCTCCTCGCAGAGCCCGATGGCAACGATTGCGTTCCGTGGGACGGTCGTCGGGGTGAAGCCAGCGCCGGTGGTGGCGTCCTTCTCCGGCCGCGGGCTTAACGGCCTCACCCCGGAGGTGCTGAAGCCGGACCTGATAGCCCCCGGTGTCAACATCCTCGCCGCCTGGACCGACGCGGTGGGGCCGACGGGGCTTGACTCTGACAGCCGGCGTACGGAGTTCAACATACTGTCGGGGACCTCGATGGCGTGCCCCCATGTTAGCGGCGCGGCGGCGCTCCTCAAGTCGGCTCACCCGGGGTGGAGCCCGGCGGCGATCCGGTCGGCGCTGATGACCACGGCGAGCGTCGTCGACAACCGGCTCCAGCCAGTGGCGGACGAGTCGACGGGGAGGGCGGCGACGCCGCTGGACTTTGGGGCGGGGCACCTGAGCCTCGATCGGGCGATGAACCCGGGGCTGGTGTACGACCTTGGCGACGCCGATTATGTCGCCTTCCTCTGCGCGCTGGGCTACGGGCCAAGGACGATCGAGGCGATCACGCACATGCCGGTGAGCTGCCCGGCGAGGAGTCCGGCGGTGGGGAACCTGAACTACCCGTCCATATCAGTGGTGTTCGATGGGTCGGCGGCGGGGAACGCGAGCAAAACGGTGGTGCGGACAGTGACGAACGTGGGGGCGGTGGCGGATGGGGTGTACCGGGCAAAGGTGGAGATGGTGGGGGGGAAGGGGGTGGGGGTGGTGGTGAGGCCGGTGCAGCTGGTGTTCACGGCGGCGGCTAGGAAGCGGAGCTTCGCGGTGACGGTGACGGCTGGCGGGGCGGGGGTGGTGGTCGGCGAGTCGGGGGCGGCGTTCGGGTACTTGACGTGGTCCGATGGGACGCACGACGTACGCAGTCCTATCGTGGTCTCGCGCATCCAGCCCTTGTGACGAGAGCTATAGGTCGTCGGGGACCCGGGGTACCGGAAGAATGAACCGAGCCAGTCCGGTTCGGTCCGAACGTCCTGATATTGGCCGTGACATCAGAAAATCCTTCAAAAAAAAAAAATCAGGGGAAGTGAGCACTGAGCACCTATTACCTATTAGTGAGAATCGAGTGGGTTGTACTGTAATTTTCTTCTTTTTTATTTTTCACTTTATCTGCATTCCTCACATAACATAATGAGGGTGGGTCTACTATATACAGCCCATGTTTTATCTTTGGCAGCTCCATTCTAAAGGCACTTTATTTATTTTTTTTTGGAGGGGGTGGGGATGGGATAATGTGCTTTAGGCTCTAGAAGAAGATGCTTTGCTAGGTAAAGGACAGATAACATTTGTATTCAGTGTAATACAGACGTACAAGAAAATAATTTAAAATTAATAATAATTTCATACTTTTACACAAATTATTGTTGCAATTGGTAATTTTACTCTTCACTATAGTGAGATTACTGTAGCAAAATCTGCAAAATACCATAGATTAGGCTAATAATTTGCTACAGTGAAATCATTGTAGTAAAAATCTGCAAAATACTATAGCAAGTAGTTTACAGTGAAATCATTGTAGCAAAGTGTAACAATTTGCAAAGATTTATTATTTGCTATAGTGAAATCATTTTTTTTTGGTAGGAGCTGTAGTGAAATCATTGCTTCTAAAGAATTGCTACTATTTTTTACTGAATTGTTATCTTCCTCCTCTTTCCCTTCATCTTCTTCCTTCTCCTCTTTCCCTCCTTTCTTGCATCCTCTTTCCTCCTCTTCATGTAAATCACAACAATTGGCCATACTAGGCTGAATGCACCTTTTATGTATTCTACCTGGTGCCTGAATGCACATAAGGTTTATTCAACTTGATATGACCAATTTTTGTGATTTACAAGAGAGGAGGGAAAGAGGAGGATGAAGAAGAAGGGGAAGAGGAAAAATAAGGGGAGTAAAAAGGAGGAAGAAGGGGGGAAAAAAAAAGAGGAGGAGGAGGGAGAAGAGGAGAAGGAAGATTGCACCATGCACGTGTGGTGTTTTTGATTGCACGGAGCAGCAACTACGTTGTTAAGCTGTAGAAACCAATCGAGTGTCCCCATTCCTTGGTAAACCATGGATGCCCTATCTGAGTTGCGTGCACAATCCCAACGACACCCAATTGGTGATGGAGCCTACTATGAGTACTTAATATTCACAACCCCAGCTTGTGCCAAATGACCCATTGTCCCGTGAAACCCAATTCCCTCAACCCTTGAACGAATCTAATTCTAGTTAATTTGTTATGGCAGTGATTGAAGAGGCGAAAACCGAGACAACGTACGTGTGAAGCTTGGGTACTACGTCGATACGAATCGGAAGATCCCTATCTCGACAAAGGTGAAGTTACACATATTAGATCATGGATCATGTGGGTGCAAAAATTGTAATAGACCAGACCAGACCCACTGGGCCCGCGCAACGGCCCAAATAGGCAAGGCCAGACCTAGGATCAGTGCCACCTCAGCATTGCCACCTCTCACCCGGAGATATAAGTCGTATGACTGAACTTCGAGATCAAGGTTTCTGTTTAAGACGGCACGAAATTTTTCCCCACAGATCCTAGTTCGATAGTTTAATGCAAGGTTCATGCGGGCATGATGAATCCAATGCATGCGGCCATCGCATGTGGGAAGTGGATCCATCGTCCCATGCGATAAATAGTGATTTCATCTGGATTTGTACATGACGACTGAAAATCAATGTTATTATATTTGTATCTTGACATTAAATGTAGAATTGTTTATATATTGAATAATAACCTCTTGGCAGAGGTTGGACTTCTTAGTTGACTACCCAGGTTTTTGAGTAGGGGACCCGTGTGCATAATGAAACAGCCATTAATTTAATGCCAAATATTAAATTAATGAGTTCAATCTGGTAATGTATAATCCAAACACAATAGCCTCTTGGCAGATGTTGGACTTCTTAGTTGACTACCCAGGTTCTTGAGTAGGATCTTTCATTTACAATTTCTAGATGTAATGAGTTCAATCTTGTAATATATAATAAAAACATTAGTAGTTAATTAGTTAGCTATGGTTACTACTCTATGGCATTGATATCATCTGAATCATTTTCCCCCATATGGTAGCCCTTTCCTTAAGACTCTAATGCAATAGCCTAACTCATTGTAATTAGTTATAAAATAAAATAAAATTCATAATACGATGGCGGCCCATGCACCTAAACCCTAATATGAGTATCTCTTGGGAGGAGAATAACTAGTTAGCCCACCGAGTTTGAGCGCTTGGGCTTGTCCTCACTTCACGTATACCAAAGCAAGTTGCTTTGTTTCTGTTATGTGCTTGGATTTTTTTTTGTTTATATATGTTTGTTACTTCTATTATTTGAGATTTTTTTTTGTTACTTTTTTTTGTTTATATATTTTTGTTTATACCAAAGCATGTTGCTTTTTTCTGTTATGTGCAATTTAATCTTTGTGACTCGTCAAGGTTATAACAAATCGGTATCAAACCATAACAAACAGTATTAGATCGTACGTCAATCCTAACAAAAAGCGCCCAAAATGTACAATTGGACACACTCGGACTTGGCTTCAATTCCAGTTCTCCGCATCATGACGCAAGGAATCTCGATCACTATCCCCACCAGGGGATAGGGGAGGTGGTAAGCAACTGATGCTTTGGTGAGGGGGTTGTGAGTTCAATTCCTCCCCCTCTTGAGTTACCCAGGAGTCCGTAGGGAAGTTTTTGAGTGGGTCAGTGTGCATTTTCTGGGGATTAGTCCGAGCCCAAAGTGACTCCATTGCCCAAAAGGTTCTGCATACCCGTCAATCTCAAAAAAACACTCGTCAATCTCAAAAAAAAAAGAGCTCACTCTCTTTGCTTTGTAGAACAATTGAGCTAGACATCCCATTCTTTATGCCCCTATCAAGAGTTTTACAATACAATATTCCAATGGGTGAGATTATATACAGCCCACGAAATTTCATAGGCAACCCTAACCTAAAATCAAAAAAATATCCGATTGTCCCCTATTTAAAGGCCACCCCCTCTTCTGTCCACTACTCTATGCAGGCCACCGCCTACCTCCGTTGCCAGCAACCCACCACCACCTTCTTCATCCTCCGCCCCCCAAATCGAGACACTCGGCCAAATTAGGCCGACTGCATCTATTGTGAAGTCTGAATGCATCTAGTGTGCATTTGGACTTCCTGGCCGAATGCATAGTAGATGCATTTAGACTTTCCAGTCAAAATACATAATAGATGCATTTGGTTGAGTTTCACAATTTTGGGGGGGGGGGAGTAGGAGGCTGAAGAAGGGGGGGGGGGGGGGAAAGGAGGATGGAGAGGGAAAGAAAAGGAAGAGGAAGATGAAGGGAAGGAGGCGGCGGTGGGTTGCCGACAGTAAAGATGCGCAGTGATGGGTTGTCGACGGCGGGGGTGGCCGGCGACGAAGTTAGGCAATGACGCACGATGGCATAAAAGAGGGAATGGCCTTTAGATGGGAGGCTGCTTTTGACAACAGAGATAGCAACCTTTAGACTAGACTGTTTAGAACAGATCGAGAAAATCGAGGGCCGTATATAACCCCATGCATCCTATCCAATACGGACTAAATGTGGATGAAAAAGTATCATCCATAGGGGGGGAAAAAAAAAAAGTAAATTCTACTGAAATTTTTTGAAGTATTTAAATTCCCACCAAAATTAGAAAGACACATGTTTGAAATTTCCAACATGCAAGACAGCCGAAACTCTATCTCCTATGATTTCTTAGCTCCAGACTGATTTAAGCATCGGACGGCCATTAATTAATCCGATAGTGGCAAGCTCTGGCTACAGCTGCACGTGTCTCTAGAACGAAATATACAAAGGAGCTCAGATCTAGTCTAGCCAGTCGACCAGTGCGATTCAGTTGTCGGTCGCCAGTCATTGTACGTCCGTGATATGCGTCGGGTCCACCGACCGGCCCAACCGACTTGAGGAGATCTGAACTCTAAGATGAAGTCGTTGTTCATCGCTTCTAGCTGGAGTTCGGATCTCCTCCAGTGGGCCGGTTCCGGTCGGTGGGTCTGGTGTGCATACAGTCGGCTGGAGTTCGATTCACTTTCGGATCGACCACCATCGTGCGGCTGTGATGCATGAGGTCCCACCGCCCAGGCCGATCCACTGGAGATGATCTGAACTCGATAGGGTCTGAAGAAGACTGTTATATCATGCATCCGAGGGGGGGAGCCTACTACAAAGATGAATAGTGAATACCATCACCCGCATCCCATGACAGTGAATCAGTGATTGCCGGTCCTACCTATATATATTGTCTTGTTTTCTTTTGAAAAAATCAGTGTTAGGTCCAAATAATAAACGCGTATTGCATCTAGTCTCATTTTAAATTTCTATTTACAACAAGTCCACCGATAAAATTATTTTATAAAATCTGATCCAATATCCATAGTTTTGCTTGTAAATGATCCGATGTTAATCGTTTTAGATAACATGTTTTTTTTTAAATACCATAAATATCCATGATATCCTCCCGTATTAAATAATGGTAGATGATATATGACACGTTTTTTTTTACATGAATTATGGCACGGTTGCTACAGTGATTTTACTATAGCTGCTATAGTGATTTTGTTGTAGTTTATGTGGGGGAGGATTTCGGCCGTCGTACGTGACCCTCCTCCAACAGTCAATTGAAGGTTTTATCCTTCGGGATGTGGCACGCTTCGAAGCGCTGAGTTGCGGCTTGCTGGGCTGTCACACAAGCACTGTAGAGTAGAAAGGTAGAGAAAGAGATGACACAGGATGTGGTGACGAAGTTCGGCCGAAGCCTACCTCTCCGTGCGGTAAGACACAACCTTTGAATTCACTATCTCTTAGTAAATAGTAGAGTTACTCTCGACAGACCGATGAGTGATTCTTACAAGTAATCAGAGGATGGAAAATGAGTCTGAAAACCAGAAAGCTCAGGGAGCTCTTGAAAACAGAAAGTGGGTTTCTGGTTTGGAATTTGGGATCTGGAATCATTTACAGGGTTTAATATTTATAAGGGTTTAGTTTATCTAGAGAATATTCCAAGAATATTCCCAAGAATATTCAGGGTTTGGTAAATACCAGGGGGGATTTACCAGACCCTATGTAGTGCAAGTGGGCCCCAGGCAGGGCTGCGAGTCTCATCGTCGTACTCATGGGCCCCAAGCAGGGCAGCGGATCCCACCATTGGACTCGTGGGCCTCAAGCAGGGCTGCGGGTCCCACCATTGAACTCATGGGCCCCAGGCGGGGCTGTAGGTCCCACCGTTGGGCGTTAGCCAGATTTTGCACCCACAATTCTACAGTAAAATCACTGTTGTAACCCATGATTTCATGTGGATGCTACATTAATTTTACTGTAGCTGCTACAGTGAAATCTTTATATTTGCTACAGTAAAATCACTGTACCAATCCGTGATTTCATCGTGGATGCTAAAAAATATTTCTACATTAAAATCACTGTAGTAAAGTACTCAATTTTATACAAATAATAATCAGTTGAATTGAGTATTATTTTGTATATTTGAGTACCATGCACGGGCTGCAACAATGATTTCATTATAGCTGCTATAGTGAAATTCACTGTGCCGGCTGAAAAGAATTCCCTACATTGAATCACTGTAGTAAAGTACTCAATTTTATTTAAATAATACTTAGTTTTATTGAGTATTACTGCAACTAAAATTTATCACTATAGTGATTTTACTATAGCAAACTATTTTTAGTAGTCGATCACGAAAAAATCATTATAACAACTACAATGATTTTACTGTAGCAAAGATACTCAAATATATGATAATAATACTCAATTGAAATGAGTACTATTGTATAGTGATTTTCACTATAGCAATGTGTTTTTTAGTAGCAACGACAGAATCACTATAGTGCTATAATGATTTTACTGTAACTGCTACAACGAAATCCCTATAGTGCTACAGTGATTTCACTGTGGCCGTTACAACGGAACCACTATAGCGCTACAGTGATTTCACTATAGCAGCCATCTTTAGTGGTCCCACACTAGGTCTCGAAATTGTACGTGTCGT
Organism: Chamaelirium japonicum; assembly: GCA_947650365.1. Classification (NCBI taxonomy): domain Eukaryota; kingdom Viridiplantae; phylum Streptophyta; class Magnoliopsida; order Liliales; family Melanthiaceae; genus Chamaelirium; species Chamaelirium japonicum. The sequence continues at coordinate 16,837,523 of OX393549.1, forward strand.
AGAGATCGAGTGAAGTTATAATGCTAGGTTGGTAAATTCGGCAACTTAACTAGGGTTATTTTAGTCTTGCATTAACCAAAAGAGTTGTGGCAACTAATCTGTAGAAATATGGACCTGGGCTTATAGGAAAAGGTTGTTGGGACCTACCCTAAAATGAAACCCTTAAAAAGGACTGTTTGCAGTCTGCCGCTTTTGTTTTTTGGGTAGGGGGTCCCACCTATTTATTCCGTGGAGTACTGTTATTTTAACAAACTGGGCGACAATCCGCTGACAACTCCACGTGAGGTGCGCTGGCATCCCCTTATTGGCGCGGCCATGGGCCATGCGATAGACCTAAAAGGATGCCACCACTATCAGTTATCACCCACCACCGATAGTTGCCGCCCTGCTGGCCACCACCCCCACCAGCCATCATCGTTGTTGGCCGGCCCGTCGGCCACCATCCGCCACCGCTAGCCATTGGGTGGTGGCCGAATGGGGCGACGGGCGGCAGCGGCGGGTATGAGGTGGCCGACGAGGGATGACGATAGTGCCGATGGTGGGTCGCAGAGAGAGAGAGAGAGAGAGAGAGAGAGAGAGAGAGAGAGAGAGAGAGAGAGAGGCTGGCCAACAACGACAGATGGCTCGTGGAGTGATCGGGTGTTGAACGTAGCTAGCGAGAGGTGGTGGCCGGCGGGGCAACGACATGTGGTGGTGGCATGCTCCTATGGTTCATCCAATGGCCCAAAGCTGCCAATTAGGAGATGCCAGTGCACCTCATCACGTGCAACTATCAATAGACTGTCCCTCAGTTTGTTCAAATATCATTATTTGATCCATTCTGTGGCTGTAAAACTGAAAACTTGTCTGAAAATTTTCCGGAGCACTACTATTTGAACATATAGTAGGACATACACTTGCACATACTAAGAGCATCTCCAATCGTCCGTCATATTGCCATATATGGCCGACGAGGACCTCCAACCGTTTGCTATATATATCCTCCTGCAAAAATATTGGGAGACCTTTTGGCCGGTATATATACCGAGATTGTGAAGAATATAGCGGAGCCGCTATTTTCGGTAAAATCTCTCTTTCTCTCTCTCTCCTATCTATCGTGGCCGTCCATCTAAAATTTGAGAGTGAAATAAAGCTGATGTTGGAGAGATGGGATGTTATTTCAATAAAATAAAAGAATATACTTGACATATATTTTAGTGCCTACATAATAGCATGCACCATTGGAGATGCACACCCCCACATACCGTACAACCACGGGGTCCACTGCCCCAAAGTCTATCAGTACGCTATTGGTGTTAGGGACCATTACCCCATGTGCTAGGGGTCACAACCTTATGTCCCGTCTAAGGTTCGACTCCTGTCTCTCCTATCGGTTGCTGACGATTTGGGAGTGACACATGGCGATTCGAAAACGAACGACCATGATCTATGACCATGGGATGAACCCAAGGGGGGATGCCACTGCCCCCAGCCATCGCCCACCACCTGTTGCTACTTGCTGCTACTAGCCACCTTCCTCGTCGACCGTCGCAGTCGACCACCCCTGTCGACCGCTAGCCACCACTGCCGCCTTTGGCCACCACCGGAGACCATCCTCAGATCACCTACTACCCATCGAAGGGTGGCTAGTGGTCTGCAAGGGTGGTCACCGACGGTGATGCTGCCCAATTGTCAGCAGGGTGGTCGTCGGTAGTGGCCGACGACAACAGATGGTGGGCGACGGTCGTCAGGGGCGGACCTACGTTAGGCCCAGGGGGGGCTCAAGCCCCCCCTCACTTTGGGGGAAAAAAAAGCAAGTTACCTTTGCCCCCTTGAAGTTTAGCTCAAAAACACTTACACCCCCATATAGTGTATTTTGTTCCAAATCACTCCTAAAGTTTGAAATGTTAGCACAATGCCCCTTTGCCAACTACTTAATTTTCCCATTTGGTAATTTTTATCTGATAGAAACTGAATTGAAGGGGGGCAAAATATTGTTTTTTAAATATAGAGGGGTTAAATGTTTTTGAGCTAAACTTGAGAGAGGGGGGGGGGGGGGAGTGTAATTTATTCAAAAAACAATGCTAGCCAACTTTTAGTTGCCAACTTCATATGGAGGTGCCCACTCGAAGCTGCTCATTGGCTGAATGTAAATCAGTACTAACATTTGAAATGAGTATCACTATTTAAACAAACTGAGGAACAAATTGTGGGACAACTCCATGAGAATGTCCGATATATATATGTTCAATAGGGGGATGCCACCAAGTCCACCACCACCTAACGTCACCACCACCACCTAATGTCGCCCACCACCAGCCGCCCCGCCACTCACCACCCCCCGCCATGCCGCCGTCCACCGCCTCACTACAACATGGGCCACCTGTCGCCGTTAGCCACCACCCCCATGACCACCGCCCCGTCGGGCACCACCCGATGTCTGCCGCCCATACTGGCGACCCATGGCTGGCCCCACCGGCCACTAGCCACAACTCGTTGCCTCCATCGATGCTTACCACTAGTCGGACGACGCCCATTGCCGTTAGCCACCACCCGTACACGTGGCATCCTTGTAGGGTTCATCCCATGGCCCTTAGTAAATGAGAATCAGGGCATATTTACAGGTTTTTAGGGGTATGTATAAAATTTCCCAAAAAAAAAACCCGAGGATTTGGTCTATTATTCACGACTCGAGTAACCTGACCAAGTTGGCTAGTTATAGCCCCAAATTTTTGAAGAACTATGAAGACCAAAATTCTAACATGCCTTTTGCTACACGGTCGAATGAAGGGTAGGGACATGGTCATGCCGACGACCGAAGCCTTCGACTATAACGCAACACCTGTAGTTACTTTTTAATAATTATGCCCCCCCTGAGAAAAGATCCTGGGTCCGCCACTGACGGTCGTAGGCGGTGGCATCGTCCCTTGGGTTCATCCTATGATTATAGATCGTGGCCGTTTGTTTTCAGATCGTCACACAGACAGAGACGATCAACAGTGGAGAGGAGTTCGAGTGGAGAGGAGTCGAACTCCTCTTGTCAGATGCTGTGTCCCACTGTTAAGTTCAAATAGCATGTTTCAAATTTCCAGAAGCTCTGGATACGACGGCAAACAGTGCGTGAGGCTACAGGGTCATGTTGACACCACGCCATCATCATTCATTGCCGCGAGGGGGACGGATACCAACCCACGCTCTAAGCTCGTTCATGCATGGCCGTCATAGTTCATACCACGCCAAGCTTTACATGTGCCGCCTGTGTCCCATTTATGGATGCAGGGCGCATCCCATGCTGAGTAGGTCGGGGGGCCCACCTTTTGTCCTTTGAGAGCACCTCCAGTAATGTGGGGCTGCCTATGGTATAAAATACTCACCCCTGCTCGGTGCCTCGGCCAGATAAAGCGCGAATGCATACTAATGCATCGATGTTCGTCAAAGTATCGAAGGAAAATCCAAGGAGACATCGAAGCCCGGAATAATTCATGGCGAAGACAATCGCAAAGGGCTAGTACCTATCCTAAGGTAGGAGCAATTACTAACTCGAACCAATTAAAAGCAGCTACTAGTCCTGATCAGCTAGCTAGAAGCATCTACTAGCCCAAAGATCTCGGAGGGGCTCTGGAGCACACGGGGGCACATGGAGAGCTCACACAATTTATGCCAACAAGTCTTGACCAAACGACGCCACATGGAGGAATATGTGGCAGAAGCTTGAGAGCCAAACGGACGGTAGGGGTGGCAATTCTTAACCCGACCCGAACCCAACCCGAAGTTAGCGGGTTTGGGTTTGGCCTAAACGGGTATGGGTCATAAACGGGTTGACCTGTTTATTTAATGAGCCGGGTTCAGGTTTGTACTTATAACCCGATTGACCTGTTTACAAAATGGATCGTGTCAATCCAACCGGAGCCAACCCAATCAAACTCGGCCTAATCCAACCTGACTTGACCCAACCCGATCGGTTTACATGGATTCTGTTGACCCAATATGAGCCAACCTGGCCCGTTTATTAAACGGGTTAAACGGTCAGGTCGAGTCAACCCGTTTATTAGGCGGGTCGGGTTTGGGTTTAAGTTTTTGACCCGTTTATTGAATGGGTCGGGTTGGGTTCAGATTGGGTGTTTTGTCCTTATACCTATGTCTCAACCCAACCCAACCCAACCCATTGCCATCCCTATGTAATGGGTTGCTGTGGGCACAGAGGAAGGGATTGATTCGGGAGGAACAACACGCTCTCATTCCTGGGCGGTCGGTATGGGATAATATTCTGCATGCTTAAGAGATATTACATTCTCTTCATGGTGCACCTCGGAGCGGGCAGCAATGGTGATCAAAGCCGATATCGATAAGGTGTATGATCGAGTTCAATGGGCAGTGTTGGAAAAATCCAATGGTAGAGGCTCACAACGGAAGTGATTTGCTAGTCGAAAGACCGTGCGTGGTGCACGTTGGACGATTAAAACTTTCATTGAAACTAACTATATATGTGTGCACGTGAATCGAAACCTAACGGCAATCTAGGGATACGACTATCTAGCATGCATGCAATCCGAATCTATGTTAAATGTACGTGTTAGAGTATTGTATACCTTTCATGTGAATCTTTTAACCGCGGATAATTGTCTTCTTTGTCAATAGAGATGGAAGGTCATCCGTAAAGATCACACGATGCACGGCATGACAACGAAGGGTCTCTGAGTGCCCCCTTACGTTAGCCCTTCACCGCTACGAAACTCCACGTGAAGAAGATGAAGTCGCAAGCAAGCGAGGGAGATAAGAGAGAGATGGAGAGAAGGAGAGAGAGAGAGAGAGAGAGAGAGAGAGAGAGAGAGAGAGAGAGAGAGAGAGGGCAAGACTTGATTGGGCTGCCCCCCCTCTCCCTCTACTCCTTTATAGGGTCGACCACTCATAGGATTGAGCTCCTAGGAGATAGGGCCGCCCCCATTTTCTCTCACTTTTTCTCTCTATCTTTTTATAGCTTTTAGGAGTGAGTTTGACTAATTCAAACCCCCCTTTTATCCCCTTACGGTCGGCCCTTACTAAGGAGCTAACAAACTCCTACAAACTAGGGGGCTGGCCTTGACTTGGTCTCCCAACACCCAATGTTGATAAGGTGGAACCTTCAGAGATCAGGGTTCATGGTTTCTAATTTGGACTCGATTGACACATTACTCGAGTGTACCATCGATCATTTGAGTATAAGTTAACGTGCGTAGCCAGTCAGAGTGAGACATAGCCTGCACTCCAATTCCCCTAGACTTATTATGTTCTCCTGCATACCCATGCTCTCTGCTTATTAGTAGTAAACCTGTTGTCCCTCCACTTGGTGCCATGATACAACTAGAGCGGTGGAGAACACTGTCAAACTCAAGTGTTTGTATGACTTAGTTCCTTCCAGGTTGGCTACGAACATTGTACCTCTGATTACCCTGCTGAGTAATCGGATTCGGTCAATAGTCCAATTGATGACCACCAGGTCTAGGTTTAATATGATGCAAGTCAAACTAAGGAACACACCTCCCGTTAGGGGTGTAGATGACCTACATGAGTGACACACTGATGTGACGCCAGCCGGGTAACCTAGGACACCGTAGTTTTGGGTCACGTAACTGAACCCGGATATAATGGTGTGCCAAAGCACCATACATCGTGGTTCCTCAGGGTTTATGATCATTTTATCCTTAGCAAAAACATGGCTTAGTGCACTAGTGTGACGACCAAGATCCAATAGGCCAATAGCCAAGAGCCAAGACTCCTGAGGCGGGAATGCCAAGATGGATGAGGTGAGGTGAGGTGAGGTGAGGTGTACAAGGCCATGAGTTAGCCCCACATCGCCTGGAGAGAAGGAGATCCTGAGCTACTTATATAATTTCCCCTCCTAAACATAGAAGACGCGTTTTAAAACCGTGCGCCACTACGGAATTCGTAAGAACTCCGTAGTTAAGCGTGCTCGGGCGAGAGTAGTACCAGGATGGGTGACCTCCCTAGGAAGTTCTCGTGCGGGCACGGGCAAAGCGGACAAAATCTTGTGTGTTTGGGGCGGATGTTACAAAATGGTATCAGAGCCGGTTCTCCTCGGGATGGGGGGGTCTAACCCTACACGAGGACGTGTAGCCCTAAGGGGGGTGGATTGTGACGACCAAGATCCAATAGGCCAATAGCCAAGAGCCAAGACTCCTGAGGTGGGAATGCCAAGATGGATGAGGTGAGGTGAGGTGAGGTGAGGTGTACAAGGCCATGAGTTAGCCCCACATCGCCTGGAGAGAAGGAGATCCTGAGCTACTTATATAATTTCCCCTCCTAAACATAGAAGACGCGTTTTAAAACCGTGCGCCACTACGGAATTCGTAAGAACTCCGTAGTTAAGCGTGCTCGGGCGAGAGTAGTACCAGGATGGGTGACCTCCCTGGGAAGTTCTCGTGCGGGCACGGGCAAAGCGGACAAAATCTTGTGTGTTTGGGGCGGATGTTACAACTAGTGTCCACTTACCATTCTGTGCACCGTGTGTTCCATTCAGCCACAGATACTGTATCTGGTGATGACTATAGTGAAGATACCCATGTACTGTCACCCCCAACAGTTTAACATGATGAGGCGACCAACCTGATCATAACTGCGAACTTATTTAGGTTACATAGGACCAATCCACTTAGTCTTCAACTCAGTAGACTACCATGTAGCCATGACTCTCTATTCTAACAAGATCATGTAACTATGTTACGTATTATTATGTATCTCGTATAATAATATTCATCATTTATTATAGATCAAAACAGAGTTTTACAAGCGCATACCATATCAACTTCAACAGGTGGCATTATAGTGAATACTTGTGAGGATGGGGTTTCATTCCATTTGGTGTAATTGGGTTCGTCAATGTGACCACCTTGATGTGGTTGATCATTAATGGGGAGGAAAACATCGGTTTTTCTTCCAAGCTGTGGCTTGCGCTAAGGGGGTTCATAGTCTCTGTACCTCTTTCTCCTTGTGACTCAAGTCATTCATTGGGAGTTAGACAAGAGTCTGAAGGACATGGAGATTGATGGTTTCTACATGCCCAGGAACCCGGAACCGATTACATTGGTGGCTTATGCAGATGATTTTTTGATATTCTCAAGGGCCACGAAACTAGATGCTTGGGGACTTAGGGCGGTTTTCAATAGGGTTGCTAAGGGCACTGGCTTATACATCAATTCGCAGAAGTCTAGTATGAAGTTCTCTCGGTGTGTGCCTGCTCGGGTTCAAGCTAGACATGCACGGACCCTGCATATGCAGATCGTCACTGGACCTTGGATTCACTTGGGTGTGCCAATCGATGGGATTCGGGTGCCAATGACAAATCTCCAATTTGTGTTAAATAAGGTGAGCTCAAGATTATCTGGATGGAAGGCCAACTCTCTCTCCTAGGCTGGCCGTCTCATGTTGATCCAAGCTGTGCTATCGGCCATTCCATCTTGTCTCATGGGCACAAAAGATGAAAGGTTTTGCGACGGGCCTCCCCTTGGATGAAGAAATTGCTTCGTTTGGGAAAGCAGGCATCCCAATGAAACAATAGTTTTTGTCTGAAATATCGGGCCCTACTCAAGGGGAAAAATTTCAGCACATCCTACGTACGCTACAATCGTGGGACCCACTATGATTCAAGAGACATGGGGTAGCAGGCCCCATCACATGGGGGTTAGCGCCCCCCAGGACATGGGGGTAGTGATAGTCTCTGGGCAACAGTTGTAGCGTACGCAAAACTCAAGGCGCTGTATAATGACTCTGCCTTCGGTAGCTACTCCAAGATGGGCTGGGGCACACTTATGGCTTCTGCGGATCCCGCCCCGGATCAAGATATTCCTTTGGAAAGTTTGGCATAGGGCCATCCCTACCGCATCCTTGCTGCGGCATCGGTTACGCTGGGGCTGTGTGCCTTGCTCATGGTGTCAAGACCCATCTAAGGATATCCAACATGCATTTTTGGAGTGTCTGGCTGCTCAACAATTCTGGTATTGTATTGGGAGAATCAGGGGTATCCACTTTAAGCAATGAGAATCTTGATGGTGCCGGAAAATGTCACCGGCTCATCGTCCACGTGGCAGCAGCAGGGAATGACACGATGAGACGACAGAAGTTCCCAGGGAGATCACTCTTGTCTTTGGGCATGCCCTGGGCGACCTTCAGGTGACCAAAGAAGAAAACACCCCCTATGAGAAGTTCGAGACTCAAGGCCAACCTCGACCTTTGGGTAAGCAGCATTGCGACCAAAACAAATCTTGGAAACCGGCGTCCACAGGCAGCTCGCACGCGGCTTGAATAGAGGATAGCTTGAGTGCGATCAGCCCGCTCACGGAAGAGTTCACTTATTGACAATAGGAAGAAGAAGGCGGAGCAACGACACCAGTGGGGTCACTGAGCTGCCGTGCTAACCTTTTCACCCGCAAAGAAACCGTGTTTTGGAAGAGCAACAAGATGGAGATGGAAAGGTTTTGAAAAAGCCCAACGGTGATGACCGCCTAATAACTCGCTCACAGAGAGATCGCCCTGACCGCTGCGATCAGATCGCACGCGAAAGAGGTCGCTCGTGGACGGTGCTCACAGCCCACCTGAGGCTTACCCTAACTGCATACGACCAGCTCGGATGCAGAAGAGATCGCCTGTGGCCAGTGCTCACAGCCCGGTTGAGGCTTACCTAGACCGCATGCGACCAGCTCGCATATAGGAGAGGTCGCCCTCGGCTAGCTCCCTTTTACAATGGCAGATCGCTGCGTCCTGTGGACAGAGCAGCATCTTCGACGATGTCTCATTAATGAGGCACTGCAAGTCAAAACTCTCGGCATGGCTCGCCAGCTGGAAAGAATACCCCAGTCGTCGCCAGTATTAAACAGCTTGCCAGGGAGCTTGTTCTGTCTGCATGTGATCGGCTCGCTCGCGGAAGAGATTGTTCCTGGCAGAATTCGAAGAACACTTCGAAAGGCTCAACACCCACAGCTCGCCCAGGAGCTCGCCCGATCATGCAACAGCCAAGCAGTTCGCCCTCTTGTCCGCAAAGGTCGCCTACAGTAAGGCGGTACCAAATCGACATATGTCATCACTCCCGTGGATCTACGTGGACAACTGCGAGCCACAGGAGCCAGCCAGAGTCGGTCTAGGACACCCCCGTCTGGAGCCTTCTGGAATTGCCACCTGGCACGGACAAGACCGACGTGCCCCCCATCACCACCGCCTGGCAGGCTAAACAACAAAGCCCATTAAAGGCCCATGTGAGCTAACATGTGAAGGTGTAGAAGGTGCAGAAAAGAGCGGCCACGTGTCAGACTCTGACTGTCTGCAAAAGGCCTATAAAGGTACGACCCCCGGCTCCAAAGTATAGGTTCGAAACTGAGAAACCCTAACTTTTTCTTACTACTCAACCTCTCTACTTTCGAGCCTTCACTGACTTGAGCATCAGAGGACCTACGCTCCTCACGGAGCCAGCTATTATCATGTCTTCCTGGTCTTGCAGGTCGAGCATTCGAGCCATCGAAAAATCTCCCCCGACAAATCTCTTCAGTCGGTGTGGACGGAGTTTAGGGACAGTCCTCTCCTTTCACCGACCGAGATTCTTAAGGTTTGTTTGTGGACTCTATGGAAGGCTGCCATTTTCCCAAACTAATGGAGATCTACGGGATGGTGCTATCCGTCAAGCCCCGGTGGAATTCCGTCAGTATGTTCGGACTGAAGTGGTGAAGCGTGGGTGGCACTCTGGGATCCCACTACAGATTTCTTTATGCGGGCGAACCGGAGAATTGGTTGCCCAGCCGCGATATCTTTAATGAGATCCACATCAAAAATTTCCGCCGGTTAGCCCGGCAGCCGGATCCACACAGCCACCCACCCACCGGAGGCCGAGCCAGTGCCCGCGCGCCCTTCACCGGAGGCCTCTCGGTCTGCTGCCGCCGGACAGCAAGAAGGCGCGCGCGCGCGCGCGCGCGCGAGAGAGAGAGAGAGAGAGAGAGAGAGAGAGAGAGAGAGAGAGAGAGAGAGAGGAGCAGATTTCAGGTTGCAGTCTACAGCCAAACACCACCTAATGAGTAATGATCCAAACCTTCACACTCGGATGGGATGCAGAAGTCTCCAGCTAGCTCTAGAACAAACAGTAAGAATAGAAACGTCGCCTCGCGGGCTGGTCGTCGCCGTCGGCAGCCTCGCAACAAGCTCGGCAGGATCCCATTAAAGACACACAAGAGAAACGTCCTGTTACTCCCACCGACTAAACAAATACCAAGTAGAGACAGAAGGGAACAGCCCCACCACCCACCTCATCTCACCCCGCCTTCTCCTCGGCTAATTATTACCACCCGGAGTCCATCCGGCGATCGTCATACGAGAGAGAGATGGCGAGTCGGTCCCTCCTCGCTGCCGCCGCGCTCCTCTGCGCCTCTGCGATCATCGCCGCCGCCGACTGTGGTGGTTACACTTACATGGGTTACGACACCGGCGACGGGGTGGTGGAGGGGAAGCTGAACGTCCACCTGGTGGCGCACACCCACGACGACGTCGGGTGGCTGAAGACCGTCGACCAGTACTACGTCGGATCCAATAACAGCATTCAGGTCAGGCTTATCGGGGGTCCAATGGATATCGCATTTATGTACGGCTGTGGTGATCTTTACAGAGGGTTGTTTGCTATCGTACGCAGGGTGCTTGCGTTAGGAACGTGCTGGACTCGGTGGTGGAGGCCCTGTTAAAGAATCCTAGCCGGAAGTTCATCTATGTTGAGCAGGTGTCTAATAGATTCTATACTTAATTAACCCCTTCTCTCAGGATTTGCATTAGTGACTCTAAATGCAAGGGATATTGAGTAATGCTTACTACAAGAGCATGTTTTTGTCATACCACTATCCTACATTTCACCCTTTTCACTTATTTTTAGTTCTTTTAATTTTTTTTTGGTGTTACTATTTGCATCCATAAAATTAATAGGGGCACCTAGCTAATATGGGCACCCCATGTAACCTCTCCCTGCTCCTCCCCTTCCTATTTCGATCCGCTGCCTTCGTCCTCTTCTCCATTTCTCTTCTCGTGCCCCTTCCCTCGCCTACATCATCTATAGCTTTTATGGTGATGTCGATCGTTGTAGGAGGTGGAGGGAGACAGAGAAGGTGGTAGCATAGGAATTGGTGATAGACGTAGTGGAGACGGGTTGCACGGGCACTGTCGGTAGTAGACGGCTGCACAGACCCCATAGGTGGTGGCGAGGCACCAAAGGCATTAGGTATTAGCAACGATCGTGAAACACAAAGGGGGAAAGGAGGATGACGAAAGGGGAAGAAGGTGGCGGATTGTACGGGCATCAGCGGTGGCGACACGCGGCAAGAGCATAAGCTGTAGTGAGGGAGTTGGGTGCCCTTATCAATATGTCTAGAATGCACCATGGACATACTTGGTATGTTTTCAATTTTAATTTAAATGCCCTTACCAATTTTATGAGTACAAATAGTAATAGCATTTTTTCACTCTATATTTTCAACTTGGGAATTCGAGTCCGGACTCCTATGAAGCCTTAAACCCGAGGACCTCCTATATCAGAGGGATGGGCTACCGTATTTCTTCTTGGTTGTCTAATAATGATAGCCACCACACAATGTGAATGCACAATGTTGATCAAGACCGATCGACCTATTGATGACCTTTTAGTTGCACCAATGATCATTTTTTTTTTTGGGGGGGGGGGGGGAAGGAGACAAGAAACAATTTTGGGGTAATGGGTGTTAGGTCCCAAATATCAGAGCCTGTTAGGTTTTAGGATTAGGTTTAGTTTAGAGAAGAGTGGCATGCAAATGAAAATTTAAAGCCAATTGAGGGACATTTTCATCCTTTGTCCTTAGGCTTAAAGGGATCTTCTGTTTTGGACCGTTCACTAAGTCCCCCAATAATTTTTTTGATCAAATTCATAATCCGATAAATGATCGACGATACTTGGGTTGTGAAAAATCACCAGTCAATGAGTATCAAGAAGCATCCCTTAGTCCAACTGTCATGTCCAGATTGTCCAGACCCACTTACCCAATAAGTACCCTACTTTTGACCAACCATCCAGCTCAGCACAACTGTTTATAACCACTTGCACTCGTGTCGACCCGCAGGGTGCTCCATTGAGTCAACTCATCTTGACCTCACACTCGACTCTTGTTAACTCATTGCCTATATTATGAGTTAAGCATAAATTCATGGACGCATGGACTATTGCAATGTTGCTCAAACGGACTGCACATCTGGCTCTGAATACAACTCCCCAGAGAGAGAGAGAGAGAGAGAGAGAGGGAGGGAGGGAGGGAGGGAGGGAGAGAGAGAGAGAGAGAGAGAGAGAGAGAGCATGTTTAATTATAAAAAATTTAAAGGGGGCGAGAGGAGAGGGCGGGGGGGATGGGAAGGTTGCCACATGGCATTGAAGGCCTCCTTTTTATAAGAGTAGTATAGATGGATCTTGTTAGCATAAATTCTTGGACTTAGGATCCAGTTTCAAAGTTTCTCAAATGCTAGTGGATCATTGCATGATTGATGTAGCATTAAGTGTAGATGAGATAAAGCTTGTCGTTTAAGATGTATCCCAAAGTGAAAAAAGGTATATTGTTAGCATGCAGATAGTAGCAATAATACACGTAGTCCATTGAAGAAGTTGTTCATTCTTAGAAATTCCAAGGTATGCAAAATTAGAAAAGGAGAAGTATTCCATCAGTGAATGGGTGAAGGAAAATTTTAAAATCTCACTATGATTCAAACTATTAAGTCTTTTGAGGAAGTAGAACCTAATAACTTTAATAAAAATTATATTTAAGAAACTAAAAAAAGACTAGTATTAAACGTTTTGATCCAAAGCAGAGGGAGGTTCTCATTGTCTATAATCAATTAAGAAAGAGAGACAGTGGTAAAAAGTTTAGAAGGACGGACGGATGGATACAACAGTAGCCAAGTAGCAAACACAATAGATCTTATGGCCTAAGATACAAAATGGTAAGTTAAGGAATGAAAGTCAACATGAAGGAGGCAAATTAGATTATCAAGGTTGTAACATGCATAAAGATGAGTTCCATAAGGATTTTTTTTTTTTGAGAAATCCCTCTCAGAGAATGAGGGGGGGTTCGGCCTAGACCCCTACCAGTGCATTAACAACTAATAAACAGGATACATTCCATAAGGATTTATAACGGAATAAAAGCTTCATACAAGTATACAACAACCTTAATGATAACCAGGGAAAGTGAGAAGGGATCAAACCACAACCATTATACCATATCTTCTTCTTTATGGTGGTCATGGCACTTGAGAGTAATCTCTCCGCAAGCGCTATTCATTGATCTACAGTGAGTGAAGCTTTGATTATCAAGGTTGTAACATGCATAAAAATGAGTTCCATAAGGATTTATGGAATAAAAGCTTCATACATCAACCTTAATGATAACCAGGGAAAGTGAGAAGGGATCAAACCACAGCCATTATACCATTTCTTCTTCTTTGTGGTGGTATGGTGGTCATGGCACTTGAGAGTAATCTCTCCGCAAGCGCTATTCATTGATCTACAGTGAGTGAAGCTAAAATCATTTGTTTTGATGACTTCTTGATGATTGCATTATTTGGATGGTCTCCTGTTTAGGAGAAGCAATCTCCTATAGTCTATTTGGTTCCAACATGATTACTGTTTTAACAACTGATCATTGGCTTCACATGGGAGACAAATTCTTGTGGAAGTACCTAAATAGAGAGCTGGAAGTGGTATACATAGAAGTCCTTTGAAGTTCACAAGAAGTTCCATGAGGGTAATGGTGCTTTGACATCATAGGCTTTGAGGAATACTTGTTGGAGATGTTTATAACATCATGGCATGGAGCCAAATGTGTACATTTAAAATGAGTAAAATGCCACTAAAGGCTCCACATGAATGATTATATGTAAAGTACCTATGTTTATACTCTATATATGCAATCCATGATATTTTTATACAAATAATATGAGAAAACTCATATTTGCAGCCCAATGAACTTGTATTCGCTACACTTCGCATATAAAACTTTAAGATAGTACACTTCCTATATAATGGACAATTTTTCTCACGCACGTAGGGTTTGTCCAACTTCCATCCTGCCATAGGAAAAAAATAACTCCCCAAAGACTCCCATCATGTTTCCCTATAGCTCACTTTCAAGACCTATCTCGATTCCCAACATGAAAGGATTTAAGCTCACTCAGCTCATCTATTTCGACTGCGTTAAGGTTCCTACATAATATAGGTTGTTGTAGTATATGAAATGTTGGTAACAACTGACTATTTTCCACTCAACCATCCAAGTTTATCATGGAAATCTTATTATCTCTGATTCCATACCTGAAGGCATCAACCACCTGCACTCCCATGATATTTTTCCAAAGTGGATCACAAGTCCATTCTTCCCTTCTTAATATTTACCCTTCACCTCCATTTCTAAAGGGTTTCGTCATTACCTGAACCCATTTCTGTAACATGGCCTTCGTATGCACACCTGGCCGTTTATACCCAATCTGACTTCTTTTACTGCTTTCCACATTTTGCCAAACATTTCTATATGGGTCCTGCTTTAAGCCCGATATCCCTAAAATTAACCTTTGAATACTCCTTCCTCTTTTCAACTGATAAAGGCATTTGACAGATTGGTATACCGGAAATTGGCTTGCCATCTGTCTGTCCTCTTAGGATCATATTTTGATCACATTATTTGGATATTCCTAAATCAAGTGCTACTAACTAATATCCAATAGTTGGATATACATCACGACTGCAAATTCAATCTAATAAATATTGAAGAAGTGTCTTGGTAGTGGCACTCCTTTGCTTTCCCTGGAATTAAATCAATATTGAAAAGAACATTTCTATGGTAGGGGGCATGATAAGTTTTGACCATGCTGAATTTGATAGGTATTCTACGAAATGGTTGCAGGAGTGTGTAGCTTGAAGAGAATAGTTCAATGTTCCATTAATACAAGAAATTTCTACTAAACCTTTCATCTTCTCAGGTTTATAGTAAGAATGACGATTATTGATGTATTTGCAGGCTTTTTTCCAAAGATGGTGGGAAGAACAAAATGAGGCAACCCAAGAATTAGTGAAGAAACTGGTAGATTCTGGTCAATTCGAGTTCATGTATGCAAATTTCCTATCCCTTATTCTGGCTTCAAGTGATGCTTCTTATCAGCCTTCTTGTAGTGACAGGAGTTTACTTGTTTTGCTGCAGAAATGGTGGTTGGTGTATGCATGATGAGGCTACAACTCATTACATTGATATGATCGATCAAACAACACTTGGTCATCGCATGATAAAAAAGCAATTTAACAAGGTACCTCAAATTGGATGGCAGATTGATCCTTTTGGACATTCTTCTGTTCAAGGCTACTTACTTGGAGCTGAGGTAAGCAAAATATTTTATTTATGCTATCCATTCATTCATTTTTTTTATTAGTGACATATCTTAAGGTTACATTCCATTGTAGAGGTTGGCAAGTGAACTTGCTAAAAGGATATGTCGGGAAAGGGAGAAGGCCGTCCCATGAAACTGCTACTCAAGGCGCTGATACCAAAAAGTCCGATTTTTTGAATTAGTCGTGATTAAAACGCGACTTATTCAGTAAACATTCTTTACACGACTCTTTTCCGATTTTTTTTAAAAGTCACGAGTTTGTAAAAAAAAATCACTATTTATGTGTTTTAATCCTGATTTTTGCATTCTAATCCTGATTAATTGTGTTTTAATTTAGTCATTACTGCTCAAAAACCCTGGTGGAACATCTATATATAAATATATTTTAAAATCCTACCATTTGTTTTTGGACTCTTTTTTGATTTTTCCGACTTCTGCCATAACCAATTTTTTTCTAAACTTTCGACTTTGTAACTATGCTCACACGTGGCAACCAACTCTGAAGTAGATCCCCCCCCACCTCCCCAATGAGCATCGACGGCTCCGCTCAGGTTTCGATTTGGCTCTCGAGGATTCCATCTCTGATCCCGGATTGCTCATCGGAATGCTTGATTTCTCCCTGAAATTCCATAATCTAGGGTGAAATTGTGGCACTAGATTGCTTGCCGAAATCCTCGATTTCTCCCTGCGAGCGAGGAGCTCGGCCTAGGGTTTCGAGAGCTTTGGTTTCGTGGTGGAAGGCTTTGATTTGGGAGCTTCGAGCTGAGATTTGGAGTTGTTGGTTTGACATCAAGGATCTCTTGACGAGTGGAGATCATTCTATTGCTTTTGCAACTTCTGCTACTAGAGGCAACGAGGTGAGATCTTGGGGGTTTTCAACTCGCGTGTGAATCGTCTTATAGGCTATGGGGATGCAAGCTGGTTTGTTCGGATTGTGGAACTCTTTAATAAGGTTAAAATATGCAATAATTTGGAATTAAAAGAAATGATTTATTCGGGGAAGTGGGTATCCTCAGAGGGAAATGATGTCCTCCTGACATCTCCTTCCCCGAGGTAAACCCTGGCCTCGTGGTGGCGTAGCGAGGAATCGTTCCCGAGGTTGTGAGGTTTTATCCTTGGCCGTGCCCTTTCTACCCCCTCCGTCTTCCACTTCCTCTTCCTTTCCACCCCTTCTCCGCCTTCCGTACCCTTCCTTCTTGACCTCCACCCCTCTTTTCTTTTCCTTCCCTCCCCCCGCTGCCTTTCTCCATCAACAGGCATCCTGCTAGGTCTCATACAAGATGTCTTGAAATCGCCGATGATCCTTCCTCCACCCGCTACTAGAACTCCCTCGTTTGCTCCTAGGGCTTCTTCATCTAAAGCTTCTACGGCTGCGAGGGCTCCGCGGTGGGAGCGGAGGAGGCCCTATTTCTTCCACTGTTGGGAAACCGATCACCTGGTCTACTCGTGCAAGAACCCGGTGATTTGCTTCACCTATGGGGGAACCGGCCACAAATCCTTCCGGTGCAAGGTGAGTTCTTCAGACTCCTATGTTCATGGATGAGATCAAAGATCCTCTTCCTCTACAGAAGATTTGTCTATGCAGAGGCTGTGAGTCTCTCCCCCCCGTAGATGGTAGAGAAGCTCTCTAGATTAGCCATCTGTAGATTTTTCGGCGATCGGTTTTGTCAGGTGAGCTTTCTGACATCCTAAGGGAGTCTTGGAGGGCAGCTATGAAGTGGTCGATGGAGGAGATCGAGGAGGTCTTCCTTGTAGAATTCCCTTTGAAGGCTCTTCTGGAGGTAGAGGTGGGAAGGGGGCTGAGAGATTTGAGGTCCATCTCAGTAACCTTTGAGCTTTGGAAAGAACTCAGGGGACGGTGGCCATTAGGCCTCTCAAAGCGGTGAGAGAGACGGTTTTTGGGTTACCGGGTGAAGTTTGGGGAGAACAAATGCTGCTAGAGCTCTTGAGTCCTTATGGGGAGGTCCATGTCCGTTGGGTTCTAGGGATTTTTTAGGTGATTTATGTATTTTTTTCTTCTCATATAGTGTACCTACTTATCATCTTGCCGCCTTTGCTAGCATTACTTATCATCTTGCTGCCTTTGCTAGTATGCATCATTTTCTTTCGTTTCCATGCGTTCCATTTGGGAACCTAGATATCATTTGCTAGCACCATCCATGGCTTATTGATCATTATTGTAGCAGTTGGATGTATTCTGTTTGATTAGAGCTCGTTTCACATCACATAGCTTCCATGATTGCCTCGTCCATGCTATGTTCCACGCATTAGTTCAATCCAGCATGCTTATGGACAAGATACAAAATCTCAAGAAATTTTGCGAAATATCACGAAATATCTCGGTTTTCTCAGATCTCGGCACGAAATTCCCATTGCAATATCGAACGAAATGGAAATCACGATAATATCGCGATATTTCACACTATATATTTGTCGGCAAAGTGGAAATTTCGAGATATTTCGGAAAATGTCGGGATTTTGGCAACGAAATGTTGGGACTGACTGGTTATAAAAGGGGACTGAGGGTTTCGTTCTCAGCAGCTTATTTACATATATTTCTCCATTTACTTTAAGTTATTATATGTAAATAAGCAAATACCCCCCCATTTGATTTCAATAAAAAAATCAAAAAAATCAAAAACCAAGTGAATCAAAAAGTATACTTTTAGTTTTAGTAGGAGAAAACAGTTTTTTCGGTTTTTCATAAAATTTGTATGTTGAGAAAGGTCGTTAAATCAACTCATTTTTAGCTCAAAAAATTCCACAAGATGTAGAACTACAAGTACATCTAGAAAACCATGGTCTGTCAAAGAAAATATTGAATGTATAAAAACTTTTCTTTGTACTCATTTTTTCAGACTTAGTAAAAAAACAGTGTTTTGCATTTCAGCATAATTTTTGCACGATTTCAAACTTGCACAATTTTTTTGTTTTAAGTCCGTCTTCAAAATCGTTTTAAGCATTATTTTAACAATCAACTAATCTTTATTTTGAAAACATTTTTATCCACAAAAAAGGTTAAAAACCATTTTAAAAATATAGATAAAAACATGACCAAACAAGACTGCACAAGACTCACAGACTCCAATGCAGAATACATGCTTTGTGAAACTCTACACCCGTAGATAGGGTACAAATATTATCTGAGTGTTCCAAATTGTGCATATATACTTGGTTTATGACTATGCAGAGATTCACTGAAAAATTCCATTAAAAAATCAATATTTTCACCATTTCTATAAAATCACAATATTTTCACACTGTCGAAATATTTCCATATCTAGAGGGTCGAAATATTGACCGAAATGGAAATTTCGAACCTTGCTTACGGATTATATTCTCAGTAGAAGAACCACACATCTCCTTACTTAGTCTACTACATGCCTACGGATTCTCTTGTCAGTATGACAACTACACATCGCCTTTGCCTTCCCTCAATCTACAACAATGCTTTACTAGTACTCATGGTGTTTTCATTGTAGTTTTGATCCTTAGGTTATCACCGCATCCTTATCTCTTATCCTGCATGTGTGTGGACACCTTTTATACAGGCATTCTCATGATCTGCTCCTGTATTACCTGCTCTTTTCTTGTCCTTGACTCCAGATGGATCTATTTAGTGAGATGTTCAGCATTTTTGTGGCAGAATATTGTTGGAGGTTCAATCAAGTTTTTATTTTGTTATATATTAAGGGATTTGGAGATGGGTGATGTAGTTCGCATAATAGATTACATACGCATCTAGACATTTAGATGCATTCTTAATTCTTCGTGGCTTTATTTTGCATGCGGCTATACATGTGTTGTTTGATCCAACCATGGTTTGAGGATTCAAACGAGCCTGGACCAAAGTGTTCGGAACTGTTAGATTTTAGCTTAAGAAAACTGAATAACGCCGCGGACTGATTCTGGATTGACATAGTATAGTAAAATAATTGTCCTCTCGTTTGACTATTCTCAAACTAACTTTCAACAGCATCATACTTTGACTTTTCTATCAATGAACACATGGTTACTAGAAAGTTGTATTTTGCTTCCACGTAACACCAAATTGTGTAATTAGTTTCTTTTTTGGTTTTAGCATTCAGTTTACTATTTTGATTTTCTTTTTTGTTTTCTATCTTTTCAATTTCTTGTTCTCAACTGTTTTTGTAATTTTTCATTGTTTTGGTCAAAATGTCTAGACTCGAATCGAAACGGCACAAACGTTTCTCTCTGAGCCGAGGCTGAACCAACCCGAATTTGAAATCATAAAACATGATACATAGTATGTATTACCTTGTGTGTGGAGTATATGTATATGGCCTCAGGTCCTAATGAGATCTGGAGTTCATTCCCAGAATTCTCATTACGTTTGGTGTCTTGTTTTCGTGAGTTCTAAAGCTGGATCTTATTTTATGTATTCGTTTGTTAGATCAGATTCATGCTGATAATTTTCTTTTAGCTGAAGTTAGACTTGAAAACATATCAAAAATTCAACACTATAAATAATAATACATCCTATGTCTTCTTGTGATAGTACATGTCAGAAAATTCACATCTTTTGTTATATCGTTTGATATTGAACTGATCATTTATGCACTAATTATGATGTTACTTTTGTAGCTTGGTTTCAATTCCCTATATTTTTCGAGGATTGATTATCAGGACAAGCAAAAACGTAAGGTGGACAAAACTCTTGAAGTTATATGGCGTGGATCAAAAACCTTGGGTTCATCTTCTCAGGTTCTATTTGTATATTTCTTGGTTTTCTTTTTCAAAAAATGGTTCTTTTTGTTTACACGAATTGTTAAAATATCAGATTTTTGCAAGTGCCTTTCCTCTTGGTTATGGTCCTCCAGATGGCTTCAGTTTTGAAGTCAATGATGCGTCCTTACCTGTTCAGGTACATATTCATGGAAGAGTTTTCTTGGTCCATATCTGTACTTAACCGTAATTTTTCATAGGTATTATCAAATTTTTTGCAGGATAATCCTCTTCTTTATGATTATAATGTTGAACAACGGGTAAATGATTTTATTGATGCTGCAATAACTCAAGTAAGCCACGGACTTCTATTTTGCTCCCTTAAATTTCCATATGTGATGTCTTAAGATGTGTAGCTTGTCATTATTTTACTGCCACAGTTGTCCGGAAACCTTTCATATATGTTGATTTTACACAATATCAGGCCAATGTGACACGTACTAATCATATTATGTGGACAATGGGTGAAGATTTCGAGTACCAATATGCTGAATCTTGGTTCAAGCAAATGGACAAGCTTATCAATTATGTCAACAAGGTACTACTACTGGACATTAGTTTATGTTTAGCAAAACCTTTTGAGGTTTCATTAGTTTGATAGCATATTCTACACACCCTTTTAAGGTTTCATTAATTTGAAAGCTTGAATATTGTGATAAATGTACTTTGCTAATGGATTGATGCAGCTTTGAGTAAGTCATTCTCCAGCTGTTATGGTAGCATGTCTATCATTTCTAAGAAATAGTATACTGTAAGAAAAGGCTATAACTGATTGCTGGAAGCTGTAACTTAAATTTAGTATAATGTTATTTTTTGAGAAATAGACTCGGTATATTGTGAGAAGCAAACTTAAAAAAATTGCTTGAAGTTGATATTTTAACCGTCACCTCTATATCTTTCCCATTTTTCTTCAGAAACTATGTTTTTTTTTTTTGAGGAATTCCTCTCTGAGAGAGAGAGGATGGGGTTAAGCCATACCCCAAGCTATTTTATTAATAAGGGACAGAAAGTTACAGATTACAGATGAAATAAAGAATCTCTCCAGACTGCTTAGGAGAGAAAGCTGTGGACCAGCTAAGGATCATTCTCTTATACTTCTCCCAGACCTCCTCTAAAGGAAGTTCCGTTCTCAAGAAAACTCTAGCATTCCTCTCTCTCCACACGCACCAACAAAGCCCAATAACTAAAAGGTCCCAAGCTGATCTGAGGGTACGGCTGATCCGTTTTGTCAGAAACTATGTTAGCGTGCTCCTTTCACCCACGGTTCGTGACACTGTGGATAGTCGTGATCTTCAAGTAAGCACTCCAACACAATAAATTGCTTTGAATAAGTAGTTGATCACAATGGAGGTCCTCCCTTCTATATATAGACTCGGGCAGATGACACTGATACAACTTCAATACTCAACCTTATATAGGTGAAGGTTATCAGGCGTAACGGAAGATTGAATCGCTCACATGTTTTCTATCGGATCCGAGGATGAACATCATGAACAAGATTAAAACTTTTAATCTAAGGACTATGATAGATGATACTTCGCAGATATAATGAAAAGCCTTTGGATAATATGTTTTGCAATCTCGAGAAAACAACTCCTATGCCCCTCGAGCTAGGCATGACTTTCGGAGTTTGTGGGAGCTCCTTCTTTTCCTTCCTCTATGGACGGCCCCTGAGCTTTCATCTTGCTAGAAAACTTCTTGTGGTCCCTTGTCCATCCCTAAGAGGAGTTCTTCTCGGATTTTGATTCCAAGTTGTGGATAAGCACTAACTGTGACTTTTGGAGTCTTAATTAAATAAGAATCCTAAAGCTTCTAGGAACCCTATGGCCAACCCATATGGGAGGCCATTGGACTCCCACAAACTGTAGTCTGTGGAACATGTTCTCCTTGCCGGCTTTGGACTTTGTAGTCTGTGGAACATGTTCTCCTTGCCGGCTTTGGACTTTAGGGTATTTAGAGAATCACTTGGACTCCCTATGGTTTCCACCCATGAATCCTAATCAATTTAGGACTCTAGGTATATAGATGAATACATATATTTTAGGACTATAATTCTAGTTGAATTAGGACTCTAGTTAGCATGGAAAATGCCATGACTAAAAATCCTACTCGGACTAGGACTAATATGATCGGCACACTACCAAAGGCTAGGAGTTGGGATCAATTAGAACCCTAATACCTTAGCTCCAATTGGATGAGGATTTCTCGTCATCTCATGACTGCATCCTTATCCAGTTATTCATAGTTAGAACCACTATCATGCTGATGCCATCGTGGGCGAGCCTTGAAGGGCTCATGGTTCTTCATCCGGGCTTCGCTTTCGATTTAGCCAGTTTTTTGTCTTTCCTTCATCTACGGGCTCCCTACGCATTCTGCCAGGTGGACGGCGAGTAGTGGACATTTTTAGGCACCCACAGTAATAGGTCAGGTTTTTTCTATGAACAATAGTATCAGTTTGGAATCTTTGGATAGGACTA
Source organism: Chamaelirium japonicum (assembly GCA_947650365.1). NCBI lineage: Eukaryota > Viridiplantae > Streptophyta > Magnoliopsida > Liliales > Melanthiaceae > Chamaelirium > Chamaelirium japonicum. The sequence continues at coordinate 16,860,139 of OX393549.1, forward strand.
CAAAGTCAGTGCAACTTTAGTATAATATTTTTATAAACTGGGTTGGACCAACTGGCTGATACGACTCGGTCAGGGGCTTGTCGATTCTGTGACCGATACTGCGATTTAAAACCCTGCCCATGTGTATTATGTTTCTTGTTTTTATTTGGCAGAGGGTTCCCCACCCCAGGCACGGCCTTGATTGGGATGAGTTTTTATCCTTTCCCTCTTTTCCGATGCTGTCCTTTTCTGTTTCTCTCCTTTCTTCCCTGATTTCTCCTTATCCATTCTCTCCTCTCTCTCCCTCTTTGTTTCTACTCTCTCCCTGGCCCATTGTTTCAGTGCCTGCAAGTTCCTGCAGCCCTCCTGCTGAGCCTCTGTTACAGTACCTGCAACACTGCCACCCATAGCCCACCGGCGCATAAGCAGGCCCTGTTGCACCCTTTCTGTATGATCCAGCTTGGGCACTTAGCTGCGAACCAGGAAATAAAACCTAGATATGGTCGACTGATGTGCCATTATTTTCAAGTATCTGTTGTCTGATTTATATTCCCTTAACAGTTTTACGGAGTTGAGTATAATTTTGTGTAAAATATTCTTATTCTACTTAAATGACGGAAGTCTTTGCCAGTGTAAAAACATACTGCTATTTGTCTCAATATGACAGGATGGTCGTATACATGCGCTATATTCTACCCCATCCATTTACACTCATGCGAAAAATGCAGCAAATGAATCTTGGCCGCTGAAAACTGATGACTATTTTCCGTAAGCAATACTTTCTTCCTTAAGTTAGTTAATTTACTACTACTGCTCACATATGAGCTTGCCTGATGACTTACAGTTATGCGGATACACCAAATGCTTATTGGACCGGGTATTATACTAGCCGTCCAACATTCAAAAGATACGTTCGCACGCTAAGTGGATATTATCTGGTAAGACATTTGAGGGCATACATTTATTTTTAGAAAATTACTTTATTCTTTATCTGGTATGACAAAAAATAGAGCAGGATTGCTGAAAGATATTATAATTTGTCCTAAATAGGCAGCAAGGCAACTCGAATATTTGGTAGGGAGGGCATCCTCTGGTCCATCCACCTCTAGTTTAGGAGATGCATTGGCAATAGCTCAACATCATGACGCTGTCTCAGGTACAGCAAAGCAACATACAACAGATGACTATGCAAAGCGCCTTTCTTGTGGTGCTTCTGAGGTTTGTAGCTTATTGATAACCCCTTCTTTTTCTATTTTCTATATATGTTCTTGTTTAGCTTTAATGAAGCCTTTCAACTGTAATTATTATTTTGTACAGGCAGAAACGGTTGTCAATGTCGCTCTTCAGTGCCTAACTAATTCAAGTGAAAAATGCACTTCTACAGAAGTAAAATTCAGCCAGGTAATCGTACATTGCCTTACATCATATTTCATTGTTTCTGTTCCATCAGAATGCTCACCATGCTCATATTTGCTTTCTGCCACGTACATGCACACTTGCCTGAGGATTGCTTATTGTTAGGGATAGTTCTCTATATATTAGAACATACTTATGTTCTTAAGTTATCCTTTTCCTACATTGACAACCCTAAAAAAAATGATCGACCGAAGGCAAAATGCCACAATTTTTGGCTATTTCGCTTTTCAATCCAAACACGATTCCAAATAGTGAAGTAAATTTTCCAGTTCACTTGACAGCTCAATACAAATAGGATCAAATGTAGTCAAGTAAAAAAACTATTTACCTGGATGCTGGACACAAATAGGAGCTCATAGGATTTACTAGCCTTTACTTGTTGATTTACTTGACTGAATGGATTTACTTCCATTTACTTTATGGGCCCGGATATAAACACGTATGTTTTATTGCACATATTTCATTCCTTGTGTGTTGTCTTGCTCATTTGGGTGTCTTGCATGTCTACATGCTCGTGACACTTATGGAAGAGGTTGCCCCAGCGTTGTCAAGGTGACTAGGCAATGTTTAGAAGACTGGCCTATCTAGGCGATATATATATATATATATATATATATATATATATATATATATATATATATATATATATATATATATATATATATATATATATATATATATATATATATATATATATATATATATATATATATATATATATATAGAATACGGGGTATGAGCTGACAGCTTATTTGACCATTTGAGCTGCCACCTCCTAACCATCCGATTCAAATCAGCAGCCGTCTGTTTTATTTTAAAAAAACAAAAAAACAGCTGTCAGCCACTCACGCTCTCTTTCTCCCTCATTCGCTGAAGCTCAAACCCGACCCCGGCTCCGGCAGTGCCACCTGCAGCCCCCGACCACCGGCACCTCATCCTCTCTCTCTCTCTCTCTCTATCTCGTATGAGCTGATCGCAGTCCCCATCCCCCTCCTCCGGCGCCGGAGCAGCAACCCCGATCCCTCCGGCGCGAACACAACCCCCCCCCCCCTCCGGCACGGAGCAGCAGCCCCGATCTCTCTCTCTCTCTCTCTCTCGTTTGGAGGCAATCCCATCGCAGTCAACCCCGGCAGCACAGCCAACCCTGGCGGCTGCGATCGGCGCCGGGGTTTGTGCGTTCGGGGATGAAGATCGGGGCGGAGGGGGAGCTGCCGGCATCGGGGATGAAGACTGGGGCGGAGGGCGAGGCTGCAATCGCGCCGGAGGGGAATAGGAAGAACTGCGACGGCGCCGGGGCTGGATCTGCGCCGGAGGGGGAGGAGAAGGAGGCTGCCGGTGGTCGGGCCGGGGTCAGCGAACCAGGAGTGAGAGAGGATGAGGTGCCGGTGGTCGGGGGCTGCCGGTGGCACTGCCGGAGCCGGGGTCGGGTTGTGTTCGCACCGGAGGGATCGGGGCTGCTGCTCCGGTGTCGGAGGAGGGGGATAGGGACTGCGATCAGCTCATACGAGAGAGAGAGAGAGGTGCGGGGTGGAGTACAGCTGTAATACAGTTGTTTTAAAAAAAATTGGATCGTTGGATGATGGGAATCAGACGGCTGTAGGTGACAGCTCATTCTAGCAAAAGGGCTGTCAGCTCATACCCCGTATTCTCTCTCTCTCTCTCTATATATATATATATATATGAGGAGGGATACTCTTACTCATGGCCTCTTACTCATATAGTTACCTATGATTCGGGCCGTCCATTAGATCCCGACGTACGGTTCGGATTAGATGGAGAGTTAAAGCAATGGTGTCCGCAATAAATGCCCGTATTTAATGTGAACACCATTGCTTTAACTCCCCATCTAATCCGAACCGTACGTCGGGATCTAATGGATGGCCCGAATCATAGGTAACTATATGAGTAAGAGGCCATGAGTAAGAGTATCCCTCCCCTATATATATATATATATATATATATATATATATATATATATATATATATATATATATATATATATATATAGGGCTGTTACAGTGCGCTATGAGCTGCCAAGGGGGGAAAGTGAGCTGCGGGTATTTTGACCCCCCAAAAAGTCTTGGAATTTGATGAAATTTGGTGAGGTTGTTGTCTGGGATGAGATGATCATCCTCACCAATTTTCATCAAATTCCAAAACTTCTAGGGGGGTCAAATGGTCGAAGCAAAATCTGCAGATTTTAACGGTGACTGCGGACGGCAGAAATTGCTTCGACCATTTGACCCCCCTAGAAGTTTTGGAATTTGATGAAAATTGGTGAGGATGATCATCTTATCCTAGACAACCACCTCACCAAATTTCATCAAATTCCAAAACTTTTTAGGGGGTCAAAATACCCGCAGCTCACTTTCTAAAACCGCAGCTCACAGCTCAACGTAACAGCCCTCTCTCTCTCTCTCTCTCTCTCTCTCTATATATATATATATATATATATATATATATATATATATATATATATATATATATATATATATATATATATATAGGGGCATGCTATGCTGCGGCATGCGGTAAGTGCGGCACCGCACCGCAGCCGTCTGATGCACGCGTTGTGTGCATTGCATGCACGCAGCGGGCCATCAGACGGCAGCGGTGCGATGCCGCACTATAGCATCTCTCTCTCTCTCTCTCTCTCTATATATATATATATATATATATATATATATATATATATATATATATATATATATATATATATATATATAGGGGGATGCTTAAATGCGGTCCGCGCAGCCGTCCGATGCACCACACTGTGCATCTGATGCACGCGGCGGGTGCATCGGACGGCTGCGGACGCGGACCGCATTTAAGCATCCCCCTATATATATATATATATATATATATATATATATATATAGAGAGAGAGAGAGAGAGAGAGAGAGAGAGAGAGAGAAATGCTTGAATGCGGTATGTGGTGCGTGCGGCATCGCACCGCAGCCGTGTGATGCACGCGCTGCGTGCATGCGATGCACGCAGCAGTGCATCACAAGGCTGCGGTGCGATGCCGCACGCACCGCATGCCGCAGCATAGCATGCCCCTATATATATATATATATATATATATATATATATATATATATATATATATATATATATATAGAGAGAGAGAGAGAGAGAGAGAGAGAACAAATGGGCTGTCACCGTCAGCCGTTCGATCGTTTTAATCAAACCGTTCAAAAAAATAATAATAACAACTGTTAAAAACAGCTGCTGCCTCTCTCTCTCTCTTTCACCGACCCGACCATCTCGGACCCCGGCGACGCCGTCACCTCCTCTCTCTCTCGCCCCTTCCGGCTCCAGCAGTGCCTCCGACCGCCGGGCCCCTCCGTCTCCGTCCACTGGCAGCCCCCGACTACCGGCCCCCTCCGGCTCCGGCCACCGGCAGCCCCCGACCATCTCGGATCCGACCATCCGTATCCGGCCACCGACAGCCCCCGACACCGGCCCCCTCCGACTCCGGCCACCGGCTGCCAGCATCGGGAATGAAGATCGGGAGCTGCCGGCGTCCCAGGTGCGATCCCGGTCGGAGGGCTGCCGTCGAGGGTCGGGGGGCTGCCGGAGGGGGCCGGTAGTCGGGGGCTGCCGGCGTCCCAGGTGCGATCCACGGTCGGAGGACTCCGGTCACCGGCTGCCGGATCAGCGCCGGAGTGGAGTGCGGTCGGTGGTCGGGTTTCAGCAACAGAGAGAGAGAGAGAGAGAGAGAGAGAGAGAGAGAGAGAGGGTGGTGGGGCTTGGGTACAGCTGTAGGTTTTTATTTTTATTTTTATTTTTTGATTTTGTCCAATTAAAAGCTGACACATGGCTGGCAGCTCAAATTGCAATGGGCTGTCAGCTCATACCCCGTTTTCTCTCTCTCTCTCTCTCCCTCTCCCTCTCTCTCTCTCTCTCTCTCTATATATATATATATATATATATATATATATATATATATATATATATATATATATATATATATATATATATATATATATATATATATATATATATATATGGTTAGTATCGGATGACCCAGCAAATAACCCAGCACCCTAATCAGCACCTTGTGCTGATTTTTTGTAGACATGTTGTCTATGGTATGTTGATCATCCTCACAAAAAAATCAGCACATTCTAAAACCTTTAGGTGCATTAAATGTGCACTTCAAATCAACAGTTAAAATTGACAGTCGAAAACCATTGATTTGAAGAGCACATTTGATGCACCTAGAGGTTTTAGAATGTGCTGATTTTTTGTGAGGATGATCAAACATACCATAGACAATATGTCTACAAACAATCAACACATTCTAAAACCTCTAGGTCCTGATTAGGGTGCTGGGTCAGCCGATCCTGACCCTTATATATATATATATATATATATATATATATATATAGGGGCATGCTATAATGCGGCATGCGGTAAGTGCGGCACCATACCGCATACGTCTGATGCACCCGCTGTGTGTATCGCATGCACGTAGCGGTGCATCAGACGGTTATAGTGCGGTGCCGCACTTACCGCATGCTGCATTATAGCATGCTCCTATATATATATATATATATATATATATATATATATATATATATATATATATATATATGATAATTCTAATTCGAACTAAAAAGAAGCATAATATCACTCGAGACAATTTTTTTGGGTTTGATTAGGTTACACTCAGTTAATTAGTCTCAAAAGTAAGCAAGAATTACTCGGTTAAATGAATATACAATTATATATTGATTTCCTAGCCTTCTAAATATGCCAAATCGTCTAGCCTTGCGAAATCCTAATTTCCATGCAGACTCTTGGAATTTCCTAATTTGAGCATATACCCTGGGTATAAGCACACTTTGGAAATTACAAGGATATACATTTCATTTGCAATTCTTTTCAAAGGTATATACACAAAATTTTCCAAATTTAGAAGGATATATCCTACGGTATATGTGGTAATAGTGTACAAGAGTAAGTACTTTAAGTTATTTCCTTGATATAATTTTGGTGTTGGACATGGTTTTATACAATTGTGGCACAGTAGTATGAGGTTGAATTCATGCTTGAGGTGTTATATTATATATGACCAAGATCTAATCAGCAGGGCCATTATTTGGTTGGCCTGAAAGCATAATGGTGTCATCTTAAAAATGCACCAGAATTCAAAATATTATAAGATGCTAACAAATCTGTAGATCTAATCAATTATTCAAAACTTTTTTGGATTATAATCCTACTTAATTGTATGTAAATCATATCTTGTTTGTCCTGCTTGGGATCACATGGAACTATGGAAGTTCCTCTAAAGCCAAGTCGAAGCCTGTATAACTCTATAGTATCACGTTGATGGTGTAACACAACCTGATCTGGCTTAAAACAAGATGAAGCCTAGGACGGGCTCTTTGTTGATGCAGCAAGAATGATATGAACGCATTTGAGTTGACTTGAATTGACACAGTTTGAGCATTAATCCTTATTTTATTTCTGTTAGAAGGTGACGGCTAGGGTTTGGAGAGAATGAAATGAATCTTCATTAAGGGACTAAGCCCAATATATATGCACAACATTACACAATGAACCCGACCCGTCTGTACATAAAACTCGACCCATCTCTATATACATTAACACTCCCCCTCAAACTCATGGTGGATCATATACCGAGAGTGTGCTTATAAAATGCTAGAAGCGAGCAATGGTAAGAGGTTTCGTAAGGAAGTCAGCAGTTTGCTCCGCCAAGTGAATGAATGGGAAGGAGATGGTATGGGCGAGAAACTCCTGGCGAACATAGTGACAGTCAACCTCGATATGTTTTGTCCGCTCGTGAAAAACCGGTTTGCTAGCGAGCTAAATAGCACTCTGGTTGTCACAAAAAAGGGGTGTGGGCTCGGATATCACGACTCCCAGGTCTAGTAGAAGGTGGTGAAGCCAGACAATCTCTGTGGTGGTGGAAAACATAGCCCTGTATTCGGCTTCGGTGCTGGAGTGAGCAACGGACTCCTGTTTCTTACTGCGCCAAGAAATGAGGGAGTCACCAAGGAACACATAATAGCCGGTGGTAGAACGACGAGTAACAACATCTCCTGCCTAGTCTATATCGGAGTAGGGGTGCAGTACTAGAGGAGAGGTGGAAGGTAGAAGCAATGAACAGGTGATGGTGCCCTGGATATAGCGGAGGATCCGGAGTACCGCTGCATAGTGAACAGAGCGGGGAGCATGAACAAACTGACTGATAATGCCTACAACATGGGCAATGTCTGATCTAGTCATAGTGAGATAGACTAGCATCCCAACCAACCTCTAATATCTAGAGACATCCCGGATAGGCTCACCATTTGTAGGGTGGAGCTTCAAGTTGAGTTCCATCGGTGTGTTAGCAGTGCGAGAGTCAGTGAGATCAGCATCAACAAGGATATTGGAAATGTACTTCTGTTAGGAGATCAACAAACCACGAATCGAACAGGCAATCTCAAGGCCAAGGAAGTAGCGAAGAGGGCCTAGATCCTTCATTTCGAATTGACTCTGGAGGTGATACTGAAGAGATGCTATGGTAACACTGTCGTCCTCGGTGATAATCATATTGTCCACATACAAGAGCAGAACAACAAGACCTTGACTGGAGGAGCGGGTGAATAGGGCATAGTCAAAGTGTCGTTCTACAAACTCAGTGGCAAGAACTGCACTGTGAAATTGCTTAAACCAGATATGAGGGGCCTGTTTGAGCCTATAGATTGCCCAGCGTAGACGACAGACGTGCCCCGAAGGAGCAGAGATGCCCGGTAGAGGAGTCATGTATACTTCCTCTGAGAGGTCATTGTGAAGGAAAGCATTTGTCACGTCCATCTGATGGAGAGACTACCCTCGAGCAGCTTCCACAGCTAAGAGGGTGCGCACAATGGTCATCTAAGCAACTAGAGTAAACGTCTTCTCGTAGTCAATCCCATACTCCTAGGAGAAGCCACGAGCAACAAGACGAGCCTTGTGCTGCATAATGGAGTCGTCAGATCGAATCTTGACCTTGAAGATCCATTTGCAGTTGACAGGCACCACGCCTGAGAGACAAGGAACCAGATCCCAAGTTTGGATCCGCTGAAAAGCCTTAAGCTTCTTTGTCATGGCATGTCGCCACGCTGGATGCAAAACTACCTCACGGTAAGACGGGGGCTCTCGGTGAGTGTGAAGAACAATAAGAAAGGCCTGATATGCAGGAGAGTAGGAGGCAACTACAGAGTATCCAGAGGTGTCGGGAGAGTCAGAGGTAAATGAAGAGTAGCCAAACCTGTCAGGAGAGTAGTCATATCTGTCAGGAGGGTGATGTTCGGGTACAGGGTAGCACCGAACTAAGCTCGGATCTGTGACTGGAGAGGAGGGGAGCAATTGCAGACGAGGGAACACTAGTGAAGGCAGTCTCGGTGGGAATAACTGTGGAGTGATGAACGTAGACACGAGTGACAGGTAGTGGTGGCGGGGGAGGTGGAGGAGGCGGGGGGGGGGGGGGGGGGGGCATAGTAGGTGGGGGTGGGGGAGGTGGAGGCGAGGAGGGTTCCGACGATGGTATGAGAGTCTCAACCGAGGAAGGCACAGCCGTGGGCATGGGAGTAGGATATAGAGGTAGGAAGAGGATGGTGAGAGGTGGTGGAGGCATAAAGGGTGACACAGGCGGTGAGGAAAGATCCCGAGATTCAATGGAAATGTACGGGACATCATCAACAAAGGAGACGTGAAGAGAGACACGGATCCGGCAAGCCAAGGGATTGTAGCATCGATAGCCCTTGTGCTCCCGACTAATCCCTAAGTGGACACACCTAACAGGCCTAGTAGAGAGTTTGGTGCGCTCATGGGGAGGGAGGAAGACGAAACACGTGCACCCAAAGGTGCGAAGAAGGGAGTAGTAGGGGGATGTAGAGTAAAGCCGCTCATAAGGGGTAACACCAGAGAGGGTGGAGGACGGAGTGATGTTGATAAGGTGAATGACGGTTAGAACAGTCTTGGTCCAGTAGGAATGTGGAACGTAAGTAGACAGAAGTAGAGCCGCACTGGCTCGAGAACATGGCGATGCTTGCGCTCGGCGACTCTGTTCTGTTCATGGGTGTGGGGGCACGACTGTTGGTGAATAGTACCGTGAGTATGAAGGATCTCACGTATTTCATAGGAGAGATACTCCTAGACACAGTCAGACCGAATGGTTTTAATCCGCCAACCGAACTGGGTGTGGAGCATAGTGGTGAAGGTCCTGTAAATATGAGGAATCTTGGAGCGGCGACGCATAAGATAAACCCAGGTGCAGCGGGAGTAATCATCTACGAAGCTCACATAATACAAAAAACCAGTAAAAGAGGTAACTGAGTAGTAACCCATATGTCAGAATGCACTAGATCAAAAGGGGCATTGGATTGGAAATCAATAGCTGAAAAAGGAAGAGTTAGATGCTTTACCAATCGACAACCAATACAGACAGAGAGGGGGGAGGAAAACACTCGACCCAAAGCGCTAGAGCGAAAAACGCTTTAGAGTCGATCACTGGATATGTGACCTAACCTTTTGTGTCGTAGGTCGGCATCAGAGGTGACAGACAGAGCTGACGGAACGGAAGGAGTTGAAGTGGGAACCTGAAGGTGATCCAAGTATCCAACTGATAGAGTCTCCCTGCTCTACGACCCAGCCCAACTTTCTGACTCGTCCGCGGATTCTGCATAGAATAAGAAGAAGTAAAGGTAACGGTCAGGCCCGAGTCAGAAAGAGAACCAACCGATATTAAATTAATGTTTAAGAGGGGAGCATGGTGAACAAGGGGCAAGCTTAGGCGACCAGTGGGATCGGAGGCAGAGGTGATAAATCCACACTGCGAAATAGGTACGAGAGATCCATTAGCAGTGCGGACCCCCAAGTGGGTGGGATCTGAGGCACAGTCGGTGAGTATGATAGAGTCACATGTGAGGTGGCAGGAGGTACTAGAGTCGAAGATCCATGGAGTAGCAGTACCAGGAGTAACGAACAGGCCGTGAGCTGTCGAAGATCTGATAGAGGCGAGGTGCCTAAGAAGTAGCTCCTCAAGTCGCTGAAGACGGTCAGAGTCAGACGGGGGAGGTGCCGAAGTAGCGAGACTGGTAGCAGCAATAGTGCCGCCTTTATGGCGGAGGGGACCCTGACCATGGCCATGGCCATAATCAGTTGACTTGGTGGAGGGACTCGGTCCGAGAACACCCTCAAAACAGAGGGACTTGACGAGTAACCATTTGTGTAGGTGGTACGGGAGCCGAGAATTACCACAGGAGTCCATAGCGGGAGTATCCACAGCAGATACCAGACTTGGTTTGAAAAAGGAGGGAGGTAGCATACCCGCAGCAGTGGTACAACATAGTGGGAGAGGCCTGTAAGGATGTGAGCTGTAGGGAGGTCTGCAAGGAGGTGGTTTGTGAGGAGGTCTGCACGGAGGAGGCTGTATGGAGGGGTTTGCAGGGAGGTCGGTAGGGAGGTCTGTAGGAAGGTCAAGTCTGGGGTCAGATTTGGAGTCAAATCTAGGTTTTTTTTTTGTTTGGAAGAGAGGAAAGTGGCAGGAGGAGGGCAGAGATTGATGGGAAGGTGGTAGGTGGTGGCGCGGGGAGTGCTTGGAGGGCAGAGATCGGCGCACGCGTGGGGGGGGGGGGGGGGAAGCTTGCCTTGTGCGCGGAGGTGTTGTGAATGGCGGGGAGCTTGGCTCGTGGGAGGGGGGGGGGGGGGGGTGTGCCGAAGAAGAGATCGGCAGGTGCTGCGGACGACTGCTGGCTGCGGTGGAAGAGGGGTGCGGACGACTGCGGGCTGCAGTGGACATAGTTTTAGGAAGTTTTATGGGAGACTTAGTGAACGGTCCAAAATAGGAGATTCGTTCAAGCCAAAGGACAGAGGACAAAAATGCCGCTCAATATGCTTCAAATTTTAATTTGCATGCCACTCCTTTCTAAACTAAATCGAAACCTAAAACCTAAGCCTAATCCTAAAACCTAAGATCTACAGGCCATGGGGTGAACCCTAGACGAAATCTTAAACCTAATCCGAATCCTAAAACCTATGGTCTACAGACCATGGGATGAACCCTAGACCGAATCCTAAAACCTAAGATCTACAGGCCATGTGATGAACCCTAGACCTAATCCGCACCGAACCGAACCCGTTTGTCGCCCGCCTCTCATCTCCGCTGCTCACCGCCGCCGCTGCTCGCGCCTTGAGAAGTAACTTCAAGGAAGGAGGAGGCGACAGGGGGCGGGAGGAGGTGGAGGCTGAGGTTGCCCTGCTACTGCTGTGCGCCAGAGCTGCTCAAGAGAGACCCAAGTTTTATTCTGCAAGTATTGAAACGATGGGTGCATTTTTTGTCTGTTTTTTTTGTTTCCACATATATATTTGTACAGGTTATTGCTAAGATGAATGCAAGATACTGTCTGGTTCGGTCACTGAGTGAACCAACTAATTCACTTGCAGACTGGCATCAACCTGATATAGCACAGTGAACAGGAAGACGTGGTTCAAGTTTGTAAACCATGAAGAATCAGTGCTGCTTCTAATTGAATGGACCTTGCTAGGTACTTTGGCCTTTTACATAAGTAGGTATTCTGCACTATAAAACAAAACAAACTTTCAACAAGGTTCATAGCAGGATTGCACATGATATTTCAGCTCATGAATGGAAGCTCCAAGAAAACATATTGACAATGGAAATCTTATTTGTTTGAAAAATGTCTGAAGCAACTTTTAATATGTCATCTTAAATGTCAGTGAATAAAGAGTTATGAGACTCATCGAAGTTTGATGTGGCACTGGCTATTTTAAACTTGCTGACCGGTTTCTTGTTCTTTTTCAGTGCAATTTGCTCAATATAAGTTACTGCCCTGCAACTGAGGAAGAAATTCCAGAAGGAAAGAGCTTAGTAAGTTTTTGTGTTTTATGTTCTTATTAGGTATAGAGTGCACATTGTTTTTTCTAGTGTAGATTTTTGAGACATTAGAAGGTTCATGTTGACAGGTGCTGGTAACATACAACCCTCTTGGATGGAACCGTAATGAGTTCATTAGGATTCCAGTGAGTATATAATTTTGTTAGTGGAAATATTATTGAGTTTTCTGCTTTTCTTCATATGATATATTTGTTAAATCAAGGCAGTACAATAGAACTGAAGTTCAAACGAGCATCATTTGTGTGAATATTTTCTTTTATCCATGCTGTGTTCTTTAGAGTGCGTCCCTCAATGATAGTAGTTTATACTTTATACTGTCCTTGTTTGAATGGTGTCACATCTCTCACATCTTGTTACTTAGATGTTATTTATAAGAGTTTTATATATTATTGTTTGGTGGCCATGTTTTAAAATATTGTTGAGTGGGCCATGGACATTGAATGAATCACTCTATTTGATATTCTTTAGGTTTTGTCAGTTTATATCCGACCCTTACATTTTTCTCCTGGTCTAATGGAGCTATTGGATGTCAAGTTTGGAAACCAGACGATATAGTACTAAATTTTGAGCTGTCCTGAGTTTGGATAAATTATCAATAACCAATTTAACCATTCTAGTGCTTAAGAAATTCTATTATATATACAAAATACTATATGGTAGGGTGCCATTAAGCTCGCTAGTTCAGTGCTAAGTAATTGTCCTCTTGACTCTTGAGGTGCATGAGAATACTAATGAATCTCTGAAAGGAAACATTGTTTCCTCCATTTTTATGAAGGAAAAATTATTTTAAAAGGATATTTCCACAAGGGAAAAAGTTACGATGAACTTACATGAGTCAAGATATTGGGTGCTTTAATGGTATGATTAGAGTTTTTCTGGGTTTTACGAGAAGCTTTAAGCATTTTGGATAATTTTATAACGAAACTTGATATGATGGAAGAGGTAGATTCCTTCAAACAAAAGTTTTTGGAAATTGCCAGGGTCACTGAAAAATTGTGGTTTGATGTATGTCAATGTTTTAAGTAACAGCATAAACCATCGGATTTGAATCAAAATGCTTTGGTTTTCTATTTAAGCCTAACCCCTCCCCCACCCTCCTACCCCACCGCCATGACTCCTCTAGTGTTCAAAGTATTTTTGTACAGAGTGTAGGGAAGTAAGGAATGATAGATATGGTGATATGAAATACTTTGATGAGGAATTCGGTCAAAATCTTTGAGCTTTTCAATGAACCAGGCTGATTTAGGTATTAGGTTCCAAAACAACTTATCCCGAAGGCATTTCTTTTCCATGTTTTTCTTTTAATTAGGGCATCAATTCTTCAATCTAGTCCTTGCTTAATCTTGATGAATTTCTTAAATCTGTTCATATCTCATGGCATATCATCTAATTAATTTGTAAGAACATATTTCTAAAGTTTGTTTTTCCAAAAATGTTTAATGCGACTATGTGTTACGGTGATAATATTCTTGAACATAATCTTATTTTTCTTCTAATATTTAGGAACATTAAATTGTAGTGATTTTGTTGAATTGTAAACAAATTTAAGATCTATATTGCAAAAATATCATTCCAAAATGGGAATTATTAATGAAAAAACTGTGTTAGATGGTGCAAAACTATCATTCCATTAAGATGCTGCCTCTTCATGCTTTCTATATTGCAAAACTATCATTCCATTATCTGCAGCATCTTACATAGAAAGCATGAAGGGGGAGCGGGTGATGGTGCCTTGAAGATAGTGAAGAACATGCAAAGATGCTGCATAATGGATAGAATGGGGTGCACTAACAAACTGACTGAGGGTGTGCATGAATAAGCAAGGTCTAGGCACGAGATGAGCACCTCCAACCAGCTGGCGATACCGTGTGCGATCTGGATGTGGGTTTCCATCTGTAACACCCTACATTTTCCATCAACTTAAATAAATATGCTAATCGAAAATACTAAGAGTTAGGAGTATTTATTATTATTATTATTAAACAGATGATAAGCATTGATAAAGCAGAAAGAGAGCTAAATTATTCAATTCTATTAATACTAAACCAAATTTTTCCAGTTATATCAGAGCTTCTAAAAGAACAGGTCCAACTACTAAGAACAGAAAGACAGACACAAAATTGAAGAGAAGAGAACCACACTGCAAGGAAACGCCCAACAATAAGACTACCGCTACTGATATAACTCCACGACCCCTACTATTGAAGAGCACATGCGCCTAAAAAATTATAACACATGAGGCGTCAATGTGACAGAACTTGGCTAGTAGCGGATATATGGAAATATACATTTTGCAAGAAAGATCTATTTTAGATTCATGCGAAAAGACAAACAACCAACAATATACGAGAAAGCCACAACAGTAAAGTACCACAAGGTAACCAAAACAAATACCGAGCACACACTGAAAACATGGCCTACCACTATGGTTTGAAATTTCAATCGAAATACTGAAATTTCAGCGAAATATTTCGGTTTTGGTGGGCCCGAAAATGAAAGGTGGGTCCGAAACACCGAACCGTTAGGAATTCGCTGGAATTTCGATATTTTGGTCGAATTTCTTGTTTTAGTCCGAAAAGGGTGGAGCCACCGGAATTTCATACAAAACTTGGGGCCCCACTCGAAAACAATGCATTTTGTTGTTTTCGACAGTATTTCGATCAAAAGCAGCAGGGACCCGCCGAAATCACATGCTGGCACATTTCGATGCCGATTTAGTCAAATTTATCCATTTCGGGTCAAATCAATCATTTCAATCATTCGATTTTGACTGATTTCGGGCTGCTTAAGTCTTTAAATCTAGTTTTGACCGGATTTCGATCGAAGCCATTTAACCACTGGATTTCGACCGAAACCAGCCGCATACTTCGCCGAATCCCGTTGGACCTTGCTGGAATTCACCAGACCTCGTGAGAATTTGTTGGGTTTTGCTAGATCTTGCTGGAATTTGCTGAATTTCGCTACCGAATCTAGATGGATTTTGCCATATCTCACCAGAATTTACTGAATTTTGTGGCTGGACCTCGCAAAATTCTGCTAAAATACCGGCTTTCGCCACCGGACCTCGCCGTATCCGGCTGCCGGATCTCGCCGGACCTTGTTGGAATTCGCCGCATCCAACCGCCGTACCTCGCCGGATTTTACCAAATCCCGCCGAACCTTGTCAAAATTCGCTGGATCCGGCCGTTGGACCTCGTCGGATTCCGCTGTCAAACCTCACCATATTATGTCGTATCCCGTCGGACCTTTTCGGAATGTGTTGGATCCTGCTGGACCTTGCCGTTCTGGACATGCATCTTTCCTGTTGGTGTTCTTCGTTAGGATTTGAGTTGTGGGATCAGCATGTACCCTTCGTTCGCGTTGAAGAACTGAATGCTGCTGGGTGGCACGGGTGGGACATTCCGAGTAGAGTTAATCTATATGAGATGAGCCGTAATGCCGTATTCTTTGGAATAGGATGTGACGTAATGTTATATGATGAGTAAGACAGTACGCCATGATCGTGTCATCTTTTTAGAAGAATGTGGATAAAGATGTTGCTTGACGAGATGTGTGTCCCTCAACATAGGCGTCATGTTGTCGAGAGACGACTGATAAATGAGGTGTAAAGATGGAGGGAAATATTGCTCCAACGACTGTTGAGGGAGTGGGAAGACAAAGACAATTATTAAATAAGTAGAAAACTATTTAATGCCATTGTCGATGACGTTAAATAAAACAATGTAAATATATGAAGTTTTTTTTAAAAAGTTTATTGGCATTTCATCTTGGTTATCATGATCCATGCAAGCTTACTATTGTTTGGTAATGCGCTTCCCGGCATGGTGTTGCACTGTTTGGTGGAAATTATCGTGGTTCGAGGTGAAGCAGACGAACAGGTAGTCGTCGGCATGCAGACAAAGATGGAGTTCTTGAAGTGCCGCAACAGAGCAGATAGACCCTAAGTTCCAAATTGCTCTCAGACCCACACCTAAGAGGCTAGGGTTTGCTGGATGTGTTTTTCAAGTAAAATACCATTTTGTTTGCCATTTCGATTTTTTTCCACCATTTCGGTTTCGATTCGGACCAAAATCAGACACGAAACTGAAGTTTAAATCCATGCTTTCTACAACAGATTTATTAGGGTAAATTACAAGAAACCCCCTTGAACTATATTGAAATTCATCAATATACCCCCTTAGCAATCTAGGGGGTACTACATTGACAAAAACATAAAAGAACTATTTTTCCCTTTGTAATATCCTACAAAACACCCCCTTAAACTATTAGAAACACGCAATTTATCCCCTCCCACCAAAAAATCCTACATAATCTCTCTAGGAGGTGACTCTCGGTAGTGTGTTTGTTGTGCAAAGGGGTAGGCCACAAGATGGCTAACTGTCCTTCCAACCGGAAGTTTGTTAGAGGGTCGTCCTCCTACCCTCCCCCACCCCCCCCAGCCATCCATCCATCCACCTGTGAGGTGATGGATTTCAGTCAGACAGTCCTCGACTCCTTGTTTAACCTCCGATGGTGTGCTATCTGCAAAGTGGTGCGAGGCGAGGGATCTCCGTCTAGCCTCTCCAGTCGTTTCTCCCAAGCTTGGGGAGCGAACTGGCAGTGGAGAGCGAGGATTCTAGACTCCAATGAGTTTCTGATAGAATTTCCGTCCAAAGCTGGTCTTTCGAACGCTCTTAGACAATCTTTCTTCGATTTTGGAGACATCTCCTTTCAGTTCTTCCCGTGGTCAGTAGATAACAGAGCTATAGGGTCCAGGGTTTTTCGGAATATCAAGCTGTTTATTGGAGGCCTTCCCTGTCATGCTTGGAACCTTGAGTCCATCAGCAGTGTCCTTAACCAGTTCGGAGAAGTCCTTAGTTTCGAGAACGACTGGGACTCGACAGATGATCTTAGAGAAGCTAGAGTCACGATTAGCACTTCAATGGCAGAAGCTATCCCCTCGTCGGTCACTTGCCGCTTAGGTAATAGATTCTATGAACTTCAGATTAGGCAGTTGCCGGAAGCAGAGACGACCGGAGATCATTTCTTCCGAGAGGCAGAGGAGAATAGAGCTTCAGAAGAGACCAGAGCCAGGCCCCAAGGTGAGATTTCCCCGAGTCGTATCCTTCCTGTTAGGGGTTTTCCCGACTTGGTGAGTAATCCTGTTCCTCTTGCGCACTCTTTGAATGGAGATAATGTTGACTGGAATGGGCTTCCATCCTTTTTGAACGTTGGTAACATTGATCGTCGGGATCCTGGTTTGTCTGGATCGCCGTGTGCGGTTTCTCAGACAATCAATGTTGCGGATATCATAGCTGAAAACGCTAAGCCTCAGGTAGAAGATATGGCTTTCAACTTGGCGGACATTTCGGACTGTAGGGATCCTCCCTCCCCTGAGGGGGCTTTGTCTCAGAATTTTTGCGTTCCAGACTCCTTACCTGATAACCTTGATGATTGCCAGATGCCAGAAGTCCTTCCGAAGCCCCAGGCAGCAGCCTTAGAAGATAGAGTTGCGGGAGGAGCCCAGAAGACTTCAGTCAGGCGAAGTCAGAGGCAGATGGTGAAATCGTTCGAGCAGACCTACCAGCGGGGGAAGCATAATCTTTTTTTGGGCTCGCACCTTAAGAAGATGGTGGAGAGGAGCACTGACGACGAACTCCACTCCCTCCTTTCTTTTCTGGATCCTGACACAATGATTGCTCTGGCAGGAGAACGTGGCGTAGCGGTCTCTAAAGAAGGGTTCGATCCAACTGTTTTTGTTAATATTTTGCGGGGAATGGAGAAGGAGAGGATCCACTCCTCTGTTTGACTGGTGTTTCTCTTTTGGTTCTGTTTTTTGAGTTCTTAATCTTGTTTGATGAGGACGCTTTTGTGGAACATTAGGGGCCTTGGTGATGTAGATAAGCGCAAAGCTGTTAATCTCCATGTTATTTCTCAGAATTTAGATATTATTTGCCTTCAAGAGACCAAGTGTGCTAACCCATCGCCTTCTTTTCTTCGTTCGATGGGCGGGAACGTAATTACCAACTGGGCTTGGTTAGACGCTGTAGGGTCTTCGGGAGGGATCATCACTGGATGGAAGGAACCAGAGTTCACCCTCATGGATTCGCTAATAGGTGTCTTCTGCCTTTCAGTTACTCTGAAGCATCAGCAATCAGGAGTCACCTGGGTTGTGTCCAATGTTTATGGACCAACCGATTACCAGCTCCGCCCTGCTCTCTGGCGTGAGATTCGAGATATCCGCCTCAAATTTGCAGGACCGTGGATCCTAGGAGGGGATTTTAACCTTACTCGCTTTTCCTTTGAGAGGAGCGGAGCGATGGGCAGACATTCAAACATGGAGGATTTTGCCAACCTTATCAGCGATCTTTCTCTAATAGACCTCCCGATGAACAACAGGAAGTTCACCTGGAACAACAAAAGAGAGGTTCCGATCTTTGCCAGATTAGACCGCTTCTTTATTTATGATGATTTCGAGACTCTCCATCCTAGGGTGACCCAATGTGGCCTGACGGCTTTTATCTCCGATCATACCCCGATTCTTTTGGATTCCAACTCCCAGGAGGCCAGGAAGGAGAAGATTTTTCGCTTCAAAGCCATGTGGCTTGAGGATCCTGACTTTGCGCCATTAGTCCATACTTGGTGGTTCGGAGTAGAGGACAATTCTAACTCAGCCAGGAACTGGAACTTGAAAATCCGGCATGTGAAACATAAGATTAAAGACTGGGAACACAAGAAGTTTGGTAATGTGTTATACAGGAAGAAGGAGCTGCTTCATAAGATTGGAGATCTGGAATTGAAAGAAGAGCATAACTCCATCTCTGACACAGAGAAAATTCAGAAGTCAGAATGGACAGAGGATCTGCGAAAAACGCTGATTAAAGAGGAAATCATGTGGCAGCAGCGCTCTAGGGACAGATGGATCAAGCTAGGCGATAACAACACCTCCTTCTTTCATAAGGTTGCGAACTCGGGTAGGCGGTGGAACACTATCCATTCGATCAGAGAGGGAGACAGATCCTGGTCCTCTCAGAAAGAGATCGGCCAGCGGATTTCCGATCACTTTCAGAACTACTTCAGAAGAGATGGTGCGGACGTTGCCACCCTTGACTGGAGTAATCTTGAGACTTTGAAGCTGGAGACTCCTGAGGATCTTGACAAACCTTTCTCAGAAGAGGAATTCAAGAGGGCGGTTTTTGGGATGAAGGCTGAGGGAGCTCCGGGTCCAGATGGCTTCCCTATTCTCTTCTACCAGCGCTTCTGGGAGACTATCAAGGAGGACCTGTGCAGACTTCTTTTTGATTTCTTCAATCATAATATTTCTCTCCATAGCTTGAATTACGCATGGGTGACTTTGATCCCTAAGAAGACAGGAGCAGAGACTATCGGTGATTTCCGTCCTATCAGCTTGGCGAACTGCGTGTACAAAATAGTGGCTAAGATTCTTGCCAACCGCTTAGCGGATAGCCTCGAAGGATTAGTTTACAGAAGTCAATCAGCCTTCATCAAAGGTAGATTCATTTTAGACAGCGTGGCGACAGCTCAAGAGTTGATTTACCACATGAAAGAGCAGAAGGAAGAAGGCATCATCTTAAAAATTGACTTTGAGAAGGCCTTTGACAGACTCAAATGGAGCTTCATCCTCAACACTCTGAAAGCGAAAGGGTTCTCTGACAGATGGATCAGCTGGATCTGGAATTGCCTTTCCACTTCCACCCTTTCTTGTCTAGTGAATGGTCAAGCTGGGAAGCAATTTAAGGCAGGAAGAGGGGTGAAACAAGGTTGCCCGCTTTCCCCCTTTCTCTTTATCCTAGCCATGGATGTTTTCGACTCTATGATTAGAAGAGTGAAAACAAAAGGGTATATTGAAGGGATTGGAGACGAATCCTGGAGGACTTCTAACCTGCATTTCGCAGACGACACGATTATCTTCTGCAAGGCGAAGAAGGAGCAGGTTAGTATGCTGAAAATCCTTTACTCTCTGGAAGTAGTATCAGGGTTGAAGATCAACTTCTCCAAGACTTCCCTTTTCTACCTGGGCGATGCTGAAGATTCGGCAGTGGCCCTCTCTGCTATCCTTAATTGCAAGTTAGATTTCCTTCCAACCAAGTATCTTGGCCTCCCCCTGTCGTTGGCAAAACTGAAGAGAAACGACTGGTATAAGGTTATCGAGCGTGTGGACTCTAGATTGAAGGGTTGGCAAGGGAAACATCTTTCTTTGGGAGGCAGGATGACGCTGGTCAATGCAGTTTTGACTCTTATCCCTTCGTATCATTCGTCCTTCTTCTTAATGCCCACGTGGGTGGTTAAGAAGATTGACTCTATCAGGAGCCGCTTCTTGTGGAAGGGAGCTGACCCCAAGTCCAGAGCTTACCATCTTGTTCAATGGGGCTCAGTCTGCAGATCTATAGAAGAAGGGGGTTTGGGTGTCATAAACCTCGCAGACCATAACAGAGTTCTTCTGGGCAAATGGTGGTGGAGACTCCAGCAAGATCAGGGAGACATTTGGAGCTCAGTGATTAGAGGCCGATAGTTCAAACGCTTCAAGCCTTTGCAGATCAGAAGCAGAGCTTCCGGAAAAATCTCTCCTTTTTGGAAGGGTATCCAGAGAATTGGGCATATTTACAAATGTGGTACTAGCTTGATTGTTCACAACGACAGATCGACTCTTTTCTGGGAGGATAGATGGTTAGTCGAAGGTTCTCTGAAAAACTGGTACCCTGATCTTTACGAACTTGCTTGGTCGAAGACCTGCTCTGTCAGATCGCAGTGTGTTCATCGTCACAACGGGACTGTCTGGAACATTAAATTTCGCCGGATTATTTCAGATTTCCTTCAGTATCAACTTAGAGAATTGGAAAATCTATTGCAACTGCTTTCTGTCAACGACGAAGAGGATGAGGCGACCTGGCGTCTGTCCTCCACAGGTAAGTTTTCCTCCAAGTCCTTCTACAACTTCTTAAACAAGGGTGGCGTTATCTGCCCGGTAGCCACTCATCTTTGGAAGTCTAAAGTCCCACTGAAGATCTGCATCTTCATGTGGTTGATGACCAAGAAGAAACTGCTAACGAGAGTTAATCTCCAGAACAGGGGAAATTCTAACATTTCGGATACTTCGTGTGTGCTTTGTGGCCAAGCTAGAGAAGATACCAATCACCTCTTTATTCATTGCCCGTTTTCTAAGAGTATCTGGGATCATTTGAAGCGAGGTCTGAAAATCCAGGGTGCACCGGGTTCTGTTTTTTCGATGTGGACGGTTTGGAGGAAGAAGAGAATTAAAAATCGACTTCGACATAGCTGGGACTTCCTGGTCATGGCTGTCTGCTGGAGCATCTGGATCGAGCGTAACAACAGGATTTTTCGGGGGACTAAGCTGTCTTTGGGCCAGGTCCGGCTTTCCATCAAGAGGAGGCTGTTGCAGTGGAAAGTTGCCCTCCAAGGCAAAGAGCTAGAGCAACTAGATAACATAATCTGTAATCTTTTTTGATTTTTGGTCTCCTTTGTATGGTATTTTCCTTTCTTTGATTTTAATGGACTGGTAGGGGTCTAGGCCGAACCCCCCCTCATTCACTGAGAGGGATTTCTCAAAAAAAGACAGGTTAGTGTCTCATCTCTCTCGTCCCACCATTTTCTATCTTATCTCATCAATGTCTCTTTCTCATCTATCTCCTGCCACCGTGCTCTCTCTTATCTTTCTCTTCTACTCAGTTCTCTCCCTTTTTTACATCCCACCCATCTCTCTTATCTATATCTCTTACCCTACCCATTTCTTTCTTTATCATCCCTTTCTTATCCCAACTATCCCTCTCTCATCTTTCTATTATTCCATGTAGTGATCTCTCTCATCCCACCCATCTCTCTTTATCATCTAATTCTCTCATGATACCCTTCTCTTTCTCTCTCATCTTACATATTCCACTCATCTTCTTTATCGGTGGGTGAGATGATGAGAAAGAGAGTTATTGGAATAAGAGAAATATGGGGTATGTGAGAGAGATCAATACATGGGATGGTAGTGAAAGAAAGAGATAGGTGGGATGAGTGAGATATGTGTGAGATGGTTGAGACTAGAGAGATGAAAGAGATGGGTGAGATGAGAGAGATAAGTGGAAAGACAGAGATGAAAGACACTGGTTAGGTAAGATGGAGAGATTAATATAATGTGAGAGATTATGGGATGAGAGTTCATAGAGAGAGATCTTGGATATGGTACAGAGGGAGAGTGCACTTGAATATGGTGTAGAGAGAGAGAGAAAGCACCTAGATATGGTGTATTGAGAGCTCGAGGGTAAAATGGTAAATTCACACACAAGGGTAAAAATGATATTATAATTATTTAGGAGTGACATGTGATGGTCAGGTGACCATTTACCATTTCCTTAACAAACAAGACACTGACGGAAAGGGGCAAGGTGAAAACATTTAATAGTTCAAAAGGTATTTTGACACATTTTATTGTTCAAGAGGGTAAATTGAATTTTGGCTATAGTTCAAGGTTTTTTTTTTGTAATTATCCTTTATTATATTAATTAAGTTTGTTCGATTAAAAGTTTGCGGACCTATCATGAAGAGAAAAGAGAATAACTTTTAGACAAATAAAAGATGGAAAGAGAATGTGAAAGAATTGAGAGGAGAGGTAATTGAGATTTGAAATCACTATAGTTGGTTAAATCTCTGAAATTGATGTTCGGTGCTGTCAGTTTTGCAGAAATTGGACATCCTGACAGAAATTATGGCTGAACCAAGCAGCTCTAACTAAAGTGGATCTATGAAAAATTCAACAGGGAGGCCATGGATTCTATAAGACCAAACCACTACCCCTAGATAAAGCTAGAGAAGAGCTTTGAAAAGAATTTGGTTTCGTCAAATTCGGAGTCCGAATGGGAAATTATGCCAAAGAACAAAGCGGTTAGGTCAGGTTAGCCAACTGATTTTGGGGTAAACTTGTAAATAATTCCTGACAGGAGATGAAAGCACACCCATATTCCTAAACTATACCATAAACAAAGAGAAGGAATCCTAGTACAGACGGGGTACAGATAAGGAAAATAGGGATGATAATAATGCAACTTAAGTGTTGCTTTTACCTTGATACTACCAACCCCAAATCAAATTTACAATACTCTGCCATTGGTAGATTTGACAAGGAGATGAGTTCACCCTTGTTAATGTATATATCGGGTCGGGTTCTATGTACAGTCGGGTCGGGTTGCTTGTGTATTCATCTACATATATATTGGGTTTGAGTCCCTTAATAGAGAGCATCTCATTATCTCCAAACCCTAGCCGTCATCTCCTAATATTGTATCAGAGCTCTAGGGTTCTCCGGCTCCGACGGTGACGATGACGACGATCCCCCTCCGGTTCCGATCTCCCCTTCTTCAACTCCTCTTCCGGTTCTGCAGCACCCCCCGGCCCTTCCTCCGGCCACCGCAACCCCTCCTACCGCGGCCTCTCCCTCCGGCAGCCACCGCCGGCCCCGCAGCAACCGTCGGCCACTGCAACGCCCTCCCGCAATTGAAACCCCCTATGGTAGCCCCCCCAGCCTCCTCCAGCACCCGATTCCTTCTCCGGCAGCCCCTCCAACACCCGATTCCCTCCTTCGGCAGCCACTCCAGCTCCTTCGGCAGCCCCTCCCGCACCGGTAGCCCCTCCAGCCACCCGATCCCACCCTCACTTGCACCAGCAGCCCCTCCGGCCCCCTCCAGACACCCGCTCCTCCCCCCACCGGCTGATCCTCTTTCCAATTTCTCTCTCCCGCAGCCCCCGCATCAACTAGATCCCCCCCTCACCCACACCGGCAGCCCCTGCAGCCCCCTCCAGCCACCCTATCCCCTTTCTCACCTGCACTGGCATCCCCCGTAGCCCTCCTCCAGCCACCCGATCCCCTTCTCACCGGTCGGCCCCCTTCCCGATCCCCTTCACCCACAGCCCCCTCACCTGATCCCCCTCTTCGCAGCCCCTTTTCCGCCCCCTCACCCCCTTTCCGACCCCTCTGCTTACTCGATTCCCTATCGTCTCTTGTCGAGGGTTTCTGAGGGCACTTTTACACCCGCCTCCGTGTCTCCTCACTTTTACACGATGATGGCATCTCCTGGCACTATGGCTTTCCATCATGCTCCTCCGTTACTCCGCTTTGAGGGTGTTCTCGGGCCGGGTCCCTTCGTCGAGACAGTCGGTCATGGACGTGGTCAGGCTCTCTTCCGCTATGGTGGCGACATTGCCGCTGCTATCGATCCAGCTACTCCGTCACCTCCCGTCACCACTACTGTTCCGCCCCGGTCTGACTCTGATCGTTGTCAGTGACTTGAGGAGCTACTTCTTCGGTATCTCGCTTCCACCAGCTCTTCGACAGCTCACAGCCTATCTGCTACTCCTGGTACTACTGCTCCATGGATCTTCGACTCGGGTGCCTCTTGCCACCTCACTTCCGACTCTTCCATACTCACGGACTGTAACCCTGCTCCCACCTACCTGGGGGTCTATACTGCTGACGGGACTCGTGTACCCATTTCGCAGTGTAAATCCATCACCCCTGCCTCCAATCCCACTGGTCGCCTGACCTTGCCTCGTGTTCACCATGCTCCCCTCTTAAATATTAATTTAATATTTGTTAGTTCTCTTTGTGACTCGGGCCTGACCGTTATATTTACTTCTTCCTTTTGTTCTGTGCAGGATCCGTGGACTGGTTAGAGAGTTGGACTAGGTCGTAGAGCAGGGGGATTCTATCAGTTGGATCACCTTCAGGTTCCCACTTCCACTTCTTCCACTCCGTCAGCTCTGTCTGTCACCTCTGATGCCGACTTGTGGCACAGAAGGTTATGTCACATATCTAGTGATCGACTCCAAAGCGTTTTTCGCTCTAGCGCTTTGGATCGGGTGTCCTCCCCCCTATCTGTCTGCATTGGTTGTTATTTATCAAAGCACCTTGTTTTTTCTTTTTCTGCTAGTGGTTCCCGTTTCAACACTCCTTTTGATCTCATGCACTATGACGTGTGGGGTCCTGCTCCAGTTGCCTCATTTACTGTTTTTTTGTATTATGTGAGCTTCATAGATGATTACTCCCACTGTACCTGGGTCTATCTTATGCATCGCCGCTCCGAGATTCCTTATATTTACAGGACTTTCACCACTATGCTTCACACCCAGTTTGGTCGGTGCATTAAGACTTTTCGGTCTGACTATGCTCAGGAGTGTCTCTCATTTGAGATGCGTGAGATCTTTCAGACTTACGGCACTCTTCACCAACAATCATGCCCCCACACCGATGAACAGAACGGAGTCGCCGAGCACAAACATCGCTATGTCCTCGAGACAGCGCGAGCTCTACTTCTGTTCTACATTCCTACTGGGCCGAGGTTGTTATGACCATCGTTCACCTTATCAACATCACTTCATCCTCTACCCTCTCTGGTCTTACACCGTACGAGTGGCTTTACTCCACACCCTTGGACTACTCTCCTCTTTGTATCTTTGGGTGCACTTGTTTCGTCCTCCTCCCTCCCCATCAGCGCACCAAACTCTCTGCTAGGTCTGTTAGGTGTGTCCACTTAGGGATCAATCGGGAGCATAAGGGCTATCGGTGCTACGATCTCTTGGCTTTCCGGATTCGTATCTCTCGTCATGTCTCCTTTGTTGAGGATGTCCTATACTTTTCCACTGAGTCCCGAAATCTTCCCTCACCGCCTGTGCCACCTTCTATGCCTCCACCCCCTCTCACCATCCCTTTCCTACCTCCGTATCCTGCTCCCATGCCCACGGCTATGCCCTTCCCAGTTGACCCTCCCCTACCTTCCTACCTCCACCTCCCCTGTCTTCGTCATCTCCCTTGCCACCTACACCGCCACCGCCACCGCCCCCTCCCCTGTCTCCCCCGCCACCTTCTCCACCAACACCACCTGTCACGCTTGTCTACGTTCGTCGCTTTACAGTCCCTCCCATCGAGACTGTCTCCACTAGTACTTCTTTGCCTGCAGCTACTCCCACCTCTTTGGCCGCGGATCCTGGCCCTGTTCGGCGCTACCCTGACGCGAACGTCACCCTTCTGATAGATATGACTACTCTCTCGACAGATTTAGCTACTCTGCCTTTACCTTTGACTCTTCTGACCCCTCTGGCTACTCTATTGTTGCCTCCTACTATCTGTCTTACCAGGCTTTTCTTACTGTCCTTCATACCCACCGGGAGCCCCAGTCGTATCGTGAGGCAGCTTTACACCCAGAGTGGCGGCATGTTATATCAGTGGAGCTTGAGGCTTTTCTGCGGACCCAGACATAGGATCTGGTTCCTTGTCCCTAAAGCATAGTGCTTGTCAGCTGCAAGTGGATATTCAAGGTCAAGACTTGACCTGATGGATCCATTGAGCGGCACAAGGCCCGCCTCGTTGCTCGTGGCTTCTCCCAGGAGTATGGGATTGACTATGAGGAGATGTTTGCTCCGGATGCTCGGATGAGTACTGTGCGCACCCTTTTAGCTGTGGCAACTGCTCGAGGGTGGCCTCTCCATCAGATGGATGTCACCAATGCATTCCTTTACGATGACCTCTCCGAGGAGGTATACATCGCTCCTCCGGACATTTCTATTCATCTAGGGCACGTTTGCCGTCTACGCCGGGCTATATATGGGCTCAAACAAGCACCTCGGGCATGGTTTGAGCGATTCTGCAGTGTAGTTCTGACAGCTGGTTTTGTAGAGAGACTCTGACTATGCTCTGTTCACCCGCTCCTCCAGTCAGGGTATTGATGTGCTACTTCTGTATGTGGATGATATGATCATCACCGGGGATGACAATGCTACCATAGCATCCATTCAGCGTCACCTTTAGAGTTAATTTGAGATGAAGGATCTGGGCCCTCTCTGATACTTTCTTGGTCTTGAGATTGCCCGGCCAGCTCAAGGATTATTGATCTCCCAACAAAAGTACATCTCTGATATTTTTGCCGAGGTTGCTCTCACTGACTCTCGTACTATTAACACGCCCATGAAGCTCAACTTGAAGCTCCTTTCTACAGATGGTGATACTTTCCAGGATATTTCTCGTTACCAGCGGCTGGTTGGGATGCTCGTTTATCTCATCATAACTAGGCTTGACATTGCCCATGTTGTTGGAATTGTCAGCCAGTTCGTTCAGGCTCCTCTCTCGATTCACTTTGCAACGGTCCTTCAGATTATTCGGTATCTCCGCGGCACTGTTACTCGTTCGCTGCTATATCCCTTCACCTTTCCACTGGTTTTGCGTGCTTACTCCGATGCAGATTGGACTGGAGATGTTGCTAACCGCCGCTCTACCACCGACTACTGTGTGTTCCTTGGTGATTTCCTCATTTCTTGGCGCAGCAAGAAACATGAGTATGTTGCACGCTCCAACACCGAAGCCGAATATTGGGCTATGGCTTTCACCATTGCAGAGATTGTCTGTCTTCGACGCCTTCTACTCGACTTGGGAGTCAGGATTTCTGGGGTGTGACAACCAGAGTGCTATTCAGATTGCTAGCAACCCGGTTTTCCATGAGCGGACCAAACACATCGAGGTCGATTGTCATCATGTTCGGTAGGGAGTTTCTTGCACACATCATCTCCTTGCCGTTCATTCCCTTAACAGAGCAGACTGCTGATTTTCTCACAAAGCCCCTTACGATTGCTCGATTTCGTTATTTTATAAGCAAACTCTCGGTACATGATCCACTGTGAGTTTGAAGAGGAGTGTTAATGTATATACCGGGTCGGGTTCTATTTACAATCAGGTTGGGTTGTTTTTATATTCATGTATATATATATTGGGCTTGAGTCCCTCAATAGAGAGCATCTCATTCTCTCCAAACCCTAGCCGTCATCTCCTAACAACCCTCACCTCGGCAGCTACCGTGGCCATGGCCGGCCACAGGAGAGTGGTTGGTCGCTCCCCACGGCGCCGCGAAAAGATTGGGGGGAAAGGCGAACATAAGGAGATGAAGAAGGGGAAGGAGAGGGAAAGAGAGGGGAAAAAGAAGGCGTAGGTGACTTGGGTTGGGTCATCCTGGTGCACCACCGGCGGCACCGACCCAGGCCGACCACATGCATAGCTCAGCGATAAGAAGAGGAGAAGAAGAGGGACGGAAAGGAGAAGAGAGGAAGGAGAAGAGGAAGAGAGGAGAAGAAAAGAGGAAGAAGAGACAAGAAGGGGAGAGGAAGAAGAAGAAGGAAGAGGAAGAGAAGAGAGAGCTCATCGCGAGGGGGGAGGAGACTGCCAGTCACGCCCACAAATGGGTGAGAGGGAGGAGGGCACGGTTGGGGGAAAGAGAGAAAGAGAGAGAGACCAAGTCCTACAAGGAGGACATGTTCCTCTCCCTCTGATCAAGATCAGATGGTTTGTTGGGTATCCCACCCCCACAAGTAAAAAGAGTGCATACAAAGATGGGTCAAGATGTCGGGTCGGGTACATTTAGATGCAAATTTCGGGTCGGATCCAAAAAGGCCCATTAACAGCCTATAGCTTAGAAAATTCATAACTTTTTATTCTCAAGTTTGAAAATTCTGCAAACTCGTTTGAAAGCTTGCGACGAGATGCATACGATGACACTAATTTTAACAAGTTTTGAAAATTGATAAATCAATAACTTTTATAGGAAAAAACAAAAATGCCCTTTATTGAAAAACACAATAACTTACAAACTGTGGCTCACAACAATGTGTGAGATAACCCCACATGTAAAGTTCGCGAATATGATCAAAACCATCACATACAATGTTACACTTATATATCAAATTTTTTGGAATAAACGTTTCCGACAAATCTCGCAAAATTGTCATTAGGGTAAAAAGGTAATTTGCTACTTATTAAAAATTAAAATAAATTCTCAGAAATTACATGTCGTTACGACGTTACACCATCTAGAGGACAAAGCTTCGCATAGTGCTCCATCGGAATATCAGCAGTCGGGGTGTCGATGAGTGAGGCATGATTAAGATTATCGAAAATGTATTTCTCCTAAGAGATCAGGTACTCTCGAGGCGAGAAGTCAATCTTGACCTAGTAAGTAGCGTACATTAAATTAATATCTTGTGATGCTAGTCTCTTGTTAATGTACATATAGATGGGTCGGGTTTTCATGTACAGTCGGGTCGGATCGTATAGTGATACATGTACATATATTGGGCTTGAGTCCCTCAATGGAATGCATTCTATTCCTCTCCAAACCCTAGCCGTCATCTCCTAACATGGTATCAGAGCCCATGCTGTTGGCATTGTCAGTCAGTTTGTTCAGGCTCCACGGTCAATACACTATGCAGCTGTTCTTCGGATTATCCGCTACCTCCGGGGCACCATCACCCGTTCACTACTGTTTCCCTCCACCTCTCCGTTGGTGCTGCGTGCCTACTCCGATGCAGATTGGGCAGGAGATGCAGCCACTCGTCGATCTACTACAGGATACTGTGTGTTTCTGGGTGATTCACTGATTTCGTGGCGTAGCAAGAAGCAGGAGTCTGTTGCTCGCTCCAACACCGAAGCCGAATATAGGGCTATGGCTTCCACCATCGCTGAGTTTGTCTGGCTTCGCCGCCTTCTGCTCGACTTGGGAGTGGTGATATCCGGGCCCACCCCTCTCTTCTGTGACAACCGGAGTGCTATTCAGATTGCTAGCAACCCGGTCTTCCATGAGCGAACCAAACATATTGAAGTTGATTGTCATTATGTTCGCCAGGCGTTTCTCGACCACACCATCTCCCTGCCTTTCATTTCCTCATCGGAGCAGACTGCTGATTTTCTGACGAAGCCCCTAACGATTGCTCGCTTCCGGCATTTTCTAGGCAAACTCTCGGTTCATGATCCACCGTGAGTTTGAGGGGGAGTGTTAATGTACATATAGATGGGTCGGGTTTACTGTACAGTCGGGTCGGATCGTATAGTGATACATGTACATATATTGGGCTTGAGTCCCTCAATGGAATGCATTCTATTCCTCTCCAAACCCTAGCCGTCATCTCCTAACATCTCTAATTGTTAAATCTTGAACTGCGCTTAAGGCTCTTTGCATTCCTATTAATTATATGCTTTTTGCTGCTGATTTGCTATTGTTTGAGTGGAATTTTCGTGCTATATTGATAAAGATAATTAGTTTGTTGACCAAAAAGCGTTTTAGAGGCTTAGGATTGTTGTGTACCTTATTGGTGCCTACATCAGAGAGAGAGAGATTACACAAGTCTCCCATATGACTGGGAAAAGAGGGACCGTGCTTGAGAAGTAGGAAAGAGTAAGGAGCACATCTGTAACATCAACCCTTTGACTTAAGCTGTTCCCTTTCGACCATAGATGGCTTCTAGCTCGTCTTGTCTATACTGCAGGTCCTCCTTTTTGAGCTTTTAATCCGAACTTCATTAGTTTGTCATGATGCTTCTACTTTCCATAATATACCATAGTGCCACATAATTTAAGTTTTAATGTGCACTGAAGGCTGCAGTTTTTTATGGACGATATGGGCACCCCCACATCTTACGGTGAGATTACCCCTCATAATATTGATAGCTTAAATTAGGTGGCAATGAATTCAGTTTAAAATTAAAATATAATAAAGATATAACTAATAAAAAAGAAAAAATTGTCCTACTATGGGTTACATTAACTACTCTCAACTTTCAAGTAATGTTTACCCTTTTTAGCTTGCTTAGCTTAGAATCCGAGGTACTGGGATTTTTTGCATTAGGAACTCTCACTTTCCATACATTGCTAAATATTTTCTCAGTTGGATTCCTTGTATTACCCAATTGAATTTAGCAAAGCTGCAAAAATGCTCCTCTCAAAAAGTATAGATCCAAAAATCAGCAAATGTATTGTGCATGACTTTAGCTTGTATATGTACCATAATCTTGAATAGCTTCCTCAAGTGTGACTACCAATGTAGAAGTCTAAAAGCTATGCGTTGTCATTTAAAAGTTGCAGTACTCAAGACAATCGGACTTCTAATTTATATGAATGGGCCTTTGCTCATAAATTGCTCCACAGATGTTTCTGATGCAAAACTGTTTTAACTCATAAACTGCAACTGTTGATGTATAAAGTATAAACAGTTACTCCTTGCATATGGCCATGTGTGGAACTTTCTTTTTCAATTCTTCACATGTTTGTATCATTCTCAAGATATTAGCACACAGTTCACTCTATTGCGTATGTTTTCCTTATTCTGCAAACTGAACTAAATTGATGCCATGGAATGCTCCTTGAAGTACATATCTATCTACAAAGCTTCATTTTTCTTTTGGACTACATATTTTATACTCAATACACATAAAAAGATGTTTTTTTTTTT
Source organism: Chamaelirium japonicum (assembly GCA_947650365.1). Lineage (NCBI taxonomy): Eukaryota > Viridiplantae > Streptophyta > Magnoliopsida > Liliales > Melanthiaceae > Chamaelirium > Chamaelirium japonicum. The sequence goes on from OX393549.1 coordinate 16,891,714, forward strand.
GACATTTTTGAGCAATCACTTTCTATCAGGTTAATGATGACGAGCTTGTGATACGAGATTCTGATGGAAACACTATTGATACACAACTCATAGAGGTGGACAATGTTACTAGCAATAAGAGAGATTTATACGTTAAGGCTTATCTTGGAGTTTCACCAAAAGAAGCACCCAAATATTGGCTTGTATTTCAAGTTTCTGTCCCACCATTGGGATGGAATACATATTTCATTTCCAAAGCTACTGGGAAAGGTGGTTCTCACGCTTTTTGGTATAAGAAGTATCAATTTTGACCTTGGAACCATTATTAAGGATATCAGCCGCACATAGCACAATTTTTTTAACTGAATCATGTTCTTTTACTACTTTCCAAGATCTTGTGAATTGATACAGGGATTGGCAGAAATGGGCAAATTTCGACTATGAATGCTCCAGAAAATAAGATAATTGCCGTTGGACCAGGGCCTTTGAAAATGTTCTTCTCATTCACATCTGGACAACTTGTAAGAGTGGTAAATAGTAGAACAGGGGTGAGTTTTTTTTTTGCTCTATACTCATAAACCAAAACAAATTATCTCAACTTCGCATTGACTTGTAAACCAAATACGATACCTATCTGTTCATAATTAGTTGAGTATTTGTTTTTTTATATGCCTATGGCATAATGCTTCGTTCACAAGGTGTCATTATTGTTTCTATCAATGCTACTTTTTGTTTGCGATTCCTTTAAATTTGTTATTATAGAATACCAGACATGTATCTGGAGTTTTTATTGAAGTACTATTCTCTCACTTTTAATGTCCTTTAGTGTTGCTTAGACCGTCCTTTCGAGCATCCATTTTCCTCCTTCGTTTGGCATATGTTTGGTAGCATATTCTAGCTTCTAGCTTCCATGGAAGCAAGAAGGAACTTGGGGGCGGCAATATGAATGAGTTGCAGTGACTTTGTCGAAGGGAACACTAGTGGTGCATATATCAACCAAGCAGATAACAATCTTTACTGTAGAGAGAATGTCAAAGTCAGAAAATAAGTATACATACACTGAGAGTGTCAGTACACATTACGATTGCTCCTATCATGATTCTTATAACTTTGATTGAAAGAAGTAATTGGGTGTGAATGGGTTAGCTTTGAACCGGTCAACTTGGAGCTGACATGATAAAATTTTTATTCCAGAAATTTAGGCTGGACATTTGCTGACTAATTCTTATGTGTTAGGTTCAGTTTCAGTAGTTGCATCCGTAGTCTAGAAGAGAACAAATGGTTAGAGTCGTTGATGTGGATCGGAGGCCTGAGGAGCGCAAAATACTGACATATCGTAGAAGACGGCGTCATATATGAGATTTGACACTTCCGGAAATGCAAAGGAACATAATTATCTAAAGAAGTGTTTTTTTTATTTGAAGATGTATTTTCAGTTTAGTATTTATTTTCATGTTATGGACCCGACAGGTACATGTATGGCTCCAGACTAAGTCAGACTCGAATCTCGAGCCTGGTTTATAATTATTCGTGGAAGGGGAAAAATAGGGAAAGCAAAAGAGAAAGAAAGAGATGGGTGTTCTCTTTGCTGGCCGTATGGACGCGGCTTCACACGCAGACACCACCCGTGGATTGGATAGATGTCCCCTTTTGGGACGTTGTACGCCTCGTTCTCTCTTTTCTCTCTCTTATCTCTATATAAAGATATCTGTTTTTGTGTTTGATCATTGCTTATGACATTGAATAAAGACTGCTTGACACTATCCTTCTCATTGTTCGTGTAAATCGATCAAAACTACGGTGTGAAATTGTGTTTCCGGTGTGAAATCGGAGAGGTGCGAAGCCTCCGCTATCCATGCTTCTCTTTTTATCTCTATTTTTGGTTGTGTTGGAACTTGGAAGCCGTTACTGTCTTTCATCTTCGTCCAAGCCTTAGATCCCAATAACCAAAAATATATGCGTGCAGAAATTCCCAAACCTACACCCTATTTTGGCCGTAACTCATCCGATACCCATCGAAAATTATTTTAGAAATTATGATCTTTACAAAAAACCTAAAAGCCCTAATTTTAGGCCCGAATTGACTGATCTCCTGATCTTGACTGAAATTCCAGATTTGATATTTTGTCATTTGGGGTTCTTTTTCCCATACTTGGCTTCCCGAAAACCCTGACCATCATCCCTGCTTGAAACCTAAGTGTTTGCCTTCGCACATCCCTTTTTGCATCTTATTTGCATTCGCTTAGGACTAAATATTCTCAAGTTAATTACTTGATCAAAAACTCGAACTGTGTCACTTTGTCCACACTTCGCACGATTGCTACTGAGATCCTGAACTAACTGGTTTTAAACTTTTGATCAATACCTTATTTGGTTTATAGTAGTTAGTGATTATCACCGGTTTCTAATTGGAATTTGTAATCTTTGATAACATCTGTGCTAAATATTTAAATTGGCTGAATTAATTATTTGGAGATTTCAGCTTATTCATATTTGGCATTGTATAACAGTTGCATTACCTAGATTAGTTTAAGGCATTTAAGTTCATTTACTTACCATAGATTAGATTTTGGATCCATACTCTATTGTTGCATAAGCATTTCACATTGCATCGTTGCATTACAATTCCATTAGATTGCATTAGAGTCCTCTCCTATTATCATCCTTCTTTAGATTGGTATCAGAGCCTTAGGTTTTAGAACCTAAGACTACCCACACTGGGTAACCTTATAGAGGACACCTGATTGATGGGCAGATCCTCAAAAGGATGAACTGTTGCTAGAACTTCGCCAACGGATTGAAATCCTAGAGTATGAACTTGAAAGTACCAACCTTAGGGTGGGTCAAATAGAAGAGGGTCAAGAAGAGGATCCCCAAACTAAAAATGTGGAAGCACCCAATGATCTAACTCCAGTTGGAGGAAACAATAGGCAATGCGAATAATGGGAACAATGAAAATAATGATAGTTGTTAGAGATATTTGTATGTATTAAGATATACATCATTCCATTGTGTATGAGACTCGTACCCTCTTGTATATATATTAGGCTCTTGCCCAAATTAGAAGTTATTCCATCTTCCCCAAAACCCTAGCCTCCTCTCTCTCTCTCTCTCCTAGGATTATTGATGACATGATATCAAAGTGGGTTTATCCTCGTCCTTGATCTCTCCGGTCACGTGCTCCACATGATTGATCCGATCTTCATATCCTCTCCTCTACGCGACAGCCCCTCCGGTCTCATATCCTCTCCGCTTGACCCGTGACTCCATCACTATTCTTCGGAGATATTGGCCCCTTCGGTCTCAGCAGCACCCCTCGGAAGGCCTGGTTGCTCGTCCACGGTTGTGTTGTTTCTCTCGAAAGGTTATTCCTCCGGTTGCTCATGTTGCTCTCAAGCTCCTCCATTGCCATACTCCTGTTGCTCCTCTAGCTGCACCAGGTGCTGCTCCTTCGTGGCTGTGCTATCCTCCACGGCCAGACTCTTGAGCCCCTATAGCCTCCCGATCCACTTCGACGCATGTTCTTCGAAATTCGAATGCTCCCGATGATCCTGATCTCGATCCAAAGTCACGATCTCCTTCGCTTCTCCTTCGATTTGAGATCCATAACTGCCACGTGACCTCTCGGAACGTCACCTTCGTTTCTTCTAAACCGCCATCACCCATCACTTGAACTCCATTAATCTCTGCCTCGAGATCGCTATCTCTCACCTCTTTGTTGTCATTAATCTCTACCTCGAGATCGCTATCTCTCACCTCTTTGTTGTCATTTGTCTCTGCCTCGAGATTGCCAACACTCTTCTCTCATATCGCTCCCCTCAGACTGACTGATCTAAGTCTAAAATTTACTTGCCGATATCACAAAAATGCCCTGTGTAATACTAATGTCATGTAATTTGACTTCGATTACCACTTGCGAATATATGGATTAAATTTGGGTCCCAACTACCAACTACCAGCAATTTGATTTTTCACATGTGGACAAAGCACATTGAAATGCACTTTTGACTTGGTTCACCTATATCACCTAGCTCAAGTAATCTTATTTCGTTATATTTGCTTCTAATTTGAAATTGCAAACCTTTTCACTTGGATGCTTGAATCAGAAGTGGGTGCGGAAGCAAATTTGATTGGACTAAGATTTGTGCTGTCTAGAAATTAACGATGTTGTAGTTCTTAGGAAATTTTATATAAAATAAATATTAATACTAAATAAGTAATAACATTCTTTTATTTGGTGGTCCCACTTAAAATTCTACTTGATATAGGAATTACAAATTTGAAAAATATCAAGTGACACACTTGTTCTAGAATAGGAGGTGACATAGGGAAAAAAAATCTAATTAATATGCGTATCTCAAGGTGCTATCCACAATAGAGAACATATAGAGAAAAAGAGAAACGAAGGCCAAATTGGCTTTTGAATATAAAATCAGCAGGAAGCTGAAGTAACTTTAAGACTTTATCAAAAAAATCTGAATCAATTACAGCAGGGAAAATCCCTCCTTTATGCTAGGCTCCACAACCAACTGAACTTACTGGATTAAAAACCCAAGGCTGATAGGCTCGTCCATGGTAGTTAAACCTGGTTCTGGCCTTCTGGGTGAACATCAAAAGACAAGATGCCCTCTGAAGGCAAGTAAAATCGTGATCACCATCACAGGCTCTCTTGTGGCCTTTTCCATGATATTTTATAGCTTGAAGGGATTTGGTTCGAACAAAATGATTTCAAGTTTGGATTTCTTCTAGATAGTGCCTCTCCATTTACAGAGAAATCAATTTCGAATAAGAATAAATAAAAAATTTACAATTTTCTACTAATTCTTCTTAATCAAGCAAAACACCCGTGCGCTGCACTGGGAGCTGGATCAATTAGGAGCAATGCTATGGCCACACTAGATCCATATGCACGGGAGTCGTCGATCAAACTATATCCACGAATATTAATGCATCATCTCAGATGTATCATGGTTGAAGAGCATGTCAGTGGCAACATGTTGGCCTCAACACAGTCGTAATAAATGCCGATGTACTTTTAGTCCATGAAACCTCTGAGTGAATGAATTAATGTTCGTGGATCCAGTACGATCTATGACTATCGTGGGATGTGGGTACTTGCTGTGTGACATAGCATCTCTCCTAATTGATCCAGCTTCCTATGCATCACACATGTGATTTTTGCATACCATGCTATATTCCACAATTTTGAGTAAACCAATAAAATTTATAAATCTATTTTAAACTTTTCTTATCTACTTTTTAACTCTCAGACATTTTTTCTCCTTTGTTTAAAAATTGAACTAGAGATGGGGTTTTGGATCATCCGTGTCCAGGGTTCCCCTTCTCCCATGTGCACTGCCAATTGGTCATGAACCATGGAAGGATGGGGCAGCTGATTAGCCATGCACTCTGGAGCCTGGAGGTAGGGGGAGGAGTGAGCATGGGAAGCGGACAAGGGAAGGAGTGTCGCTAGTTGATAGCAGGCATGCAAAAAGGGGGTCAAAGTGGACAATGGGTTGCATACATTGAAAGAAGGGACAACTTACATGATACATGGAAGGCAGGATGAGAGGTAGGACGATACTACATTTAGACTCTGGAACATTTCTTCGTTTTTAGTAGTGGAGCTGTAGAAAAACATGTTGGATAATCATGTTTGTTTCATACTTTCATCACCAATTGAATAGATGCTATATTCAATAATATAAAATTATGATTTAAAAGGTTATGTCTGTTGTTTTATTTAGTCTTCCTAGTTCATATTAGGTCTCTCGAGTCTCGATTGTCAACATACAGATTGTCGTAAACACGGTGAGCGATCATATTTGTATGTTAATATATGCTTAGTAGAACAGATGTTGGAACAAACACATTTTTATGTTTGTTTATTAAAATAAGCATGAAGACTATGCCAACACTTCATGTAGGCTAAGTCTTCCCACATGCCACAGGATTTGTGCATCGCACTGGATATAAAATTCTTAGTGATTTGACATCATTAGGGTCGGCTCAATTTCCATGTATCAAGCGCGATGCATGTGCATCTTTGCCCACACGGTGTATAGGTATAGATTTGCTCTTAATTTGATCCATCTTCATGTGCATCACACAAGTCTTTTGCTTGTTGGTTACTAAGCTTAAGTTCATGCAAGGAGCAATCTTCCGTGGTTCCTCTGGACTATAATGGAGTTTAGACGAAGAGGTTAAAATGCAAGATTTGGTATCTGGTATTGTATCCGTCTCTGTGGTACAATTTATAAGCCAAAGTTTCAAAGTAAAACAAGCATTCTTAGTTGTTCTTAGTCATGTAGAGATTATTTTTATTCTGATGTCCATATTTTTCCCTCTATTATAAATGCCATCATTATAATAATCTTAGCCATGGCGAGATTATTATTATTTTGATGTCCATGTTCTTTTGATTATAAATGACAATATTTCATAGAATGAAACTAAATAAGTTATTCTTGAGACTTATTCAGTTTTGTTTATTTGAAAATTCTACACAAAGATAAATCTGTGTTTTTTTTCGTACTAACTTTGCCTTAGTTCTTTTTAATCTATTTTGGGAGTTGTTTATACTTTAAAATCGATTATCCTTACGAAGATTTTGAACTTAAATTTCACATAGCAGTGTTTCTCATTCAATTTAATTGATCATCAGGTGGATATACCCATCCAACAAAGCTATCTCTGGTATGCTTCAAGTAGCGGGGATGCAGATCCACAAGTAATTACACTAAGCACATGTCTGTTTTCATTCTCTGGTTTGCAGCTAACATTGTTTGGATGCCTTGTGTATGATGATTTTGCTAGGCGTCTGGTGCATACATTTTTCGGCCAAATGGATCTCATCCGGCTGCTGCTTCAAGCTCGGTATAACTTTCTGTACTAACTTGTCGATGTGACAATACTGTTCAAATAGTAACAATAAATTGTTAAAATATTAGAAGGATTGTAAAAGTAGTTCGTGAATACTTCATCATAATTTGCTTTGGCTATAGGTACCTTTGAAGATCATTCGGGGACCGTTGGTTGATGAAGTCCACCAACAATTTAATTCGTGGATATATCAGGTTTTTTCGATCTACTTTCCTATTACCCTAATGAAAAAGTTCAAAACTTCCTTGAAGATTATATAAGTACATCGTAATTCTGTATTCTTTTACCCTCTTCAGAATTATCAGGTTGATTATACTAGACTGTTTTATTTTGTAACTTTTCCGCCTGAAGACCAACAATGGGTCGGTTTTCCCATGAACATTATCTTGTAATGCCCAGAAGAATATTACTAACTAAAAGAAAACCAAATACCTATGTACATATCAGTATTATTGTGGTGTAAGAACTTAGTAATTGTTTCTGTTTGAATTTACATGATGTCAAGATTATTATGAATATTATTACTTTAGATCTCTTCTTCGTATGTTCTGTTTAAGCATATACCATGAGAAAAAAAAACTACGATTGACCAACTAAGTTTTCCTTGGAATATAATACAGCAAATTTAACGTATAAGTCAATTATAAATGGTGCCATAGGAGGTCCACACTATGCGGTTGATCACTCATGAAATAGTTTTTCGGGATAGAGACTTTCACAGCTGTTGAAGGTTCAATTGCTGTGTCAACTTCATTGTTGCTATTGCTGAAGGCAAAAAAATATTTGGGCCCTGACATCATTTTTGTCTAGGATCAATCTTCTTTTGGGCTCACTTTAGTCCTTACTGCTCACTTGCAGGACAATACTCAAATGTACAATCACGATGGGCTATGACCCTCTAATATGTTCCCAAGGTTCAAAAGTTTGATTTCGGCCAAAATTTCAACACCCCACCCCTCAACCTTCCCTCCCCCAAACTCAAGATTTTTTTTCTTCATGAAATATTGTGAAATGTGCCGAAATATCACGATATTTCATGAAATGTGCCATTTTGGTATGTGAAAAAAGCAATATATTTTGTGATTTGTTTGCAGAATATTATGATTTTTTGTACCTTGTATGTGGCATGTGCTTATACGGATTAGAATGTCTTTCCGAAGAAGTCCACAAGCTGCTCAAAACACTAAGGGAATGGAATAGAAGTGGTTGGCCAAATAGCAATACTATTATGAATCTCCATGATCTTTTGGTCATCCGATTGCTGGCAATCAAAATTACACTCCACTTGTCATATTACACAGTTGTAAATTTGACAACCATATTTGATTAGAATATCATGAAGCAAACAACAACCTTTGCTACGATGATCTCAAAGAAACTCGCCTCAATAACTACATGCAAGAAGTTCATAAAACAATCCATTCCCAGCATTGTTTGAGCATTCACCTCAAGAGTCATATGCAAGGATTTCAAAAACCATCTACAGACAACATCTTGCTGGCTCATGAATTGGTGCGAGGCTTTGAAGTGAAACATAGCCCAAAAGAGCTTGTATTAAAGTGGATATTGCCAAAGCTTATGACAAGGTCAGCAAGAGCTTTATTCTTCATCCCTTGAGGCAGCTTGGGTTCCCTAGGAAGTGGATACATTGGATCCAGGAATGCATTTCCACTCCTAGCTTCTCTATTCTCATCAATGGAGCTCCTCAAGGGTTCATCCACTCTACTAGGGGTATTAGACAAGGAGACCCCTTGTCCCCCTATTTATTCTCCATTGTTATGGAAGGCCTATCTTTAGCTCTTGAGGAAGGGCTTATGACTAGGAAATGGAGGAGCTACAGAGTTGGTAATGCACCTTGCATTTCTCATCTGATGTTTGATGACGATCTTATGCTCTTCTCTATGGCCTCTTAGTAGTCCATGCTGGGCTATCTCACATTTTGGCAGAGTTTGGTACAGAGACAGGGTTGATGGTGAGTAGGGAGAAGAGTACCCTCTATGTTCCTAAGTCAGTGACTCAGGGCCAAGCCCTAGCAGATACCTTGGGTATTTCTCTCAGCAGTCTACCCGTTAGGTATTTGGGCTTGCCTCTTTTCCCTTCCAGAAAGAAGATTAGTCTCTTCTATCCTCTGTTAGAGAAGTTCAAAATTTAGTTGGCCTCTTGGGAGACTAAATCATTTTCTTTCAATGGTAGGTTAACCATGGTCAAGTCAGTCCTCTCTTCCTATATCTATTACTGGGTAGCTGTGTTCACCATTCCCACTTGTATTCAATTGATCTTGGAAAAGTGGATGAGAACATTCATTTGGGGTAGTGCCTCTGCTCATGTTAAATCGAGTAACATCTGTAAGCCTTTCTCTGAAGGAGGGTCGGGGGTGAGAAGCATCTCTGACATAGGGAAAGCTAGTTCTGTGAAACTTGGATGGATCTTCCTTACTCATGACAAGGACCTCTGACCGACTTGGATGAGAGCTCGATATTTGGGCACTCAGCCTTTTTGGGAGACCAATCCTACACATGTTGTGTCTAGTGTGTGGAGAGGGATTTTACAAAGGAGAGAAGACCTAGCCTTAAATCTCAAGTTCACAATTGTGGATGGGAGGAGAATTGATAGATGGAGGGATCCTTGGATAGAGGGAAGGAGCCCTATGCAGATGGTGGGGATTCATTCCTTGACGGATATTGGGGGGATGGCCTACCCTTAATAGTTGGATTGTGAATGGGCAGTGGAGGCTTCCTAATCGTTCTAATTTTGCTTTTGCTGATCGTTTTGACATTGTCATAAGTATCCCTATTGATACTAGCCTTACTGAAGACTCTATCAGTTGATGAAAGACTGATCATGGGTTATTCATCCTTAAATCTACTTGAAATCATGTGAGAGCTGGAGGGTAGCATAAGGACCGGGCTACAATTATATGGAGAGAAGGTTTCAGATGACTGTTTTTTCTATTGCTAATAGATGCCCCCTTTGTTTTCACGATGAGGAAAAAATCAAGCATTTGTTTTTTAAATGTGATTTTTCCAAGGAGGTGTGGCTCAAATGCCGTGAGAAGACGGGGTGGAATCAAGGAATTATTGGTTGCTCTATTAAGAAGACTTGTAAGTTTATTATTCTACTACCTTCTAAGCCTATCAAGGTGGTAGGGAAAGCTTTGCTCAGTACTATTATCTTCTCTATTTGGCTTGAACGGAATAGTAGAATTTTTGAAGCGGTGGACTCTACTCCAGATGAAGTGTTTGCTAAGGTTGCAGCCAGGTCATTCTATTGCTACTAAAGAAGCGAGTTTGGAAATGGATTCCTGGGTTGCTGTTTGGACTCTTGGAAACTCGTTTCATGCTTCTCAGATTCCAGCCTTTGAACCTCCTTAGCTCAGTTGATTCTCTCCTAGTTGGGGAGTGCCCGGGGCATACTTTTTTGGTGTTGGGCCAAAGCCTTTCTTGACCTCAACTGCACTCTCTTAGATGGGCCTGAGATGAGTTTTTTGTTGGTAGGATAGGAGCTCCTAGGACCACTCAAGGTACATCCTATTACGTACTTGTGCTAAGATGGTACTTTCTGTTGATCTATCTCCTGTGTTGCTTTTGGGTTGTGATTGTGGGATATTGTTTAGACTGTATGCTTTGCTTTCCTTTTGTCTCAGGGAGAAGATACTATAGTTAGCTTCCTTGTTGGCTTGCTACTTTTAGGATCTATTTCCCTGATTTGTACCTGGTTTGCCTATTTTATTTATTCCTTTTTACCTCTCAAAAAAAAAAAAACATCTATTCATAGACTTGTTTGAATCCAAGTATATCTCAACAGAAGCACAAAAAAAACTAAGACAATGTGAATACCAAGTGGTGGTTGCATGTTGAGCTGCCTTCTAGGGTTATCATGGTATCAGAGCTTTGTTCTCCTCCCTTTCTTTGAGCTGCCTTCAATCCAAGTTCTATGGATTCATCCTCTTTGTTGAAGCTTGACAACATCGATGCCTTGATTCATCATTAGCTTTGGATTTGCTTCAAATTCATCCTCAGCAACTCTGCTCTTCTTGAGGAGGCTCAGAGAGAGAGAGAGAGAGAGAGAGAGAGAGAGAGAGAGAGAGAGAGAGAGAGAGAGAGAGAGAGAGAGAGAGAGAGAGAGAGAGAGAGAGAGAGAGAGAGAGAGAGAGAGAGAGAGAGTTAGCTTGACATCATCGATCTATGGATTCTTCCTCTTTGCTGAAGCTTGACAATATCGATGCCTTGATGAAATTCATCATTAGCTTGGGATTCTTCATATTCATCCTCAACAACTCTGCTCTTCTTGAGGAGGCTCAGACCAGATCTGCTCACTAGCTCTGAAACCATGATAACCTGAGAGAGAGAGAGAGAGAGAGAGAGAGAGATGGGTCACCCAAGGTGAACATATCCCAAGAGAGTACTAACTAACCTATACAGGGCTAAGTATATATACACACTCTAACACATGTAATTCTCCTTAGAGGGATCACCATGAAGAAGTATCATTCCTATATACATGATAGCCTGACTAATCACGAACAATAGAAATTACAGATGTGTATATTGTTTTAGCTCTTTAAACTCACTTGCTACTAAGAATGACCTCCACATAGTAAGGGATTGGGTCCCAAGTTGTTCTGATGTGGAGTGGTGTTTTGTGTGCAGGTGCATATAGCTCCACACATGTATGCTTTATTCTATTGTTTATATGAGTCTATAAGGTATTATTGTGTACTTGCTTAACCTCATGTTGTGCAGTCTCATTATGGTGTGAGTCTTCCAATTGTATGTATTTGGCTTCAAGCCCTAGTGAGAGATGGTATGAATGCTGAACCATTTCCATCATTGTCAGCTACTGCCTTCGAATGTCGTCTAATAAAGGTTCGACTATTATTAAGGAGATTTGTTTGTTGGGTGCCTCTTATGCTCTCCTTTTCCAAGATGGTCTCCTCGCCTCTTTCCACTAGTCACTCACTAGCTGATGTTCACACTAGAGAGCCTAGATTAAGATAAATCATCGAAAAAATATCAGCATGTAGGGTTGTAAACTTCAAGGGACAATCGATTGCACTGTACCACCTACCCTTCCCATAACTTGTTCTCCTCATCTTGGCCTTTAGTTTGCATCATGTTTTGACTTGGAAACTTGGGAATTTAGAAGCTTCTTTGATGCCCTTTGACTTCTTGATCTAGGTTTGAACATTGTGAAGTTCTCATACCCAATCTTTCTGAGTTTCACGAAATCTGATCGTATCCTCTCGTTTTGATCCCCTTTTGCCTCCTGCACCCTAGATTTTAGCATTGGTCCCCTTTCTTTTGCATTTTTAGGATTTGATGGCCATTTTTTTACTAGGTATATCGGTTTTAGTTTTTACTGTTCATGTAGAATGATCCCTATGCAACAATAAGCTTGCATGTTATCCTATCCATCTCTAAATGAGCCCGATTGGAAAATTAGCTCATTTTTTGTAATTAATGTCGATGCTTTACATGCACAATTTTTTTTGCACTTTTTCCCATGTTTGTTGTAATTTCATAGGTTTTTGATTGCTTGATCTTTCTGTTGCTACCAATTCTTTATTAATGTGTTTGAATATTTCGTCTTGTTCCCCTTGCTTGATTTTTTTTTACCAAAATCCGAAATTGAGTGTCTTTTACTTCATCTTGTACTTGTGTCAACGACCTAATTTGGATCGCAAAGTAGCCAATTATGTTTGTGCATTCCCTTTTTGAACTGAGCTTTATTTTTTCTCGTATTATTGACATGGTAGTTTATTAGGTTTATGTCTTCTTTTCTAGGACATTTTGTTTTCTTGCTCTAGACTCTTATCCATTATAGATGGTTTGTTGGATCCTTGGTCCATTTCGAGATATGCTTTGATTCGTTTTTTTTCTATTATTTCACGTCTTTGATACTCTTTTGGCCATATGTGAGGTCACTGTTACTTGATCTTCCCTTTGGTCTGAGTATGCCCTGATTGTTCCTAAGCACTTGGCTTGTCTAAAAGATCTAATTTTCTGGGTTCTTGGAGAAACTCTCACCTTGGGAATGGGTTTCTCTAAATATACTTGTATATTTTCCTCCCTTCGCTTCCTTATGACATGCATCACCTGCTTCTTTTTTTTATCGTGCTTTCTTATTCGAAGCTCTTATGCTTCATCTGATTTAGCTTCAATGGCTTACCGGACATGCTAATAGTTAAAGCCACTTTCATGGTGGTGCTTGTCATTCAATTTTTATGTTGTCACTTTGATGTCATGTGCCATCCACTTTGATGCCATCTTACCTATGGAAACTCTTCTATTTCAAGTTGTGGTGCACTTCAACGCTATTTTTGAGCTATTTCACACTACTGTTACTTTTCTACGGACTACCTCATCCTAAACTCTCACTTCTACTAAGGATATGTTGTTGTTTCTTACATGGTAAATTCATTTGCTTCGGGGTAAAAACTTTGGAGAGATCACCGTGAGTTTGAGGAGAAGGTGGAGATATGTGTTGCAGTGCTTGATGTACATGTATTTTTTGCATTGTTTGGTCTGTGTGGCTATGAAAAAGCTTTGTTGTATTGATTCACACCTCCCTTGTTTAGTGTCAGATAGCCTCATTATGGTTTGGTTCAGTAACTATATACATATGTGTTTGCTGCTGATACCTAAGCACCTCATCTATGGTGGCTTGCTAATTCGGATCCTACCAATGTATAGGGAACTTCAAAGACAACAGAAATAAGGCTGTACATTTCCTTCACTTCAATCAACAATGTCATCCCTGACAGAGGTTTTGTGATTAAATCAAGTAAATCAACATGATGAAACATTTAATCATGACTTGATTTCTTACAATTATGTGATAGGGTTTTGTATCTTACGTTGATATTGGGAATGCATCATGACCATGCTTTTACTAAGTCTACTGGCAAGCATTGCTCTATAAATTTTACTTTCTGAAATAATTTGAAGACAAACATTTACCATGCTTCACAGTATCTTGCTGATGTGCTTTCTATGTTTTGTCTCAGTTCTTTTTTCTAATTGCATTTTCTCATGAGTGGATATGTTTGCATTTGACTAAATTTAGGTTACTAGACTGTACAAGGACAAGGAGCATGCTGAAATTGAATTTACTGTAAGCTCATTGTTTCTTTCAAGGAGAAAGTTTGATACATCATATAACACTTTTTGAAAATATTTATATTTTAAGTTCAAGAACTGATCATAATGTTATGTACATGCTTTTAATCTGCAATATGTGTTCTAATTTTTTTTTTTCATGAAGATTGGTCCTATTCGTACTGTTGATGGTGTTGGTAAGGAGATCATTACACGGTTGATGACTAATATGGCTACAAATAAGACATTTTATACAGACTCTAATGGAAGAGATTTCATGAAACGGGTATTGTTCTTACATTATGTTTCCTTTTCTATGATACAAGAGCCCTTAATATTTATATAAGAATGCATCTATTGGTTCTCTATTTTTTTTATGTAGTTTTTACTTGATTCTCTCTTAATGGTTGTGAATAATTGGATACTGCTTGCCCATTCCTATAACAATATCCATCATGTGTCTTATGGAGACTTACCCACTGCAAATGGAATCTCTACACAAGTGTTGAGTGTTGACTTTTGAAACCTTATGTTCATGCATTCTTTCTTATTTGAGAACCTGTGTATCTTTGAGTGATCTTGGTTTCAAAAGAGGGTTAAGGTGTCATGATTATTAAAGTATGACTGCTCAAATATTTATGTATAGTCAATCAACAATTGACTAAAGAGAGACAGAGCACCCATGGGAACTCATCCCAATTCTTCGACAGTTGGTTTTTTTTTTTTTTTTTGAGAAAAACTCGACATAGGGTGTCAAGTTGGAACATGAATGATGCTAGATACCCTCACACAGCAAAACCCGGGTTGTAAGGGGAGGTCCACATAGGGTATATAAAACGGGTGATGGCCGGGTGCCTCCCACACCGATGTGGGACTATCCGTTAACACTCCCCCTCACGTGGAGCATGCGTGGCAAGGATCCTCGCACGCGGAGCACGCGTGGCAAGGCACGATCGGCGAGGAGCACCCAGAGCAAGAGCAGGAGCAGGAGACGGGCTAGCTTTGATACCATGTTAGATACCCTCACACCCCAAAACCCGGGTTGTAAGGGGAGGTCCACATAGGGTATATAAAGCGGGTAATGGGTGCCTCCCACACCGATGTGGGACTATCCGTTAACAAATGCTATGGTTTAGAATGGCGGTCAAAGAGGGAAAACAGGAAAGTAGGAGCTTCTACGTCCTTTGATCATCAAGAGGCACTGGATGTAGGTGTTCCCCACTTCGAAATCACCAGATCCTAGAATGTTCCAGGTGCTCTGTAGATGTGGTCAGAATCTCGGAAGGTTTAAAGATGTGTTCCATCTTGTCCAAATACAACTGTAAAATGTTTAAAATAGTGGATGGGATGAGATTTGCTGGGATTCTATTGAAGAAACTTGAAGTTCAGCACGTATTTGGGAAAATATTTTGGTTGGGTGTGTTAGTCGATCTTGGCTGTTATGCTTCCATGGAGAGAGATGTATGATGAATCTTAAAAGGGTGTGTGAACAATTGGGGTTTTTAGGTTCACTACCTTGGAGAATATGTAGCTGGTTCTTTTATGAACTCGCAAGATTCTGCTAACAAATAGCAATCATGGACGGCTTTCAGGGTTTAATCGAAGAAAAAGTCAAAAACTAAAATTACGAGTGAGGTTTGGTAGCATTAGTTAAGCAAGGTGTGCGAGCTAGGTCATAGAATGTCGAGACATCATGCGACAAGCTACTGTGTCTATGCAAATATTGTTGGGTGGGCATCAACAATGCCATATGAGATTGGTTGATATTAGGCTATGTCGAGGAGATCGGGAATTAGAGATCGACTGCAGTTAGATGGTATAGATGGAAGGATAGATGGAAGGTCCAATGAGAGGGTTGTAGCAAATAGATTGAGAGTGTTGACGGAGTCCTAATGGACATCACACGAGTTTCGAGCTTGGGTACAAATAAAGGATAGAAACATGGTCTATCTCGTGCTCCTCAACACATCTCTTCTACCATGTGACGATGAAAATAGTGTGGTCTGTTCCAACTATCTCTACAGTTACAATTGGTACATATCTGTGTTTGTCCTTGTGTCTGTGTTTTCACCACAAGAAGAGGATGATATTAGGCAATCTTGAAAGACTAGATTGACGTTGTCATATTTTATTGTCATTCTTGAATAATAAAATGATATGATTATCTATTTTGTTGAATAAAGATAAGAAGGCATGGAATCAAACACAGCTTTAGATAATTACTATTGTATATTGGTCTAGAAAATTAATCAATAGTTTTACGAATACGGTACGTCCATATTATTTATCATATAAATAATCTTACTTAGTGAGATCGGTAACATTATGCAGATATTTTTGAAGAGATTATTGATTAAACAATGTTATCACACTTGGTTATGCACTTTCATTAGTAACAATGTTATGATGACATGTGGCTTAATCTATGTCAATCACTTAATGATTAGGACTACCTAGCTTTTGGACAAATATGACTTTGACTATAATGTTTTTTCTCCAATGCAATACTCTGCATCTTATATCAACTCTAGCCTATTATAGTTGAACACGCTCTTAGTTATGGAATGATGTTGCAAATATTGACAAATGCCAGCATAAAAACCATGATATGTCATGCTATATAGCGAACTTATGTGCTTCCTTGTTAATGCCGAGCTTGAATTTGTCTGTATTTTGCGATTTCCAACATTTATTTGTGACATCCATTGCCTTTTCACTATTGTTCCCAATTGCATAACTTAGTGTTTATTAATTTAATATTATATAATTTTACACAAGTTTCCATTGCATAACGTAATACTTGGTACTTTAATTTGAGATTACACTATCCAAAATTTTGATGTTTCCAAGCTTCTAATTATGGATGAAATCTTGTTCTATATGTTATATTCTAATTTGAATGGGATACTTGAAATCTCATTTTCTCTATGCGATTGTGTTTCTAGGTTCGAGACTATAGGGAAGATTGGAATCTTGAAGTGACCCAACCTATTGCAGGAAATTATTATCCAGTAAACATTCCAACTTTTTATCCTCGAGAATTTATGGTTTTTATATTGTTGCATAAAAATCAATGTTTTTCTTTGTAGTTAACTATAGAATTATTATCAGTTTTTTAGTAAGGGTACTTCCAGATCTAGATGAGTACCAAGTATCTAGTAAAACCTGAGAATGCATGACAAAAAGGTTAACCAATGAAGTTATATTCTTATTACTAAAGATTCAGGTATAAAGGGGGAAGTTAGAACCTAAATATGGTTTTTAATATATAGTAACGATTAGCACGTATATTGCAGAGGACTTAATGAGGTAATATGCGGGCCACTATGGAATAATGAGATGGTACAAAACATTTAGACAATACAATAACAAGTATTTAAACCAAAGTTTAACATATCTGTTAATGTATAGAGATGGATTGGGTTTTATGTATAGTCGGGTCGGGTTCATGTGCTTTTGATGTACATATATATTGGGCATTAGTCCCTCAATAGAGATAATTCCATTCTTTCCAAACCCTAGCCGTCATCTCCTAACATGGTATTAAAGCTCTAGGGTTTCTCTGCGGTGAAGGTGACTCCTCCGGCACCGGCCTCCTCCTCCTCCGGCCTTCCCCTCCGGCACCGATCTCCCCTCCGGCAACCCACCCGACCACCATCGGCCTCTCCTCTCCCTCCCACACCGGCAGCCCCTCTAACTCTCCGGCAGCCCCTCCAGCACTCGATTCCCCCCTCCGGCAGGCCCTCCGGCACTTCGGCAGCCCCTTCAGCCCTCTCCTGCACCCGATTCCCTTCTCACTTGCACCGGCAGCCCCTCCAGCCCCCTCCTGCACCCGATTCCCGCCTCCTGTAGTCCCTCCAGTACTTCGGCAGCCCCTCCAGGTCCTTCCTGCACTCAAATTCCCCCCTCCGGCAGCCCCCTTCGCCCCCTCCTGCACCCCCTGAAGTCCCCCCGACCCCCCCCCCCCCCCCCCCCCCCCCCCCCCGCCACCTGTGTGTTCCTTGGTGACTCCCTTATTTCTTGGCACAGTAAGAAACAGGAGTTTGTTGCTCGCTCCAGCATCGAAGCCGAATACAGGGCTATGGTTTCCACCACTGCAAAGATTGTCTGGCTTCGTCGCTTTCTCATTGACCTGAGAGTTGTGATCTCCGAGCCCACACCCCTATTCTGTGAAACCGGAATGTTATTCAGATTGCTAGCAACCTGGTTTTTCATGAGCGGACAAAACATATAGAGGTTGACTGTCACTATGTTCGCTAGGAGTTCATTGCCCGCACCATCTCCTTGCCATTCATTCATTCGATGGAGCAGACTGCTGATTTTCTCACGAAAGCTCTTACAGTTGCTTGCTTCAGGCATTTTGTCAGCAAATTCTCGGTATATGATCCACCGTGAGTTTGAGGGGGAGTGCTAATGTATAGAGATAGATCGGGTTTTATGTATAGTCGGGTCGGGTTCATGTGTTATTGATGTACATATATATTGGGCATTAGTCCCTCAATAGAGATAATTATATTCTCTCCAAACCCTAGCCGTCATCTCCTAACAATACCATTTATAGTTTCAATTTCGGTTAAGGTCTAGTATGGTGCATTGTGTCATACCATGTGGCATTCGCAAGCATGGATGGAGAGCAGTGTTGTCCACAATTACACAAAAATACATAAGAAAATTCTATTTAATTCATCTTAAGACTATTGGATTGTGTTAGTAATGGTTTGGCATTTTAAACATCTCATCCAGAACTGACTTATATAAAGAACTCTAGCTTCTAAATCAAAACGACCATGAATATTGGTTACGATAAGCATGACTTGAAACACATTAGGACATCATTTACTTATATATTATAACCCAAATCAAGATAAATAAATTCTAAACAATTTTGCGTTTGTAGAAAAGGTCTAGATGAATAACAAAAACGATACCTTGTTCCAATCTCCATGATGATGGTGGGTTAGAAGGTCAATTGTCTCAAAATCTCGGAAGTGTATGCGAACTCAATGATTGTTCATTACCTCATTACACTTGGTAGTCTATGTGTTGAGTTTTTGTTTTATAGGTAAATAATATTGGGCAGAAATGCAAAGCGTACTCATGTTACTGTAACATGCCCAAAGTATATATGCAAGAGGTGTGGTTGTCTGTGGTTGAGTACCACATAATAAAATAAAAAAATGCATGTGGAGACTATGCATATACATATGTATACACATTGTATTATTTGACGTCCTCCCTCAAACTCATGGTGGGTAATATACTGAGAGTTTGTGAGATAAAAAGAAATGTTGTCTAGTATGTGACATTGTAATAAAATACGCAAGCTAGTGATAGATAGGAATCTATGGCGATAAAATTGTTCGAGCAATATAATGATATTGGACTAAGAAAATCAATCTCGGCATGATTAGTCTATTTATGGAATCCCGGATTGTTGGCTATCTGCATAGACTCTAGTTCTCACAAAGCCTTTATTGGCTGAGGTACGTGCCATAGACCATATTCAGTCTTTATGTCTTGCTTCTTGGTTTATAACTCAAAGATTTTGATGATGCTGCCCATGTATTTTCTGGAGTTGGATGTTAGAAAGGATAATTTTGAGGACGCTGCCAAAGTCAAAGCTTTTCTATATAAAGAATCTATTGTTTCTTCCTTTCGTAACCACGAACGACAATCAGAAAAATTAAGTTCCACGATCTTATTAACTTCTTCATTCTTTGATTCCTCAAATTGGCTATATTGATATGATAAAGTTCACCCACCCTTTGATGCTAAAGGTAGATTTCCAGGGAAACAAAACCTAGTTGGTAAAGGGGCAAGAGTGAAGTAGATGATTCGTAGTTTCATCAGTGTCTTCTAAAGAATACAGTTCTGGTCCGAGTTGCCTTGTCGGTTCCTTTTTCTATGGTTTCAAAAGTTTTTCATGAGTAAGTAGCCATAGAATAAAAAAGTCGGTAAAAAAAAAAGGAAATTTGTTGGATTTTGGTAAACTATTGGTAGAGATGGCAATGGTGCGGTTCTTGTGGGGGATTCTTTTGCCGTGCAAAGTTTCCCGCCAACAATCAATAGAATCTGAGTGTGGTGTCCTGTAGCATAGACACTATAGAGCGTAGAGAGTAAGACGCAACCTTGAATCCACTAAGGAGATGTCAAAGAGAAGAATAAGAGAAAAAAATAACTCAGGGAAAGGACCCATGGTCAGACAGCATGCTATGCATCCCTTGCTCAACCTGATTATTTATGTCTAAGCAAAAATACTTTAAAATAACGCAGGGAAAGGGCCCATGGTCAGACAGCCCATAGGGAGTAAGCCCAATAACCTTTTACATCTAGAGTTTAAATAAATTTCACAAGTATATCTCATAGTGACACTACCAGTGTTGCTTTGTGTTCTAGGGTACCGCCCCATACAATGTGATATCTTTTAGACCTTTCTTGTACTGCAGGCTCTTATACACTGTGCTTCAAATTTGCTTCCTACTGTCATGGTGATATAAAGTTTAGTCTTACAGACACATACTTTTGATTGTGGATACTGTTCAAGATCTCATCTTCCATTCTTTATAGATGTATGTTGTTTTATTTGATGTAAACTTAGCTTGATCCTAATGCAAGTTAACTGTGGGTGCATGCATTGTAGTATTTGAGGTTAAAAAAACTCAAATTAAAACATTGTATTTAGTTCTTGAGGCAGGATGTTTACGTATGAATCCTCAATTAAAATCTGTTAGGAGATGACGGCTAGGGTTTGGAGAGGAATAGAATGCATTCCATTGAGGGACTCAAGCCCAATATATGTACATATATCACTATACAATCCGACCCGACTATACAGTAAACCCGACCCATCTATATGTACATTAACACTCCCCCTCAAACTCACGGTGGATCATGAACCGAGAGTTTGCCTAGAAAATACTGGAAGCGAGCAATCGTCAGGGGCTTCGTCAGAAAATCAGCAGTCTGCTCCGATGAGGAAATGAAAGGCAGGGAGATGGTGTGGTCGATAAATGCCTGGCGAACATAATGACAATCAACTTCAATATGCTTTGTTCGCTCATGGAAGACCGGGTTGCTAGCAATCTGAATAGCACTCCGGTTGTCACAGAAGAGAGGAGTGGGCCCGGATATCACCACTCCTAAGTCGAGCAGAAGACGGCGAAGCCAGACAATCTCGGCGGTGGTGGAAGCCATAGCCCTGTATTCGGCTTCAGTGCTGGAGCGAGCAACAGACTCCTGCTTCTTGCTGCGCCACGAAATCAGTGAATCACCCAGAAACACACAGTATCCTGTAGTCGAGCGACGAGTGGCTGCATCTCCTGCCCAATCTGCATCGGAGTAGGCACGCAGCACCAACGGAGAGGTGGAGGGAAACAGTAGTGAACGGGTGATGGTGCCCCGGAGGTAGCGGATAATCCGAAGAACAGCTGCATAGTGTACTGACCGTGGAGCCTGAACAAACTGACTGACAATGCCAACTGCATGGGCAATGTCTGGCCGGGTCATGGTGAGATAGACGAGCATCCCAACCAGCCTCTGGTAGCGGGAGACATCCTGGAGCGGCTCACCGTCTGTAGCGAGAAGCTTCAAATTGAGCTCCATGGGTGTATCAGCAGTGCGCGTGTCCTTAAGAGCAGCATCAGCAAGGATGTCGGAGATGTACTTCTGCTGGGAGACCAACAGACCACGAGCTGACCGGGCAATCTCAAGGCCCAAAAAGTAGCGAAGAGATCCCAGATCTTTCATCTCAAACTGACTCTGGAGGTGCCGCTGGAGAGAGGCGATGGTGGCACTGTCATCCCCAGTGATGATCATATCATCCACATAGAGGAGAAGAACTGCAATGCCCTGACTGGAGGAGCGAGTGAACAAGGCATAGTCGGAGTGACGCTCAACAAACCCGGCGGCCAGAACTGCACTGCGAAATCGCTCAAACCAGGCACGAGGGGCCTGCTTGAGCCCATAGATGGCTCGGCGCAACCGACACACGTGCCCTGGAGGAATTGAAGTGCCCGGAGGAGGAGCCATGTAGACTTCCTCGGAGAGATCACCGTGGAGAAACGCATTGGTGACATCCATCTGATGGAGAGGCCACCCTCGAGCAGCTGCCACAGCTAAGAGGGTGCGCACAGTAGTCATCCGAGCAACTGGAGCAAACGTTTCCTCGTAGTCAATCCCATACTCCTGGGAGAAGCCGCGAGCAACGAGGCGAGCCTTGTGCCGCTCAATGGATCCGTCAGGTCGAGTCTTGACCTTGAATATCCACTTGCAGCTAACAGGCACCACCCCGGAGGGACAAGGCACCAACTCCCAGGTCTTGGTCCGCTGAAAAGCCTCAAGCTCAACTGACATGGCCTGCCGCCACTCTGGATGTAACGCTGCCTCACGGTACGACTGGGGCTCCCGATGGGTGTGTATAGCAGTAAGAAAAGCCTGAAAGGATGGTGAATAGGAGACACTGGCAGAGTAGCCAGAAGAGTCAGGAGAGTCAGAAGGAAAAGCAGAGTAGCCAAACCTGTCAGGAGAGTAGTCATATCTGTCAGGAGGGTGATGTTCGCGCGCCGGGTAGCGCCGAACAGGAGCAGGATCCACGACCGGGGAGGAGGGGGCAGCAGCATCAGGCGAGGGAGTACCAGTGTGAACCGACTCTGGAGGAGGAGCTGCAGACCGACGTACATAGACACGAGTAACGGGTGGTAGTGGAGGTGGCGAGGGAGACTGAGGAGGTGGTGGTGGTGGTGGAGGTGGTGGTGGTGAGGGAGACTGAGGAGGTGGTGGTGGTGGGGAAGATGGAGGTGGAGTAGGCGTGGGTGGGGCAACAGAAAACGGGGGTAGAACGGGGATGTGGAGAGGTGATGAAGACGAGGAGGGTGACGCAGGAGGCAAGGAAATATCCCGAGACTCAGGGGAAAAGTACGGGACATCCTCAACAAAGGAAACGTGACGGGAGACACGGATCCGGCGAGCCAAGGGATCGTAACAACGATACCCCTTGTGCTCCCGACTGAGCCCCAAGTGAACACACCGAACAGATCTCGCAGAGAGTTTGGTGCGCTCATGGGGAGGAAGAAGAACGAAGCACGTGCAGCCAAACGTGCGAAGAAGGGAGTAGTCAGGTGGGCTGGAGTGAAGGCGCTCATATGGGGTGGCACCGGACAGAGCTGATGACGGAGTGATATTAATGAGGTGGACAGCCGTCATGACAGCTTCAGCCCAGTAAGAGTGAGGAACAGACACAGAGAGGAGCAAGGCTCGTGCGGTCTCAAGGACATGACGATGCTTGCGTTCGGCAACGCCGTTCTGCTCATGGGTGTGGGGACAGGACTGCTGGTGAAGAGTGCCGTGAGACTGGAGAATCTCACGCATCTCGGAGGAGAGGTACTCTTTGGCACAATCAGACCGAAAGGTCTTAATGCGCCGACCAAACTGAGTGTGTATCATAGTGGTGAATCTCCTAAAGATGTGAGGGACTTCAGACCGATGACGCATAAGATAAACCCAGGTGCACCTAGAGTAGTCATCGATGAAACACACATAGTACATGTAACCCGAAATGGATGCAACAGGTGCAGGACCCCAAATGTCCGAATGTACTAAATCAAATAACGCATCAGAGTGGGAAGCACTAGCAGAGAATGGAAGAGCTAGATGCTTTGCTAGTCTACAACCCGTACAAACAGAGAGAGGGGAGAAGGACGCTCGACCCAAAGCGCCCGAACGGAATACGCTTTTGAGTCGATCACTCGATATGTGACCTAACCTTCTATGCCACAGGTCGGCATCGGAGGTAACAGACATGACAGACGCACCAGAAACGGAAGACACATGGAGATGGTCCAGCTGGTAAAGTCCTCCTGCTCTACGGCCCAGCCCAATCCTCTGACCCGTCCGCGAATCCTGCACAACACAAACAGAAGGGGTGAAGGTGACAGTCAGACCAGAGTCGCATAGAGAACTGATAGAGATCAGATTAATGTTAAGACGGGGGGCATGATGGACATTGGGTAGGGTCAGGCGACCAGAAGGGTCAGAGGTAGTAGTGACGGATCCACATTGCGGAATAGGGACGAGAGTCCCATCCGCAGTGCGAACCTCCTGGTGGATGGTAGTGGGAGAACAGTCAGTGAGGACAGTGGAGTCAAAGGTGAGGTGACAGGAGGCACCCGAGTCGAATATCCATGGAGCAGTAGTATCCGGAGTGGCAGAGAGACTGTGAGCTGTCGAAGAGCTGGTGGAGGCGAGGTACCGAAGCAGTAATTCCTCAAAGCGCTGGAGGCGGTCGGAGTAAGACCGAGACTGAGCAGAAGTACCCGGAGTGGCAGAGAGACCGTGATCTGTCGAAGAGCTGGTGGAGGCGAGATATCGCAACAGTAACTCCTCAAAGCGCTGGAGGCGGTCGGAGTAAGACCGAGACGGAGCAGGAGTGGTGGCAGGCGGTGCTGGAGTAGGGAGATCTGCAGCAGCAGCAGTCTCGCCATCATGGCGGAGGAGACCCTGACGACGTCCACAGTCAACTGATGTGGTGGAGGGACGTGGCCCGAGAATACCAGCAAAACGAGAAGACGGAGGAACTCGACGATCAGCGACGGTGTGCAGGCAAGATGGGAGCCGAGAGATGCTGGAGGAAGCCATATCTCGGAAGTACGGGGGCGAACCGGCACAAGGAAGGTCTGAGGCAGTCCGTACAGAGGAGACGGGCAGTTTGGTACAGAGGAGAAGGTGGGGCGGTGGGGCAGCAGGGGGTGCAGGAGCTGGCGAGGTTGCAGGGGAGGGGGCGGGTGAGCTGTCGGGGCAGAGGAAGGGGGGGCGGAGGGGGTTGTAGGAGGGTCGGGGGGGGTCGGGGGGGGCTGTAGGGGGGGTCGGGGGTGCTGTAGGTGAGCGAAGGACGGGGGCGGTGGGTGTAGAGGGGTGGAGGAGGGTCGGGAGGGGGTCAGGGGCAGTAGGTGGGCGGAGGAGGGGGTCGGGAGCTGTAGGGGGGGCCGGGAGGGGGTCGGGGAGGGCAGTAGGTGGGCGGAGGAGGGGGGGCGGGGGGTGTAGAGGGGTCGGGAGGGGATCGGGAGGGGGTCGGGGTGCTGGAGGTGAGCGGAGGAAGGGGGGGGCGGGGGTTGGCGGGGGCTGTAGGGGGGATCGGGAGGGGGTCGGGGGTGCTGGAGGTGAGCGGAGGAGGGGGGGCGGGGGTGTAGAGGGGGCGGGAGGGGGGTGCAGCCGGCGGGAAGGAGCAACCGGAGGAGGTGCAGCCGGAGGAGGAGGGAGGCCGGAGGAGGGGGGTGCAGCCGGCGGGAAGGAGGGAGGGTGCAGCCGGAGGAGGTGCCGCCGGAGGAGGAGGGAGGCCGGAGGAGGTGCAGCCGGAGAACCGTCGTCGCCGGGAGAACCCTAGAGCTCTGATACCATGTTAGGAGATGACGGCTAGGGTTTGGAGAGGAATAGAATG
Organism: Chamaelirium japonicum; assembly: GCA_947650365.1. NCBI lineage: Eukaryota > Viridiplantae > Streptophyta > Magnoliopsida > Liliales > Melanthiaceae > Chamaelirium > Chamaelirium japonicum. The sequence goes on from OX393549.1 coordinate 16,917,103, forward strand.
CATTCCATTGAGGGACTCAAGCCCAATATATGTACATATATCACTATACAATCCGACCCGACTATACAGTAAACCCGACCCATCTATATGTACATTAACAAAATCAATGGCCAATCTTACCTAGATTAACTACTTTCCTCATCTCAGCTCCAAGGGATTTTTTTAGCATATATTTCGTTCAGTCAGTGGCTAAGGACTTTAGCTCTGTTTCTTTAAGAAAGTCCAAAATGATCATAGGTTCTTAATTTAGGAAGAATAAAGGTTCTAATCATCTGCTCAAGTGGTATTCTGTTGTATGTTATGTGTGGACTAATGATAAGCAGATAAAAATCACTGAACTATTACTTTCTCTCGTAATGATCCTAGATTTTAGTGTAGTTTTGCTTATGCCAGCTTTCTGTTTACCGAGTCCCAGACTACTTGTAGTAGTTGCAAAGATAACATTCACCTTATGTCATACTAAATTTTTATTTGGAGCTAGACTGCATTTGACGTTGGCTGCACTTTAACATCTAGTTGCAGCTAGTTGCTCGATACCTGCAACCATCCATCCTGCTTATTACATCACATGGCCAATTTCTGAAACTTTCCTTTATCAATTGCTTTCTAGCTTGATAAAGATGGTCCTTTCTGGCGTTTTGAGTTACTATTCTACCAGTTTGTTGCTATCTTCCCGGCATTGTGAAGATCACTAAAACAAAAATGATGGAAAGGCTGTTATGATGCAAATCTCTTATCATATATTGCACTTTGTTACTAATGTTAATATATTACTATTATTGTTTCTTGTTTTTAAGATGGTATCATGTTATTGATTTGTTTATTTGGTTAAAAATTTCAGCTCAACCTTGGTATGTATATAGTGGATGGAAAGTCTGAGCTCTCAGTTCTTGTAGACCATGCTGTTGGAGGTTCTAGCATTAAAGATGGGGAAATAGAAATCATGCTCCATAGGTCTTAAATCCTTGTTATACTTATCGGATCATTTGTGATTATTTCCTTCTTGTTTTATGTTCTTGTGTGATGTTGTCACCTGATTAGCTACTATTTGATACAAGGCGCCTGGTCAATGACGACTCTAGAGGTGTTGGAGAAGCACTTGATGAGAAAGTTTGCATAGAAAACTCCTGTGAGGGGCTCACGGTATCCTACATCTTATTGTTATTTTCAAATGTATTTGTATTTGGAACGATCTTTTATAAACATGCAGCCTCGTGCATGTTTCAACCACCAAACACATGTTCTTTTGGTTCTTAATGTATGGATATTAAAACTCTGCTGTAACTTGAAACTTCTACTGTTGCGCGAAGGCTAGCTACAACTGACTGGGTACACTATTGTTAATGTATAAAGAACAACCACAACACAAACTTAATCAAAATTAGTGTAAAAAGAATATTGTGAATAGTCTTAATGTCAATATCTTTTGATAGCTGTTCACTTTTTTCTTAAGTATGGATCTGAAAACTCTGATGTAATTGTGAATAGTCTTAACCTCAATGAACTTAGGAAAAACAAGAGCCAAAAAATATATCGAGTAGTTTAAATTCAATAATTTTGAGTCATTTTTTCGATGATGTGTGCTTGCAGTAGCCATCAAACACATGTCATAATTTTATCAACGTTGGAGGACGTGTAAATTGTTCGTTATCTAAACATTTGTTCATAGAATTTCTTGTGGTGAATCACTAAGGCTTTTGCTTAAAAGATATGAGGCACTTTCCTCTTAAATTAAGGGCAGAACAAAATTATCATTATGATGGCTGCATAGTTTAAACAAAAACTCAAGAAATCCCTAAATTATGTTTTGATTCCAAGCCTTTGAATTGTGATTGGATTAATTTCCTTTCCAAGAAGTTTTAGTTAACATCTGAATTTAAGCAAGTTGTTTACAAAACATTGAAGATTCAGTTCTGAGTTTCAACTTTCAAACATTGTATACTCTACTTTAGTGAATTACTCCGGTCATGTGTATGTTAACTTTTCAGAACAATATTTGCAGATAATGGCCATCCCTGAGGAATGTCTAATTTAGTGGAACAAGTCAATTTTAACCATACATTCACATCTTCATTTCTTATTTATCCACTTCGTTAAAAATCCAATCTGCATCATAGAGATGAGTATTTATTATGAAGGTTCTGCTACTCCATTTAGCTGATAACTCACTTTGGTTGTACCTATCATCTTGAAACATTACTATGATCGATTACTCGTTTTGGTTGTACACACATATTCCTTAAATTCAACCTTGAACACAAAGCTACATTTTTTAACATTTTGAATGTTGCCTATTTTCCAGTCTTGAGTAGTGTTCTCTGTTATACATCTGCAGTCGAGTTTTTCATCCGAATCGACTTTTCATCTCCCGACTGGTTAACCTAAGTATCATTATATTTTATATCAAGTCAAATCATTCAATCCGTGTATCTCGTTCATAACTCTACCTTCTCATTTTAATTTCCTTAGGCCAGATCAAATTATTACATGAGCGTCAACCAATTAGGAAGTGGAGCACGTTGGCGCCGAACAAATGGTCAAGAGATTTACTCACCACTTGTTTTAGGATTTGCTCATGAGGTATCATGTATTCTAGATTGTACGGTTATACATTTTATACCTATTCCAACTCAATTTCTTTTAATTATATAGGATGAGGCAAGTTGGAAAACAACTCATGTCACAAGAGCAACTTCTATGGATCCTAGTTATACTTTTCCTCCTAATGTTGTGATTATCACACTTCAGGTATTGCGACAAATTTCAGGAAATTCTGAATTTTGAATGATGAATGCTTGTAGTGAAAGAATGTAACTGGTTTTGCAGGATCTAGATGATGAAACTGTGCTCTTCCGATTGGCGCATCTTTACGAGGTAGAAAAGGAGACTGAAGTGTTTTTTTATCGATTCATTTCTAGGTCTTACATTAAATACTCTGATTGCCTTCAGGCTGGTGAAGATGTTCAGTATTCAGCACTGACCAAGGTGGATCTGAAAAGGATCTTTACAAGAAAAATGGTATATCTATCTGTTCTTTAATGGATCTAAAAATGGTATATATATGCAGAATTAGTTCAGCACAAGAAAATTGGTATATCTTTACAAGAAAAGGATATTTGACCAAGATGTTCAGTATTCAGCACTGTTTAGTATTTTGTATATATAGTAAATGCACATGCCTGTCGGCACTCGGACGGCTGCCTTCGGGGTGTGATTCACTTGTTAGAGAGAGAGAGAGAGAGAGCACTAATTAACCTTCCAAAAGAGTACTAATTAACAAGGTTTGTAGTTTTGGTTTCGGTTTCGGTTTCGGTTTCGGTCTGCCCACCGATGATCGGTTTCGGAGTTTCGGTGGTTTTGGTTTCGTTTTTTATATTTAAAATAATTACAAAGTATAAAAATAATATACCCACTTTATAGTGGTCTTGTTTTCAAAAGAGCGTGACTTTTGCTTTATCCCGATTTTTTGTCAAAAAGTTAAAAAATCGTGATTCTGAATTTTGGTTAAGTCTGGAGGAAAAAAAGGTTCTTGTGAAAGAAGTTTTTTATAGATTCAAAATATTTTACTGGACATTGGGTTTTTAAGTTGATCTTATACTTCTAGATTTCTGAGATTTTTTCTGGTCCAAAATACATTGTGTTTTTTTTTCACTGAATTTTCTTTTTTAGCCAAAAGCTGTAAAGTCTGATTTTGTATAGGAATTAAAAAATTATATTTTGATTCCTTTGGATTTTGATTGTTCTGATATTTTTATTAAATCCAAATGAGAGGTATTTGCTTATTTACATAAATAGCTTAAAGTAAATGGAGAACATAAGGATCATTTACTTAAATGTTTTTTATGTAAATATGTTTGTCAAGTTATCATGCTGAAATACAACTTATCTTGAACCCAGTCCTGCTTTAACTAAGTGCTGAGTATCGAAACCCGAAATTGGAGGGTTTCGGGACCGGTTCCGACCGAAACCAATCCGAAACAGCCGAAACATATCAGTTTCAATCGAAATTCCAAACCTTGCTAATTAACATCGAATGGCCATTAAATGTCATTGAATAGGTATTTATCATCTTTACAGTAGGTTTCTAATAATATTTATGAGAGAGCCATATTCACACACGGAAAAGAGGGGCGACTCGGCTCTAAATTGGAAGAACCGATTTGGGTGGAGAAGGGGATTCCAGTATTTAGTACCTACCTGATTTTGGGTAGCTATGATTGGGGATTTTGGGGCATTTATTAGGTAGTCAGCCGATTTGGGTCAACAGACGGCTGTGATATTTATACATAAAATCGCTAAGAAAGTTTTTTTTGTCCTAGTCAGCACAATACCACCATGCCATGTTATATCGATTAACAAGACTTTCTGCATAGATGATGATTTAGCCCTTGAATTAGTTCTATCCAAAGAGAGTATTTACTAGCAAAAGTTGGTGTTGGTTAGGGCTTTCATGCAAACTCACAGAAACATAGATTTTATAACAGGGTTCTCTTTGCCCCCCTCCCCCCCCTGCAGATAAAGGAAGTGACGGAAACCAGCTTGTCGGCAAACCAAGAAAAATCAGAGATGAAGAAGATGAATTGGAGAGTCGAAGGCAAGGACGAAAGTACTTTGACGGCGGTGAGAGGTGGCCCTGTCAGCAACGATACTCTTATCGTCGAGTTGGGTCCAATGGAAATCCGCACATTCTTGTTGAGATTCTAACCTATATCCTCCCACAACATCGAACGGCTTGAGGGCTATGAGACCCATGCATATCCCCGCCTCATCCCACGCTTACGTGGCATGCATGGCTAGGTAAAGAAGCTTCTTTATGATCTTGGTTATGATAATGTGATCACCCCAAGTACACCGTCGTAAAAATAGTTTGTTACACACAAATTTGATCATTTATGCTGAAAATGGATATTTTGTTTTTATGTTAAGGCTGAAAAGATGACCACAGCAACAGCCTAACCTACTGACAGTGCAACACTCAGTGAATGGCGCCTGGTTGACGGGGTGGGCGCTGCGATGCACTGTGCATGGCATGGGTATGACACTAGTTTTAGCACAGCTCTCAGCGCGCCACCTTGCTTTGATCTCCGTCCGATGCATGGTGTGTGCTCTGATTGTAGAACAATGGTGGCGAAAGCTTGGGTTAGTTACCAGTCCTTTCTCGAGTGGGCTTGAATCTCGTTACTATGTTTATTGAGGACTAGAAAGCATTACAAGTCAGGTTAGTCTCTGCAATGTGTTATACAAAGTTATATCCGAAATCGTTGTTAATTGGCTAAGATACGTAATGACCTGTATGATCTCTCCTAATCAAGCGGCTTTCATCCTGATGGAAAAGACCTCGATCTTCCCTGTGTGTGGAAATAGAGCAAATACCTTGTGTTTGGGTGTGAGCAAGAGAAAGAAACACAAACCAAGCAAGCACAAAAAAGAGAGACTAATTTATGCGGTTCACCTCAAATTTGGCTATATCCATGTGCACGATGAGCCGAAGCTTGGGTTTCACTAGCAATGATGGAAAGACGTCATGGATTATACCCGACACCTTGTCTTCTCCTTGCTTGAAACCCCCACCTTCTTAGGATTCCAAGAACCCTAGAAATCCCTCTCCTGAACTATAAGATGATCTCAAGAACCATCTCCATCTATGGAGGAAAAGGATAGATTAGATCTTACCCCTTTCTCTTCTCTCAGCTGCAAAAAGTAATGCCTCTTTTCCTAGTTTTCTCCAAGAGAAAACCCCTCTTTTGTGCTATCACGAATTGCACTTAATCCCCAAATGCTATGTGGCCCTCAAGGACCCACATGCTGATTAAATCCAGCAGATGAAATAAGTGGACCGTTGGATTAAGAGATTGATCTAACGACTCCAAACACATAACTGAAATCTGCACTTAGAAACATCAGTGCAGAAAGTAACTACGGGGCTGACTTCAGGTCTCTGTATCTTAACTCAGCACTCATCAGAATTCAATGATTCTGGATCCATTGGAAAGCTTGAGAACTCCTCTACAACTTCTATGACACCTGAGCTAAACTCCAACTCCATCAGCTACTGTAGATATTCAAAGATCAGCTCATGTAGAGCCGGTTCCACACAATGACCGGTTGCAAGATTGATCCGAGAACAAATACAATGTCGAACTTGGGTTTTGTCCTTATGGGGATAGACACCCAACACATCCAAGGCTGTCAAATCTCGTATAACATTTGTCATACCAAAGGGCTGCTTTATTCCATGAAGTATAGTAAACGAGGAAGAAACTCCATGGTTATTAAGCTTGACATAGAATAAGCCTTCGATCGGATGACTTGGAGTTTCACTAACAAATCCAGCTCGTGTCTGTAAGCGCCTCCTTCATGTTCATTGGTTCCAAAATAGAGAAAATAGGATGCTCACAACATTAATCACTTGTCTCCTAGTTTGAACTCCATCTTCATGTTGTGATTGACCCGTTCCAGATCCCACAAGTATTATCCTACTCGTCTTGGGTCATATTCTCTTATTTCTTCGATTATCCTCCAAGAGAAAGATAGATATCATTCTGATAAAGATAATCCTCTATCTGTGTCTGTATGCGCAGAAAAGGTACGGGCCGTCTTTATTGCGCAAAACCATATTACAAGTGTGGCCGGGACCCGGGTGGCTCGGGTGTGGCGAGTCCGGGTTGCGGCAAGTGTTGATCAGGGGATTGTGGGAGAGATCTTCTGGAGGATCCCTTTGATCCGCGTCTCCACGTGGTGTTCGTGCGAGAGCTCTGAAGGGGTTGCCCAGGACAGGGGTTTTTACAAGGTGAGGGTTTTTGAGAGGCTAAGGAATGTCCGCCGTTTCTTTGGTCCCTTCCGTGCTTCGCGCTTCCTCGGCTAGGGGGTCTTCAGCTTCGTTCCTCGATTTTCGTGTCTTCCTCGCTCCTTGCTTGACCTCGGCGTCCTTGATAGTCGGTTCGCGGCGTCGATCGTGCTTTTGGCATCGGCTTTTGGCTTTGGCTTTTTGGCTTTGGCTTGGCTCCGGCGTGGCTCTGGCTTTTGCTTTGCTTCGGCGCTTGCGCTTGGACGTAGCCGGGAGAGACTTGCGATGCTTTCGTTCTTCCGGACTTCGCGTCGTATCGGCTAGAACGTGCGGTGCTTTTGCTCGTGGTCGGCGTAGTCGCTTGGCTTTGGCACTTGCGTTGCTTTGGCGCGGGCTTTACTGGGGCTTTGCTTTGGCTTCTTGCGTAGGCTTTAGCTTCAGCGTCAACTCGGTCTTCTTCTTCGAACGACGTGGGCTACTTCTCCGGCGCTTCGACGGTTTGGATGTCGGCTGGACTTCTCTTCTTCTCCGGGCTTCCTTGGCGTGATCGGAGTCGAAGAATGATTTCGAAGATAGTGGGGGTAGCACCGATCTCCGTGCGACGGTTGTGGCGTCGGCTTTTGTTGATGAAGACGGCGGGGGTAGCGATGGTCTCCGTGCGACAGTTGTAGCGTCGGCTTTTGTTGATGAAGACGAATGGGGTGGCGACGCTTCAGGCGGTCTGCTCCAGGCTTTCTTCTTCGTGGATGGCGCAGACGTTTGTCGAAGACGACGGGGTGATGACGCTTCGTTTCTCTTCTCCGGGCTTTGGAGCTTGATCGGAGTAGAGGATTTGTTGGAGCCGACGGGGTAGTGCCGCTCCGAGCTTCTTCTCCAGCCTTTGCTTCTGGCGTCTTCGGAGTCGAAGGGTCTTCTTCTCCGAGCTTTCTTCTTCGTGCACGGAGTCGAAGTCTTGATCTTCGTGTGCAAGGGTCTTCACGTCGCTGAGGACTTTCAATGGACTAAGCCGATCCCGAAGGGGCAGGCTTGCCCGTGCCTCGTGAAGCCTTGGGTCGATGAAGGAGCGTCTCCTCTTCTGCAGAGCTCCCGCACTTCGTTTTCAATCTTCGACCTGGCGACGGTTGTAGCGTTGGCTTCTTCTCCGGGCGTATTTGGCGTAATCGGAGTTGAAGGCTTTGTTGAAGATGACGGGTGTAGCACCGCTTCTCTTCTTCTCTGGGCTTTAGGGCTTGATCGGAGTCGAAGGCTTGTTGGAGACGACGGGGTGTAGCCCCGCTTCTCTTCTTCTCCGGGCTTTTGGGTTTGATCGGAGTCGAAGGCTTGTTGGAGACGACGGGGTGGTGCCGCTCCGATCTTCTTCTCCGGCCTTTGCTTCTGGCGTCTTCAGAGTCGAAGGCTTGTTGGAGACGATGGGGTGGTGCCGCTCCGATCTTCTTCTCCGACCTTTGCTTCTGGCGTCTTCGGAGTCGAAGGGTTCTTCTTCTCCGAGCTTTCTTCTTCGTGCACGGAGTCGAAGGCTTGATCTTCTTGTGCAAGGGTCTTCACGTTGATGAGGGCTTTCAATGGACTAAGCCGATCCCGAAGGGACAGGCTTGCCCGTGCCTCGTGAAGCCTTGGGTCGATGAAGAGCGTGTCCCCTCTTCTGCAGAGCTTCGCTTCTTGCCATCCGATCGACCCCTTGAGCCTTCCCCCTCCCCCTCTATTTATAGGCGAAGGGGGAGGGAGAGATATGGGAAGTTTTAATTTTAAATCCCTTTAACATCTCCCCCATAATTACCCAAGATTTATTCATCCATTGATGAGAGGAATAAGTCTTTATTCGCTTTCCTTTTCTGGTGGAGTAATTATGACTGAATCTTGCACACGAAATCGATGGCGACCCGGCGCTTCTTCTTGTCCGTCGGATCGAGGGATCGGCGCAGATCCGCGCGTGAGCAGACGTCATACGCAACCTTCCCCCGCACATGGCGGTAGTTCTTTCCTTTTCTTTCTTCTCTTTCCTTTTCTTTTCTTTCCTTTCTTTTCTTTCCTTTTCTTTTCTTTTCTTTCCTTTTCTTTTCTTTCCTTTCTTTTATTTTTCCTTGCAAGGCCGGCCGGCCCCATGGGGTTCGGGTCATAGTAAGGGCCAGCCCCATGGGGTTCGGATCCCTAGTAGGGGCCGGCCCTCCTTGAGTGTGGGGTCCGCTCCCTCCTTGTTGGGCGCGAATCGGGTCCGGGTCCGCACTGGTGCGCGCAAGTCGGGTCCGAGTCGAAGCGCGCGTCGGGTTTGCATCCGCGTTGGCGCACATAAGTCGGGTCCGGGTTAGACAAAATTCGTGTGTCTACAAATGCCCCCTCAAGGACGAGTGTGTCGATGAGAACGTGTAGGGTTTGGACACCTAAGAATCGTAGAGCACTTGTCCTTGATTCCTTTTGTGGGCGGGGTCGGGGGTCTATTTAAGGACCTCTACCCCCTTCATCCGACGTTCTGCTCTCTGCGAAGGTTCCGCCGGCTTTTGGAGACCACCGTCGGAAGAGAGCTGCCTGGGGTTGCACGCGACTTGCTCCGTCTTCCCGGTGTCGCCTCTTTCGTCGTCGTCGGCAACGATGGCGCGCGATCTGAAGGTTGTTCCGAAGACGGGCTAGAAGCGACGTTGCGACGAGGACCGAGGCGAGAAGGACGGAGGAGCGCGGCTGACGTGCGAGCGCCTTCGTCGCCTTCTCTTCCTCTTTCTTATTTTTCTTCTTCTTTTTCTTTTTCTTTTTCTTCTTTTTTTTTCCTTTCCTTTTCTTTTTCTGCTTCGGCTCCGGGTCGTGGGAGCATGAGCAGCGGCAGCTGCAGCGATGGCCGGGCGGAGGCGGCGGCAGCGGCAGGGTCGGCCGGGGCTGCGGTGGCCGGGCACGGGGCCAGCGGCGGCGGCGCGCGGAGGTTGGCCTGGGCGCGGGTGGCGCGGGGCCGGAGGCCTGGGGTCGCGGCGTCTTGGTCGGGCCCGGCCCCGACTGGATCGGAGGAGGGGGGTTGGGGCTGCGGCGTCCCCGAGTCGGGCGCCCCCCCCCCCCCCCCCCCCCCACCGTTTTTTTTTTCTTCTTTGTGTCGGTTTCCAATTGGGGGAGAGGGGCGTGCCCCCCCCCCCCCTACGTTCGGGTTTTAGTGGGAAAGGGCTACGAGCTGCTGTTTTTTTTTTTTTTTCTTGGATGTTGGGCGTTGATTGGGGGGAGGGGGCTTCGCCCACCCCCCCCCCCCCCCTTTCTTTGTGCGGCCTCCGATGGGTCTGCAGGCCCCCCCTTCTCTGGTTACTTCTTCTTCTTCTTCTTTTCGCTTGCGAAGGCAGTAGCAGAGGCTGCTGATGCGGGTTATGGCGCGGGCGGCATGGGGCGCACGCGGGTGGCTGTCGTAGGCCGCGGTAGTCGCAGGCGAGGCGCGGGTGGCGCCTGGTGCGGCGCAGAACGAGGCAGCGGTGGCCTGCAGCTTCGGGTGCGGGGCGCAGCGCTGGGCGCGGAGGCCGGGGCGCAGCTGTGGCACGACGCGCGGGGTCGAGTGCAGGCGGCATGGGTACGTGGCGCAGGCGTTGGGCGTGCGGAGCGGCGCCGGTGCGGCATAGGCGGGCGGTGGCCAGGCTTTAAGCGGCGCGAGTGGTGTGCGGACACCGTGCGGCGCAGGGGTGCCTCGAGCGGGTTGGCGAAGGCCGGGCTGGCAGGCGGCCGTGGCTCCGGCTTGGTGTTGAGTGCAAGCCCTAAGCGGTGCCCGGCTGCATAGCTCAGGCAACACAAGTTCCAACACGGGCGGAGCGGTAGGCGCGAGGCTGGAGTAGTTGGCTGGCACGGGTGGCGTCGGCGCGGGTGATGTGCGGACCCCCGGGGGTGCGGCGCAGGCTCCAGCTTGGTCGGGGCTCCCTGATCGGATAGGAGAAGAAGGGGGGGCTGCGACCCCTACCATCCGTGCGGGGCCGGATGGAAAAAGGAAGGGGTTGTGGGCCCTTTTTTTTTTTGTCCGGCTTCTCCACCAGACTTGACTTGCTTCCGATTGTGTCTTTTCGAGCTTCGAGAGTTTGGCTTTGCCGGGGCGAGTTGCTGAAGACTTCTCCTACGGGAGTGGCGCCTTCACTTCCTCTTGTGCCTTCTCGGGATTCGAGCTTCGAAGGTTTTGACTTCGCCGAGGCGAGTTGCTGAGGACTTCTCCTACGGGAGTGGCGCCTTCGCTTCCCCTTGTGCCTTCTCAGGATTCGAGCTTCGGAGGTTTTGGCTTCGCCGAGGTGAGTTACTGAGGACTTCTCCTATGGGAGTGGTGCCTTCGCTTCCCCTTGTGCCTTTTCAAGATGCGAGCTTTCGCTTGACCCGGTGGGGTGTCGACTCCTGGCCTCGGGGGGACGTTTAGTACCTCTGCGGCTTTAAGACAAAGGATTCTTCGGCGGCTTGGAGGTGGAGGACTCTTTGACAGCTTGGAGACAAAGATTCGCTTGGCGGCTCGGAGGTGGAGGACTCTTCGATGGCTTGGAGATGAAGGCTCCTTTGGCGGCTTGGAGGTGGAGGACTCTTCGACGGCTTGGAGACGAAGGCTCCTTTGGCGGCTTGGAGACGAAGCATTCTTCGGCGGCTTGAAGCCGAAGAGTTCTTCAGCGTAGTGTTGTCGTCTTTCTTGGAGCGTAATGACAACGGCACGGCGAGAGGTCAAGACGAAGCCGAGTGTGGTGACGCTTGCTTGGTGCAAGGAGGAGCCGGAGACTTCGGAGGCCAGGGAAGGTAGCTCCTTCGTCCTCTTTTTTTTTTTTTTTTGAGGTCGCGAAGGATACGGTCGTTGCCGATGTATCCGCCTATCTTTGGTTACTGCATTTGACTCCGATGGCAGTCCCAATCCTTCGGGTTTTTGTCTTTAAGGGACTGACGACCTTCGGATGGGCTCGAGCTTTTGCACGAGCCTAGCGAATTTCAAGGCAGACGACTTTTTGTTTGCAGAGTAGACACACACCTTCTTGGAGGGTGGCGAGCTCCATTGCTTGCGACGATCTTAGCTACGACCGACGGAGATAGACGTCGGCTGGAGGGGCTTCACACGCTTGCTACTGCAGACTTGGTTCGGATGCAGAAGAAGTTGGAGGCCGTTCGTGCGTCGCTTCAAAAGTCAGAGTCCCGTTTGGGGGATGCTCGAGCGACTAAGAAGACTTCTAGAGCAGGGTTTGCGAAACAGCGAGAAGGGCTGACGAAGTGCCAAAGCTGGCGGAGCGATCGAGAAGGCTTCCGCAGCGAACCTTGTGAAGCAGCATGCATAGCTGGCGATGCGTTGGAAGTTGACGGCTTCTCTACCTCTAGAGTCGCAGCGTGTGTAAGCTGCAGGAGGCAAGCTGGTCCGGCGCCTTAAAGACTTTGACTTGCTACTCGTGCGTCGCTTTAGAAATTGGAGTTCCGTTTGGGGGAAAGATCAAGCGACCGAGAAGACTTTTGGAGCAAGGCTTGCAAAGCGGCGTGAAGAGCTGACGAAGTGCCGGAAGCTAGTGGAGTGATCGAGAAGGCTTCCGGAGCGAACCTTGCGAAGCAGCGTGCATAGCTGGCGAAGCGTCGGAAGTTGATAGCTATTCTACCCCGGAAGTTGCAGCGCGTGTAAGCTGTGGGAGGCGAGCTGCTTTGGCGCCTTAAAGACTTTGGCTTTCTTGTCATCTTTTGGTTAGCTGACTGGGCTTGTGGATTTGCACTTGTTCTTCTCTGGGCTGGTCTTCTGGGACGATGCTAGGGATGTTTCTTTTTTTGTATGGACTGAACCTTTTGTAGGCTGCCTACGTACCCTACTGAGAGGGATCAAGTCACACGTAGTTCGTTTATTCCCTTTTTTTTTTTTTCGGGCAAGGGGGGTTACCTTGCGCTAGGCAAAGTACCTTTTGAGGGACTTGCCGCTGGTAGGTAGAGTCGCCACTGGTTCGCAGCTGTCGCCCGCCTTCTTCGCTTCAATGTAGTTGGAAGTAAAGATCTTCTTGACTGGAGTTTTGATGATTGCTGGAGTTTGACTGGAGTCGATGCCTCGGCAATTTGGAAGGATTTATTCGCCACTTTTGAAGAGGCAAGCTTGAGTCTTTGTCAAGCGATGTGGAATCACAACTGACGATAGTGAACCCATGTGCGCCATGCTTTCTTTGCTGCGGCTGGATTTGAACATCAACTCAGTGGGGTTTTGCCCCCGAGTGTTTTCTGGCTTGATTGCGAGTTGCTTGGAGCTGGTTTACTCGGAAGACTCGGTTGAGCTCGAGATGTGCAACAGATCACGTAACGGTAGTGTCATCTCTTGCAAAGTGCTGAAGTTGGCCCCGAAGAATGATGACGCTGGTTTCTTTGCTAGAGTGGGAGGCGATCGTCCTGGTTTGCGAAGCCACTAAGGTACGAGCCGTAGGACTGAAGCAGCTTGAGCAGGTAACGGAACGCATCGCATCGAGCTTGATTTGAAGTTGATGTGAATTTTCCGTCTTGATGCTAGCGCTTCTTTGTCTTTGTGTACTGTCTGGCTGGAAGATGCCACTGGTTTTGCAAGTGGAGAGGTTTTGTCCTTCGCAACTACTTTGACTTCCTGGGCTCGTGGAGCTTTTGCTGGATGAGCTTCTGCAACGGGATCTTTCACTTGGTAAAACTTGGCGTCAGCAAGGTGTGCTTTAGCCTTGTTGAACAGCTTGCCGTTGGCGGCGATGCTTCTTCCCATGCTTTTGATGTTGGTGCCTCTTTCTTCATCGTCTTTCCGGGGCACTTGGTGAACTTCCATCATGCAGTAGGAGACCTTGAAGTTTTGATCAGCTTCAAAGAACCAATTGGGAAAGAACTCCTGGAGTGTTACCGGCTCTAGAAAGCTTTGCTGGAGGAGATTTTTCAGATTTGCTGGTGGTACTTTAGACATCTTTCTTCCTGGAGCTTCATTCTTTTCCTTGAAGGACTTTCTTCTGAGGAGTTTTCTTGTCACCTGATCTTTCTTGTGGTTAGCCAGGCGTGCTATCATATAGCTTGATCATCGTGACCTTCTCCTTCGAGATGCCATAGCCTGTGTGTTTTCATCAGTAAGATCCTTTTTGCCAAGGTGAAGAACTGGTGCTGCGATTGAAGGCTCTTCTTTAATCAGAAGGACTTGCTCTTTTGGAGACTGTACTTATTCATCTTCTGATCCCCAGCTAGTTGGCTTGACTTCTTCGTTTGGAATCGAAGGAGGCCTGGAGTAGAGGACATAATAGTCAAATTTGCCCGATGGTTGGCCTAGCAGGTTGACCTCGGGGCTTCTTTGTTCGTCTCTCGCTTTGAGCATATGCCGGAATGTAGCTTTGTTTGGAAAAGGGAGTGCTTGCATGAGAGGCGGTTGCCCCCAAGACAGTAAGGATTAGGCCCTAGGTACTGAAGGAGCATGCCATCGCCGTCTTCTTGGACTGCCCCCTTCTTTGAGTTATCAAGGGTGGACTGCCCCCCTTCTGCGAGGACTGGCGGGGCTTCTTGCAACTCGTCGTCCGAAGTAGAAGTATCACCGTTGTCAGTTTCGATGACGGAGATATGGTTGACGACTGCCATGGGTGGGTGGGCGGGTGTTGAAACGACGCCCTCAACTGGCATTCCCAAACGATCAAACTCCGACCTCTTCTTTGGTTGCTTGACTGGCCCGAGCCTTTCGAACACGGATGTGCGCTTTAAATTCGGCTGGCTTTGACTGCTTTTGTTTTGCTTCTGGAGTAAGGCTTGGCATCGAGCCCGTCGCCGTCTTCTTTTGCTGTCGGGATGGCTGGCGTAGGTAGAGCGTGCATCGGAGATTGTCGATCCTTCAGCTGCTTCGCCCACCATCTTCACCCCGATGTAGTTGGAGGTAAAGGTCTTCTTTGCTGCAATCCTGACGACCATCGGAGTTTTGCTGAAGCCAATGCCTTGGCGGTTCGGGAGAATTTGTTCACCGTTTTGAAACAACTGAGCTTGAGTCCTCGTCATCCCATGTGGCGTCGCTGCTGGGGGAAGTGTGCCCATGGCGCTCTCTTTGTCGTAGCCGGCTTTGAACAGCAACTTGGCAGCGTTTTGCCCCCAACTCCCTTTCGGCTTGAATCCGAGTTGATTGGGGTCGACTGATCTGACAGGTCTGCTTGGGTTCAGAGCTTGCGTCAGACTAGGTAATGGCAACATCATTTCTTGAAGAGTGACGACGTTGGCCTGCGATAATGGCGGGGCCAGTTTTCTTGCCTGAGTAGAAGGCGATCGCTCAGCTTTACGGAGCCACTGGGGTGCGAGACGCAGGACTGGCGTCGCTTGGACGGGCAACGGCGTATGTTGCATTGCTCTTGACTCGAAACTGATACGTATCCTTTGCCTCGATCTTGGCGCTTCTTGGACCCGGAGTTTCGCCTTATCAGAAGGTTGTACTGGATTTGCGGGAAGTGGAGTCTTATCCTGCTTCACTTCTTCAATCTTCTGGGCTCGAGGGGCTTTAGCTGGAAGAACTTCCACGACCAGGTCCTTCGCTTGGTAGAACTTAGCGTCGGCCAAATGTGCCTCGGCCTCGTTGAATGGCTTGTCATCCACAACTATGCACCTCTCCATGCCTTCTTCGTAGTACTTGAGGCACTGGTGCCAGGTGGACACTACAACGCCATTCTCGTGTAGTCATGGCCTGCCCAATAGAAGGCGATATGACGTCTGGCAATCGATGGTGTGGAAGAGGACCGTTGTATCTAGCGGGCCGATTGAAAGCTTCAGGCGGATGATTTCGATAGTGGACTGTCCACCGTGGTTGAACCCTTGAATGACTAATTGGCTGGGTGAGAGCTGGTCGTTGGTGATGTCGAGTTGTCGCATTGTCTGGATAGGCATGATATTGACGGCGGAGCCAAAGTCCAACATGATTCGATTCACTGGCTTCTCCTTGATGTATCCCGAAACGTAGACAGGCCGGTTGTGCAATCGTGTCCCAAGTTGCAAGTCCTTATCTGAAAAGGTTATCGTCGCGTCACACGAGGCCAGCGCTTTGCCCTTCTGGTCGTCCTTCCTTTTCCTCTTGTAGTTGTCTGGGTCGGCCAAAGCTGCAGCCATTGCCAGGCGAGCCTTCTTCGGGAGATGCAAAGCTTCTACGAGCGGCAAGTACAGGATTGCTTCATCGTGAGAGGCGGTGCCCCCTTTGTCGGAATCGTCTCCCTCATCGGTGGAGTCGCCTTCTTCAGAAGTTTCACTTTCGTTCTTTCCTTCCGACTCCTTATGAACTTCGACCATGCAACAGGACGCCCTGATGTGTTGGTCCACTGAGAGGAAGTGATCCAGGAAGAACTCTTGCAAGGTTGTCGGCTCTGGAGGGCTCTGCTGAAGGAGATTGTCTTGGCTTGCTGGTGGCACTTTGAACGCCTTCCTCCCTGGAGTCTTACTTTTCTTCTTGTAGGTCTTCCGCTTGGTGGACCTTTTCATCACACGGTCTTGCTTGAGCTTCTTTTCTTGCCATGGCTTTCGTCGCCGTGGTAACATGACCCATGCCTCTTCGTCGGTGGATTCCCCTATACTAGGATGATAGTCGGCAGCAGCAACTGGTTCCCTCGAATGCACTTGTTCTTCTGTGGGCTCTACTGGTTCGTCTTCCGATCCCCAGCCGGTGGGCTTGATTTCTTCAGCTGAAACCGATGGAGGCTTTGAATAGAGGATGTAATAGTCGAACTTCCCCGAAGGCTGGCCCAGCAGACCGACTTCTTGATCTCCTTGCTCGTATCTTTCCCGAAGAGCGCGTTGGGACGTGGTTTGATTGGAAGGGGTTTGCTCTTCCTGAAGCTCCACTGACTCGTCTTTCGATCCCCAGCCGGTGGGCTTGATTCGATTGAAACGGACGGAGGCCTTGAATAGAGGACGTAATAGTCGAACTTCCCCGAAGGCTGGCCCAGCAGACCGACTTCTGGATCTCCTTGCTCGTATCTCATTTGGAGCGCTCGTTGGGATGTAACATTGCTTGGAAGAGGTACTAGCGTGAGCGATGGTTGCCCCCAGGGCAGCAGCGTTTCTTCCTCGGAGGACGCAGGAGTACGTTGACGTCGTTTCGAGACTTTCGACTGGGAAATTGACTTAGCGGTTGGCGCTTAACGGTTGATGCGCAATATGACACGCTTCGCCGAGCAGCAACGAGTACCGACGACAAGGAGTCGAAGGTGATGAACGTCATGTTGGCCGTAGTGACCTCCCCGGTGTCAATTTCTATCTTTCCTTGCTTTGCGAGTGCCATGATTCTTTCCTTGAAAATGAAGCATCTTTCGATAGGATGACTTACCACCCGGTGGTATTTGCAGAAGAGAGGGTCGTCGACGCGATGCATCTGCTCGGGCATCTTCGAATGAGGGAGCTCTATCATCTTCTCTTGCAGCAGTTGGTCAAACATAGAGGAGACTTCCGAGTCCGGGAAGGGGTACTCCTTAGCTTCGAGCTCCTCGAGAGTCATCCTTTGTCTTGGCGGCAGAGGCGGCGGTATGGCGACTCCCTTCTTCTTATCCGGCTTGCCACCGATCTTGAGCGGTTTGGAGGTTGAAGCGACGTCCGTAACATTGACTTGTTTCGGTTTCGATGCAGGTGGCTTGTCCTTCTTCTCCACCTTCAAGAAGTCCTTATTCTTCGAGTCCCCGCGGTTTGCTAGGCTGAGTTCCCGAGTTGCGAGTTCTTCGAAGGACCGAGGTTTGATACCTTTGAGGATGTAGAGCAAGCCCCAGTGCATGCCTTGGGTGCACATCTCGATGGCCGAGTCCTCAGACAAGCGGTCCCGTGAATTCAATGCGAGGTTCCTTCACCTGTCGATGTAATCGATCACCGGCTCGTCTTTCCTTTGCTTGACGGCGGTGAGTTCGGTCATGCTGACGGTGCGTCTGGTGCTGTAGAAGCGATTGAGGAACTCCCTCTCCATCTGATCCCAACTGTCGATGGTCCCTGGAGGAAGATCAACGTACCAGTCGAACACGTTGCCTTTGAGGGTGCGAACGAACTGTTTCACCATCTCGTCGCCATATATGCCGGCGTTGTTGCAAGTTTCGATGAAGTGAGCAACGTGCTGTCTTGGATTTCCCTTTCCATCGAAGTGCTGGAACTTTGGTGGCTGGAATCCGACTGGGAAGCGTAGCTGCTGGATCCTCGCGGTGTAGGGCTTCGAGTATGCTGTCGTGATCGGAGGAAGGCCACTGCCGTGGGAGCGCATCATGTCGGCTACCAATGCTTGGACTTGCTGAGCATTCATCGTTGCCGTTGCCGAAGGTTGTGTGGCCACCGAGGCTGGCGCAGGGGAGACGGCTTCCACTGGGACGGGAGCCGAGGAGAGCGCTGGAGTAACTGCTTGAATCGTCGGAACAACTTCTGCAAGAGCGGGAGTTGAAGACGGAGCTGGAGCGGCCACTGGAGAAGCGACGGGTTGGCCGACTGCTGCAGCGTCCTTTGCGCTTAGCTTTTGGAGAAGAGCATTGATGTGACGATCCTTCTCCTCCATCAGCCGAGTAATCTGCGCCATGTGCTCGCTCATCTGCATGACTTGGAGCTGAAGAGCGGACGGAGGATGGTGACGAAGGACGTCTCGATATTGCATGCTAGCATCCTCGCCGTCGTCATCTGAGATGTAGTTACACCGGCTTGCTTCTGGTTGATGATTGGTGCTTGCCCCCTGCAGAGGAGGTGCAACGTCCGCTGGAGAATCCGAACGGGCTCGGGGTTGGGGCTGGTCCTCCCCAAACTTCTGGACATGGACTCCAGGATCGAAGCGCGTTTCTTCATGCACCAAGGTCTCATCGGTGTTTTGACGAGCATCTTCGACAGTAATTTCTAGTATGAAGATATCCCCAAGGGTTCGAGTACGTCGAGTGTAGACGCGTACCATCGGGGGAGTATCACCCTCCGGGTTTACTGGATCACCGTGTCGGAGTAGAGGAGACTCGGCGATCGGTGAAAGGCTTGGAGCAAACGCGTCGTTGCTTGTCCCGGCCATTGCAAACTTCAAGCAGCTTCTTCAGTCGTACGGATGAAAAGAGAAGAGGTCCCACCGGGCGTGCCAGAAATTTGTATGTGCAGAAAAGGTACGGGCCATCTTTATTGCGCAAAACCAGATTACAAGTGTGGCCGGGACCCGGGTGGCTCGGGTGTGGCGAGTCCGGGTTGCGGCGAGTGTTGATCAGGGGATTGTGGGAGAGATCTTCTGGAGGATCCCTTTGATCCGCGTCTCCACGTGGTGTTCGTGCGAGAGCTCTGAAGGGGTTGCCCAGGACAGGGGTTTTTACAAGGTGAGGGTTTTTGAGAGGCTAAGGAATGTCCGTCGTTTCTTTGGTCCCTTCCGTGCTTCATGCTTCCTCGACTAGGGGGTCTTCAGCTTCGTTCCTCGGTCTTCGTGTCTTCCTCGCTCCTTGCTTGACCTCGACGTCCTTGATCGTCGGTTCGCGGCGTCGATCGTGCTTTTGGCGTCGGCTTTTGGCTTTGGCTTTTTGGCTTTGGCTTGGCTCTGGTGTGGCTCTGGCTTTTGCTTTGCTTCGACACTTGCGCTTGGACGTAGCCGAGAGAGACTTGCGATGCTTTTGTTCTTCCGGACTTCGCGTCGTATCGGCTAGAACGTGCGGTGCTTTTGCTCGTGGTCGGCGTAGTCGCTTGGCTTTGGCACTTGCGTTGCTTTGGCGCGGGCTTTACTGGGGCTTTGCTTTGGCTTCTTGCATAGGCTTTAGCTTCAGCGTCAACTCGGTCTTCTTCTTCGAACGACGTGAGCTACTTCTCCGGCGCTTCGACGGTTTGGATATCGGCTGGACTTCTCTTCTTCTCCGGGCTTTCTTGGCGTGATCGGAGTCGAAGAATGCTTTCGAAGATAGTGGGGGTAGCACCGATCTCTGTGCGACGGTTGTGGCGTCGGCTTTTGTTGATGAAGACGGCGGGGGTAGCGATGGTCTCCGTGCGATGGTTGTAGCGTCGGCTTTTGTTGATGAAGACGACGGGGGTGGCGACGCTTCAGGCGGTCTGCTCTAGGCTTTCTTCTTCGTGGATGGCGCAGACGTTTGTCGAAGACGATGGGGTGTTGATGCTTCGTTTCTCTTCTTCGGGCTTTGGAGCTTGATCGGAGTAGAGGATTTGTTGGAGCCGACGGGGTAGTGCCGCTCCGAGCTTCTTCTCCGGCCTTTGCTTCTGGCGTCTTCGGAGTCGAAGGGTCTTCTTCTCCGAGCTTTCTTCTTCATGCACGGAGTCGAAGTCTTGATCTTCGTGTGCAAGGGTCTTCACGTCGCTGAGGACTTTCAATGGACTAAGCCGATCCCGAAGGGACAGGCTTGCTCGTGCCTCGTGAAGCCTTGGGTCGATGAAGGAGCGTCTCCTCTTCTGCAGAGCTCCCGCACTTCGTCTTCAATCTTCGACCTGGCGACGGTTGTGGCGTCGCCTTCTTCTCCGGGCGTATTTGGCGTAATCGGAGTTGAAGGCTTTGTTGAAGATGATGGGTGTAGCGCCGCTTCTCTTCTTCTCCGGGCTTTTGGGCTTGATCGGAGTCGAAGGCTTGTTGGAGACGACGGGGTGTAGCCCCGCTTCTCTTCTTCTCCGGGCTTTTGGGCTTGATCGGAGTCGAAGGCTTGTTGGAGACGACGGGGTGGTGCCGCTCCGATCTTCTTCTCCGGCCTTTGCTTCTGGCGTCTTCGGAGTCGAAGGCTTGTTGGAGACGACGGGGTGGCGCCGCTCCGATCTTCTTCTCCGGCCTTTGCTTCTGGCGTCTTCGGAGTCGAAGGGTTCTTCTTCTTCGAGCTTTCTTCTTCGTGCACGGAGTCGAAGGCTTGATCCTCTTGTGCAAGGGTCTTCACGTTGATGAGGGCTTTCAATGGACTAAGCCGATCCCGAAGGGACGGGCTTGCCCGTGCCTCGTGAAGCCTTGGGTCGATGAAGAGCGCGTCCCCTCTTCTGCAGAGTTTCGCTTCTTGCCATCCGACCGACCCCTTGAGCCTTCCCCCTCCCCCTCTATTTATAGGTGAAGGGGGAGGGAGAGATATGGGAAGTTTTAATTTTAAATCCCTTTAATATCTCCCCCATAATTACCCAAGATTTATTCATCCATTAATGAGGGGAATAAGTCTTTATTCGCTTTCCTTTTCTGGCGGAGTAATTATGACTGAATCTTGCACACGAAATCGATGGCGACCCGGCGCTTCTTCTTGTCCGTCGGATCGAGGGATCGGCGCAGATCCGCGCGTGAGCAGACGTCATACGCAACCTCCCCCCGCACATGTCGGTAGTTCTTTCCTTTTCTTTCTTCTCTTTCCTTTTTTTTTCTTTCCTTTCTTTTCTTTCCTTTTCTTTTCTTTCTTTTCTTTTCTTTCCTTTTCTTTTCTTTCCTTTCTTTTCTTTTTCCTTGCAAGGCCGGCCGGCCCCATGGGGTTCGGGTCATAGTAAGGGCCGGCCCCATGGGGTTCGGATCCCTAGTTGGGGCCGGCCCCCCTTAAGTGTGGGGTCCGCTCCCTCCTTGTTGGGCGCGAATCGGGTCCGGGTCCGCACTGGTGCGCGCAAGTCGGGTCCGAGTCGAAGCGCGCGTCGGGTTTGCATCCGCGTTGGCGCACGTAAGTCGGGTCCGGGTTAGACAAAATTCGTGTGTCTACAGTGTCTTCCAAAATCCAATGTTTGTTCCAGTGAACTTCACGACCGTCACATTTTCTTCTTTTGCCGTTGCTTTCGATCAAAATCTTGATGCTCTGATACCACTTATTGTGATCGACCTGTTCGAGATCCCATACAGATTGTGGTGATTGTATTCCTCGACGAATTAAATGTCATTTATCAAGAATGCACGCGGTCATCAAACAATCCAAATTAACCACACAAGCAATACATAATAGATGAAACAAGATGCAAATACAAATCACACCATGAGAAAGTGACACAGAGATTTACTGAGATTCGGCAACGATGCATACATCCTTCCTTCACACTCAGTTCCACTATGCTTCAAAAACAAATGGATTAAATTGATAGATTACAAGAGTTTCCCATTTTCCCCTCTCAAGCCCTCAAGGTTCTTCTGAAGCCCAAATTATAGAACAATAACCTCTCTCCTTTGTATACATCTCTCATAACCCTTTATATACTTTAGGGTACAATAGGTTAAAACCCCAAACATGGGATATATAGAATTCTTGAAATAATCAAACCAATCAGCCAGTTTAGACTTGTCGATCGGTCGGTTTGACCTGACATTGGGAAATCATCATCGAGAGTAATTCTGATCGATCTAGCCAAGATCTGATCGGTTTTCCAGTGGAGTTGTTTCCTGTACCATGTACCGATCGGTCGGTTTAGACCTGATGACCGATCGGCAAGTAAGTTTTTATAGCTCTCCTTCCGCCTGGCTGTAGGCTTCGAACTTGGCTTCGTATGGCTCCTCGCACTCAGGCTCAACACATAACACTTCAGAGGTCCAATCACCAGGGTAGTGGGGAGAACTCTTTGATACTAGGTAAATAGTGACCTACATGACTGCATTGCTGATCTCCAGGAGTATTTTTACTTGACAGATATGGAAAATCCTCATCATCCCTATCTCTTGTAGTGATGCACAAATCTTCGCATGTGCATAGTTTTAGTGCAGGCTGCAATTGTTCCGTTTTTTGCCTTCCCACGAAGACCCAGTTGCCCGATTGATGATCTGTTTGCTTTATTAGATTTTCGTAATTTTCATAATTTATCATTTTTATTTTCATTTCATATTGATCTGATTCCCAGATTTGGAGTTATTTCAATTTTTATTTCAGGTCAACTAAGGTACGAGGATACTTTGCACCCAACTTAGGGTTTAGGGTTTAGGGTTTAATGTCCCTCCAAAGAAGGACGAGATGAAGCCAAAGCATCAAAGAAATCGAGGCACACTACCCAAGGAGCTATGGCTAATGTTCATGGACTCTTGATCAAGCGGCTTTCGTCCAAGGCTGCCAAATCTTGGATAACATTCATCGTACCAACGGGTTGATTTATTCCATGGACCACATAAACCACGGAAGAAACTCCATGGGTATTGAGCTTGACACGGAGTAATCCTTCGAAAAAATGACTTGGAGTTTCTCTACCAAGTCCAGCTCGAGTCAGTAAGCACCTCTACCCATTCTTTGGTTCAAAAATAGATACATAACACATAATGCTTAGTTGCTTACAATAGTTCTCACTCTGTCCTACTTTGAACTCATCTTTAGAGGTCTACTCACTTGAGTAGTGGGGTGATCTCTTTGAACATGAGTAGATGGCCTAACTTGACTACATTGCGAATCCTTGGGAATATTTTGCCTAGATAGATCAGGAAAATCCCTGCCCTCCCTATCTCTGCTAGTGATGCGACGCCACAAATTTTACTACAACCGATCATTTTTGGGCTTTCCAACGAAGATCCATGAGTCAAATCAACCTTTTATTTACTTTATTAGATTTACCTTTCCATTATCCATAACTTAATATTTTTGTTTCATGTTGATCCAAATGTCGAATGTAGGGTTATTTCAATTTTATTTCAGGTCAACTTAGGTGCGATGGTAGTCAATAAGAACCTCATTCATGTTTGTTGGTTCGGAAATTGAGAAATAACACAAGATGATCATAACATTTACACACTTGTCTCCTAGTTTGAACACCATCTTCAAAAGTCCAACCATCTAAGTAGTGGGTGTTATGATCTGAGGCCCTTGTGCAGCGGAACACGATGAATGTAGAAGCACCACCGTGGAAACAACTCCCGACAAGACCAAGCAAGAAGGGTTAAAAAAAGCAAAACACCCAAGAAATTCCGACAACGATCAATTGATGGATTTACTAGTATGAGAAAAATCCGAGTACAATTACAATTGTCTCTAACCAATTCCTCATATACTACAAAGAGATACCCCCTTTATAGAATAGATTCCGCAGCCCTCCACCCCGAAGAACATCGAAGAAAACCCTCCCAAGAACTTCCGCCTCCAATGGTTTTCATTCCCTCTTCCTTAGTGATAGCTACCTTCTAATCTCTCCTTAGGGTTATTCTAGTGCCACCATGATCACTTAGGTTCGGCCATGGATCACCTATTTATAATAATACATTCGTATCCGACTTGGAGAATGAGTCCCATGAGAAAATGCAACCCAAACCGCTCATCCTGCGTGCTGCCGTTGAAATCTGCGCATGCCTTGGAGGAATCATGTGCACGAACTGGAGGAGTCATGCACACAACTTGACCTTATCTTCTCGCCCGAAAAAATTGCCGATGCCAGTCGACCTAATAAAGAAATCAGTGGGGTGATCTCTTTGAACCTGGGTAGATAGTGGGCCCTAGTTAATCACCCACAATCAGATTTTCATAAAGAAATCACCCCACTGTTGAATTACCTAAAGCAGCCCTCGGTTCTTGTAGACCCAATCTGATTGCGGGTGATTACCTAGGGCCCATACCAAAGGGCTTTCTTTATTTTCATAACTCTTAGTTTTCTTTATTTGCCATCGTTTAATGTCCAAACCTGTCCCATTGTCATTCCTAGGGCCCATACCCAAGGGCTGCTTTATTCCATATAAAGTATAGGAACCAAGGAAGAAACTACATGGGTATTAAACTTGACATGGAATAAACCTTTGATCAATTGATTTGAAGTTTGCTCACTCGTCTCCTACTTTGAACTCACCTTCAGAGGTCCAATCACCTAAGTAGTGCGTGTAATTCTCTACACAACCACTTCGAGAAGTGGGATGGATAGAGAGATTCTTGTAGTGCTGAGGGAACACTCGACCTAATAAAATTTTAGCACACAATCGCTTACCTTTGCAGCACAAGACATACAAGCTGATGGGTTAATCTTTTAAGCTTGCGATGTTCGCACACTACACTCCCTCTCCTAAAGATTTAACTTTTCATGCATGTAGGAGGAGGTGCATTGCTCTCCACTCAAGATTCAATCAAAGGTGAGAACCTATGAGGCTAACTATATGTTTTGGGTAAAAATATTCAACATTTGTAATTAAAAGTAAAGCATGCAAGTATACTTTTACGTGAAAACCCTGTAGTAAAAAACCTGCACGTTGGGACGAATCCGGAGGTGTAAGCTATCCACTAGTGGGTGAAGGTACAAGAGTCCAATGTGTTATCCTAGTAGATCAACAACGATTCACAACATGACACTCGGACGAATCCACGAACCATTGACGCAATCACATGTATTATCCTTTACTTAAAATGTTTGTATTTCCTGCCCTGACCTCATATGCACCACTAGCTTCAACGCCCAACTTGTACAATTCAAGAAGGGAAGATCAAGATCCACCAACAGGAATTGGACCAAGAAAAGTGATCAAAATCAAGATCTCAATCGAGATATACAAAACAAATCGGGATCAAACGACCAAGATCTAGGATCACTAATGGAAATTGATGACAATTTCCCTCCTAAGACATAAAAACGCCGAAGAAGAAAATCACGAAGTAGAGAGCTAAAATTAACGTGGGGCTCTCCTTAGGGTATCCAACGGTGGACGCCATTTTTGCGGAGGTCGAAATCATCGTTGTCTTCCTGGCCATCGATCTGCACAAAAATATAAAAGAGAACTCTATCGATCTTCTAGATCCCTCCTTTGCTGCTCAAGTCAGTGACCACTCAAGAACAGAGAACTACTTATAAAGAAAACTTGGTCAACCATTCAACCATAACCAACTCACAGTTGTTATAACTGACATGGTAAGAAAAGGAATCATAATCTCGAACCAGAAATCAACCACTTAACCATTTCTACTAACGTTACATGATTGCAAATTCATACCCTTGCGCAACCTGCACGCAAGAGGTATAACTGATCCTGCAATAATGTCATCATATCATCACCAATCATCGACCTTTGAAACCCATGCGGTTCTGGTCGTCAAATGCTAAAGTCCCAAAGGGGGCCATCGAGCGCAGATGCCTTAATGAACTTTATCTTCGAACGCCGAGAATCCGAGGATGTCGCTGAGCACAAAGATCTTGCTAAAGCTTCATACTCGGACACTTAAACAAACTTTGTTGGCCACATTTGTACCAACAGCATCTGCCTCATCAAAGGCATATTCTGTTGCAAAAAGAAATAGATGTTTTTCCCATAATGGCCCCGGCCCCAACTCTATGGTATTGCTGGAAATAGACCCAGTTGCTTTTTTGCAATACTTTTCCAACCATTTTTTTGTTTCAGACTAAAGTACCCCCGAGGCTTATAAAGGGCTTCATTCCCAATCTGCTTCACCGATGATCTGTCTCTCCTTTCTATCGTTGATGCTTTAGGAAGAGACACGTGGTGCATCCCATTTCAATGGCCACGATTGGGCCATGGGATTAATCCTAGAGGGATGCCAGTACCACGATCGACCGATTGCCCGCCGGCGCCCATCACCGGTTGCCCGCAGTGAAAGGTGCCAGCGCCCATCACTGTGGGCGTCGACACCTTTCACTGTGGGCGTCATCGTCGTCCGCCCGCCGTCGTCGACCACCGGCGAGCACCTCCCGCCGCCGACGCCACCCCGTCGGTCACCACCCGCCGCTGTTGTCGGCGGTCACCACCCCCACCGACTACCGGTTGCCCGCCGTCGCCGCCCCATCAGCCAGAGTGATGGGCGCCGGCGGGCAATCGGTGGTCGGTGAGGGTGGTAGCCGATGATGACGGCAGTAGGTGGTGGCCGACGGGGTGGTGTCGGTGGCAGGAGGTGCTCGCCGGTGGTTGACGGCGACGATGGCATCCATAGTGATGGACGTCGGCGGCCACAGTGAAAGGCACCCATAGTGATGGTCGATTACGGCAGGAGGACGACGACGGCGCCCACAGTGAAATGCGCCGACGCCCACAGTGATGGGCGCCGACGCCTTTCACTGTGGGCACCAACACCTTTCACTGCGGGCAACCGGTGATGGGCGCCAGCAGGCAACCGGTGGTCGGTGGGGGTGGTAGCCGACGACGACAGCAGCGGGTGGTGGGGTGGCGTTGGCAGCGGGAGGTGCTCGTCGGTGGTCGACGGCTGCAGGCGGGCAACGACGGCACCCACAATGATGAGCGTCGGTGGCCACAGTGAAAGGCGCCCACGGTGATGGTTGACGGCGGCGGGCGGACGACGTCGGCGCCCACAGTGATGGCGCCGCACCTTTCACTATGAGCATCGTCGTCGTCCACCCGCCGCTGTCGACCATCACTGTGGGCATCGGCGCCTTTCACTGCGGGTAACCGATGATGGGTGCCGACGGGCAATCAGTGGTCGGTGGGGGTGGTGGCCGCCGACGACAAAGGCGGGCGAGTCACAACGACGCCCACAATGATGGGCGCTGGCGACCATAGTAAAAGACGCCCTCAGTAATGATCAACGGCGGTGGGCCGACGACGACGGCGCCCACAGTGATGGGCATCGGCTCCTTTCACTATGGGCGCCGATGCTCATCACTGTGGGCACCGCCGCCTTTCACTATGGGCGTCATCATCGTCCCCCCGCCGCCTTTCACTGTGGGCGCCGGTGCCTTTCACTGCGGGTAACCGGTGATGGGCGCTGGCGGGCAACCAGTGGTCGATGGGGGTGGTGGCCGATAATGATGGCGACAAGTGGTGGCCGACAGGGTGGTCTCGGCGGCAGGAGGTGCTCACTGGTGGTCGACGGCAACGGGCGGGCGAGGACGGTGCTCACAGTGATGGGTGCCGGCGCCCACGATAATGGTCGACGACGGCGCCCACAGTGATGGGCGTCGGCACCTTTCACTGTGGGCGACAGTGCCCATCACTGTGGGTGTCATTGTCGTCCACTTGTCGCCTTACACTGCGGGCGCCTACGCCTTTTACTGCGGGCAACTCGTGATGGCCGCTGGCGGGCAACCGGTGGTCAATGGGAGTGGTGGCCGATGATGACGGCGGCGAATGGTGGCCGACGGGGTGGCGTCGGCAGCGGGAGGTGCTCGCCGGTGGTTGACGACGATGGGCAGGCGACGACGGCGCCCACAGAGATGGGCGTCGGCAGCCACAGTGAAAGGCACCCATAGTGATGGTCGACGGCGGTGAACGGATGACGACGGTGCCCACAGTGATGGGCGTCGGCGCCTTTCAATGTGGGCATCGTCGTCGTCCGCCCTCCGCCATCGACCATCACTGTGGGTGCCTTTCACTGTGGGCGCTGGCGCCTTTCACTACGGGTAACCGATGATGGGCGTCGGCGGGCAACCGGTGGTCGGTGGGGGTGGTGGCCGATGGGGTTGCGTCGGCGGTAGGAGGTGCTTGCGGTGGTCGACGGCGGTGGTGCACGACGACAATGCCCACAGAGATGGGTGTCGATGGCCACAGTGAAAGGCGCTCATAGTGATGGTCGACAGCGGTGGGCGGACGACGACGGTGCCCACAGTGATGGGCCGACGCCCATCACTGTGGGCACCGTCGTCGTCCGCCCGTCGTTTTTCACGGCGGGCAACCGGTGGCCGGCCGCGAGTGGTGGCTGATGGGGTGGCGTCGGCAGCGGGAAGTGCTCGCCGATGGTGAAAGGCGCCCACATTGATGGGCGCCGACGCCTTTCATTATGGGCGTCGTCGTCCGCCCACCACCTTTCACTGTTGGCGCCGGCGCCTTTCACTGCCGGCAACCGGTTATGGGCACCGGCGAGCAACCGGTGATCGGTGGGTGTGGTGGCCGATGGCGGCGGCGCCCGGTGGTGACAAACGGGATGGCGTCGGTGACGGGAGGTGCTCGTCGGTGGTGAAAGGCGCCTACAGTGATGGTCGCCAGCGGCGGGTGGACGATGACGATGCCCACAGTGATGGGCGATGGCGCCTTTCACTGTGGGCGCCGGCACCTTTCATTGCAAGCACCGACCCCTTTCAGTGAAAGGCGCTGGTGCCTTTCACTGCGGGCCGTAGTAGAATGTGCTAGGTGATGGCCGATGGGGCGGTGGGTGGTAGCCAATGGGGCAGTGAGGGTGGTGGCCAGCGACGATAGCGGTGGGTGGTGGCCGATGGGGCGTCAGCCATGCCGAACTTACCTCTGACTCTCATTTCTTTCATTTATTTTACTGTTTTTACATTGCATTTATCAAATCTTTCATTAAAAACTATCAGAGGTTTTATTTTATCCTTGTCTCTAAATGATCTCGTAGAGGATCACCCGAGGATCGCAATGCCTCCAGAATCACTAAATTCTTATAAGAAATGAAGAAGGTACATTGTGTTGAATTTGCCTCCGGCTCTTATTTCTATCTCTCATTTCTTACCACCTACCACCGCTACCGGCCACCGTTCTCTCGTCACTGGCTCGACGGTAAGGTCTCACTAAATACTTTACGCTATGTAATAATGTTGGGGAAAAAAAATAACGTCATCTCAATGATATCCGGCGACGAGAAACGACTAAAGCAAGAAAAAAATTCAAACGGAGAAGATAAACATAATTTTTATTTATTTAATTTAAACTTTAAGGATAAAATGGTCATAAAAATGTAATAGCTGTTCGAAAGCGACATTTGGCCGGTGTTGAAGGTTAGAAAAGTAATGCAAAAAGCAATCGGATTTATTTATAATAACACGACAGAGTTGGGGACTATTTTGAAAAAAATCTTAAAAGAAATATGTTTTTACCGATAATATAAACTTAACGGTTAGGGTGGTGCCACATGTGCTATATTTTTCCGGCATCAATAGACCAAGAAAGTCAGCAAACCCTGCATGGAAATATCTCCTGACACCCAATCTCAGAAAATGACTGACAGCGACCGGTGAACAGTACGCAATGACTCATCCCGTTGTCCAAATCTTCGACGGTAAATTACACTTTGCCCCCTCAAGTTTAGCTCAAAAACACTTAAACCTGTGTAGTTAAAAAACTATATTTTACCCGTTCGTTTCAGTTTTGAACAGATGAAAATTACCAAATGAGAAAATTTAAGTAGCTGACTGTAGACACATAAATTGTGTCTAATCCATACCCGACTCGCATGGACCTATACGGAGGCAAACCCGACATACACTCGGGCCCGGATCCGACTTGCATGCACCTATGCGGAGCCAAACCCGACACGCACTCGGACCCGGACCCGACTCGCATGCACCGACTCGGAATCAAACCCGACACGCACTCGGATCTGAACCCGACTCGCGCCCAACAAGGGGCTGGGTGGGCCAATCCTCAAGTGGGGCCCACCCAGCCCCCTACTAGAGACCGAACCCCTTATGGGGTGGCCAGCCATGCAAGAAAAGAAAAGAAAAGGAAAGAAAGAAAGAAAAGAAAAGGAAAGAAAAGAAAAGAAAGAAAGAAAAGAAAGAAGGAAAGAAAAGGAAAGGAAAGAAAAGAAAAAAAAAAGAAAACAATGCACCGCCATGCGCGGGAGAGGTTGCGTATGACGTCTACGTAAGTGTGGATCTGCGTCGATCCCTCGATCCGACGGACAAGAAACGAAGCCGGGTCGCCATCGACTTTATGTGCAAGATTCAAAGTAAATCCAAAAATGATTGAGCCAAAATTACCCCGCCAGAAAAGGAAAGCAAATAAATGTTTATTCCCCTCTTCAATTGAAGAATAAATCTTGGGTAGTTATGGGAGAGATATTAAAGGGATTCAAATAAACTTCTCATATGTCTCCCCTCCCCCCCCCCCCCCCCCCCTTCACCTATAAATAGAGGGGGAGGGGGAAGGCTTAAGAGGTCGGATGGCAAGGCGAAGAAGCTCTGCAGAAGAGGAGACGCGCTCTTCATCGACCCAAGGCTTCACGAGGCACGGGCAAGCCTATCCCTTTAGGACCGGCTTAGTCCATTGAAAGCCCTCATCAACGTGAAGACCCTTGCACAAAAAGATCAAGCCTTCGACTTCGTGCACGAAGAAGAAAGCTCAGAGAAGAAGAACCCTTCGACTCCGAAGACGTTAGAAGCAAAAGCTGGAGAAGAAGATCGGAGCGGCACTACCCCGTCGTCTCCAACAAGCCTTCGACTCCGATCAAGCCCAAAAGCCCGGAGAAGAAGAGAAGCGACGCTACACCCGTCATCTTCAACTCCGATTATGCCAAATATGCCCGGAGAAGAAACCGACGCCACAACCGTCACCAGTCGAAGGAGTCGCAAGATGAAGACGACGCGAGGGAGCTCTGCAGAAGAGGAGACGCTTCTTCATCGACCCAAGGCTTCACGAGGCACGGGCAAGCCTATCCCTTCGGGACCGACTTAGTCCATTGAAAGCCCTCATCAACGTGAAGACCCTTGCACAAGAAGATCAAGACTTCGACTCCGTGCATGAAGAAGAAAGCTCGGAGAAGAAGAACCCTTCGACTCCGAAGATGCCACAAGCAAAGGCCGGAGAAGAAGAACGGAGCGGCATCATCTCGTCGTCTCCAACAAGCCTTCAACTCCGATCAAGCCCCAAAGCCCGGAGAAGAAGACCGAAGCGTCGTCACCCCGTCGCCTTCGACAAACGCCCGCTCCATCCATGAAGAAGAAAGCTTGGAGAGGAGCACCCGAAGCGCCGCTACATCCGTCGTCTTCAAAGAAAAGCCGACGCTACAACCGTCGCACGGAGATTGGTGCCACCCCCGCCGTCTTCAAAGATACCCTTCGACTCCAATCAAGCCAAAGAAGTCCGGAGAAGAAGCAAAGTCTAGCCGACACCTAAACCGTCAAAGAAGCCTGAAGCATTGAAGACGTTGTCGTTGTCGTTCGAGGAAAAGATCGAGCCAACGCCGAAGTAAAAGCCCACGCAAGAAGCCAGAGCAAAAGCCCCGGTAAAGCCCGCGCCAAAGCAACGCAAGTGCCAAAGCCAAGCGACTACGCCGGTCACGAGCAAAAGCACCGCACGTTCTAGCCGATACGATGCGAAGTCCGGAAGAACGAAAGCATCACAAGTCTCCCCCGTCTACGTCCAAGCGCAAGCGCCAAAGCACAGCAGAAGCTAGAGCCACGCCAAAGCCAAGCCAGCACCGAAAGTCGAAGCCAAAGCCGACGCCAAAAGCACGATCGATGCCGCGAACCGACGATCAAGGACGCCGAGGTCAAGCAAGGAGCGAGGAAGACACGAAGACCGAGGAACGAAGCCGAAGACCCCCTAGCCGAGAAAGCACGAAGCATGGAAGGGACAAAAGCCACGGCGGGCACTCCTTAGCCTCTCAAAAACCCTCACCCTGTAAAGACCTATGTCCTGAGCAACCCCTTCAGAGCTCTCGCACGAATACCACGTGGAGACGCGGATCAAAGGGACCCTCCAGAGGATCTCTCCCACAAATCTCCTGATCAACACTCGCCGCACTCGGACTCGCCACACCCGAGCCCCCGGGTCCTGGCCACTCTTGTAATCTCGTGTGTTCGCAATAAAGACGACCCGTATCTTTTTCTGCGCATACACTGACAAAAGGAGGTAAAGAGCTAACGAGGAGTGTTACGTTGCGCTGTGCGCTGCCCGGCGAGAAAATACATTGCGAGCTAAATTGGCCGTCCGATCACGAAACCGGGCGTCCGATTGCGTGAATGAACAGCCGGAGCCCCCTGCGAACCCCGGTGACCTTCTGATCCCGTGGAATGAACACATTCGATGGTTCGTTCGATTCCCATCCGTTGGATCGATGGGAATCGAACGGACCAAAATGGTTTTCGCTGTTACTGTAGCGGCTACAGTAACAGCGAAAACCATTTTGGACCGTTCGATTCCAATCGATCCAACGGATGGCACAATTGTTATGTTCGTTCGATCCCCATCAGTTGGATCGATGGGAATCGAACGGTCCAAAATGGTTTTCGTTGTTACTGTAGCCGCTACAGTAACAGCGAAAACCATTGTGGTCTGTTCAATTCCCATCGATCCAACGGAAGAGAATCGAACGAACCATTGAATGTGTTCATTCCACGGGATCAGACGGTCGCCGGGGTTCGCAGGGGGCTCCGGCTGTTCATTCACGCGATCGGACGACCGGTTTCACGATTTGATGGCCGGTTTCGCTCGCATCTCATTTTCTCGCCGGGCAACGCACAGCGCAACGTAACACTCCTTTAATGCTAATATTATAAAATTTAGGAAGCAATTTGAAACAAAACAAACTATAGGGGAGTTAAGTGGTTTTTACCTAACCTTCAGGGGGGCAAAGTGTAATTTACCCAAGCTTCTATTTGTTACTGTTAAATATTTTCCATATTGGTTTTTTTTTCAAAATATTATTAAAAAATAAATATTTAACTAAATAGCAAATGACCAAAACTATTTACCAAACTAGAGCTCTGACAGTCTGTCTGCGTCGTAAACCCGGTATTATGAATACCGGGTTTATCTGAAATCCAACGAGAAAACGACTAAGTATTAGGGGTGGCAATGGGTCGTGTCGGGTCGGGTTCGTGTCATGTCTAGTTTCGGGTCGTGTCCAAAACCTCTAGACCTGGACCTGAGCCGTTTAATTAATCGTGTCTAGATCCTAAATCCGTACCCGACCCGCTAATAAACGGGTAGACCCGGTAAAACCTGTTTACCACCCGGGTTTATTCAGTTGACCCGATCCGACTCAATCCGACTCGACCCGAAAGACCCGTTGGTATTATATATTACAGTATCAGATTGCGAGTAGACCCGACCTGACACGGCACGACCATTGAATGCTAAACGGGTCTTCCCGGGTCTACTGTGTCCAAACCCTAAACCTGAATCCGACCCGTTTATTAAACGGATCTATCGTGTCAACCCGTTTAGCCTTGACCCAGACCCGCTAACTTTGTGTCGGGTCCGAAATTGGCAGCCCTAGTTAAGTATTGAAACATTATAAATTATAAAGAAGGTTTCGGTTAAACTCGGTGTTCAGACTACTGGGTTTAACCTATGTATTCGAAATATCGGATTTTACTTGAAACGGAAAAAAAAAAAAATCTTCAAATTGGCTTTACCACGCTGACATTCCATCTGGCTGTCAGAGCACTGTTTAGATTGGTACAAACGTAGCTTTGGTCAACAACTATTTAGTTAAATATTTATTTATTAATAATAATTTTTAAAAAAAGCCCTTCCATATTCCGTGTGAAATGCAACGGCTCAAGCCGCTCAACCCACGCGTTCCCTCCTCTTTTCCGACACGTAACGGCGCGCGCACAGTCTCTCTCTTCTCTCTCTCTCTCTTCGTTTCCTTCCATCCGAAGTCTATTTCCCATTTATAGGCCCTGCAACTCGTATCTCATCCTTTCAATCTCTCACTAACTCTCTCTATCTAACTCTCTCTCTCTCTAGCTTTCTATAACTAGCAAGCAATGGCTTCCAAGCAGAGGACCAACTCCTCAAAACCCCCATCCCTCTACCCGCAAGTTCTCGAGTCCAACCCCGAGATCCACTCCCCGTTCATCTCGAACCCGAACGATCCCAATTCATCCCGCACCCCTCTCTACCCCACCCTCGATTCCCCACGCCCCGGCAACCCCCCAAACCCTAACCCTAAACCCTCTCCCTCCTCCTCCACCACCCTCTACCCCTCCATCGACATGAACGACCTCGGCAAGAACCTCTTCCCCGACGACGACGTCGACGTCGACCCCAAGGACACCGCCGCCCGCGAAGCGTCCCTCCCGCCCCCGGTCGAGGAGGCCCTCCTCCGCATCCCCGGCGCCATCGTCCACCTCATCGACAGCCAGAGCAGCATCGAGCTGGCCTCCGGCGACCTCACCATCGTCCGCATCCGCCAGGGCGACAACACCGTAGCCGTCCTCGTCCGCATCGGCGACGGGGACGCCGTCCAGTGGCCCCTCGCCCGCGATGAGGCCGCCGTCAAGCTCGACGACTCCCACTACTTCTTCTCCCTCCACGTCCCCAAAGGCTCCGGCGGCAACGACTACCCCGCCAGCGGCAATGGCGGCGACGGGGCGGCGGAGGACCTCCTCAACTATGGCCTGACGTTCGCGTCCAAGGGGCAGGATGCCCTGCTGAAGGAATTGGATGGGATCCTGGAGCGCTACAACAGCTTCTCGGTCCAGAAGGTGTCCGGGAAGGCTGGGTCAGAGGTGCTGGATGGAACGGTGGCGCGGAAGGTCGCGCCGGCGGAGGTGGCGGAGGCCGGGCCGAAGAAGGCTATGATGGAGGAGAGGTCGGCTGTTTACTGGACCACGCTGGCCCCGAATGTGGAGGACTACAGCAGCTCCGCCGCCAAGGGGATCGCGATGGGATCGGGGCAGCTCATCAAGGGGATCCTGTGGTGCGGGGACGTCACTGCAGATCGGCTCAAGTGGGGGGAGGATCTGTTGAAGAAGAGGTTGGGGCCGAGTCGTAGCCCGACCGAGGTCAGCCGGGTGGCCATGAAGAGGATGAAAAGGTTGGTGCTTTCCCTGCTTATATCTTCAAATCTCTGCTTCTTTCACCTTTTCTTTGTGGGTTTTGTTATGAACAATAAATTTACTAGACAAACTCCATAGAGACCTTAATTTACTTGCCTAACTTTTTACCCTTCATGTATTCCATACTTGCATTTAATGGTACCATCAGCATGTTTATCGAAGGTTTTAAGTTTTAATTTGACCAATTAATATATTGACGCCACGTGATATGGGAATACTGCGTGGAAATATTTCGACAGTGTGGAAATATTATTGTTTTATTGAAATGATAGAAATACTGACTAAACAATGGAATTTTAGCGAAACTATGGACAATCATAAATCGAGTATAGATGTATATTTTGGACCACTTAAATCACATTTATACGGTATCTATGGGCGTGGTAGCATGTAGTTTTATACATGTACATATACAACATATCCAAATATCAAGTGATCTATGCTATCAAAATTGGGACTAGTCGGCGACTGGTCCCCAAGCAGTATTTTGCCGACCGATTAATTTCGATTCTTTCATAGCTGAGCGGAATCCCGACTAGACCCCGACTAGACCCAACTAAATCCGAATAGTCCCCGACTAGCGACTGAGACTAGTTTCCATGCGGCATTTTGCAAGCAAATTTTTTTTTTCTTTGCAAGAAGTCTCTGCAAGCAATTTTGTTTGAATTTTTTTTGCATTTTCTCGACGTCTTGAGTCGCAACTATGACTCTCCCTATAATCATCTTTTGAGGACCTGAGATAAAAATATAGACAAATAATTATTATTTATTTGTTGATATTCATATAACCCTATAATGAAAATTAGGGTTCACATATTAAACATCAACAATCAAATATTGTGATGAATTCTTAGTTCTGAGTATTCTGACATAGGCATGAAGTAAATACAACTGTGTTCCGTTACTTATGTATTTATACTCGTGTTGTGAAGGCATGCATTGTTATTGACCGACTAATATTATATATTTATTGACATTTATGCTAATTCATATACCATATGTCCATCTCCCTTTCGGGCATGGCAGGATCTAGGTTGCCTCCACTTCTACAAGCTATCTATATAGGGATGGATGATTTTTATTTAAATGTTACAAAAATTTCAATTATATAACTATCCTATAATGTCATAAAGTATAGTCTCATCGGTCCTGGTTCATGCTTTGATGTGGGCAAAGACCGACAATGTGCTGTTTGTCTAAGATTGTTGTTATTTTCTTGGCTGGAATTTAATGGGAGATCAACGATGTTCATTGAATCATTTGATTTTACAAGCAAGCATTTAATTGAATATAATTCTTTGCACCTGCACACCATTATCATTATCATCATCATCATAATCATCTTCCAAGTCTTTATCCTATTAAAATGGGTGACTATATGGAAGATTGACAGAAAACTTTCAATCGGCTGTCATGGCATCAAACCATAGAATATTGTCGCTTGAAAGATGACCAAGGTAGCTTGACATAAGAGGAGCATGCCAAGGAACCTAACATGCTATGTGGCTGATAGGTGATAACATTATTGATAGGAAAATTGTTTTTGTTTGTTTTTTCTTTCATCTGTTTTTAGTAATTGAATGTATATTGTAAATGTTGATTAGATTGAAAAAAAATCCATTTTCTTATGTAGTCATCTTCTTCTTCTTTTTCCTAACATTTGATTGTTTTCATAGGGTTAAGACGGTCACAAAAATGTCGAACAAAGTCGCCAATGGAGTTTTGTCTGGGGTTATCAAGGTCTCTGGATTTTTTACAAGTTCTCTTGTGAATTCTAAGGCGGGCAAAAGGTTCTTTGCACTCTTGCCCGGGGAAATTGTCCTAGCTTCTCTTGATGGATTTGGTATGTCACCTTTTTGAATTCTCTATAGTTATTTTAATTGATTCCACTTCTTTTATTTCATGCAAGTCATATTTAACTATTTATCATTTCATTGCTTCTTTCAAGTAGAGGGGCCTCTTTTTTCTAATGTTCTACATATTCCTAGTTATGTGTGAAGATGAATATCATTTAGTTTGCATCAACATTGTTCTGTTGTTTTATTAGCATTTAATTTTTTTGTCAGAAATGCAAGGCCCACGCTCGTATTCGGGATCATGGTGTAATAATTGAGAGCACCTTATGATCCATTTGAAGAGAACATTCGATTGTACTTTTTACAAGGCTTGAGACATATCACATAAAAAATCATACACTCTAGTATTTAAGAAGTTTGATGATGGGATCTTTATGAAAGGTTTTTTATACTGCTAGTTGTAGTCTAATGGTCTCACCTCATTGTGACTGCAAGACATAGCATGGGTGTTGATTAATTAAATGCATTTTTGTTTCTTCGTTATAGTTGAAATCGAAAATTGTATACATCAAAATACTTCTTTTATTATCTCAAAGGCTCCCTAAAAGTATTTAATCCAAGTATTAGGACCTATTATAGCTTTTCCTAAAAATAAAAGATAAAAAAGCTAGATAATCAGGGAGCATGCTTGCTGCTCAAATGGCGAGAGATAAACGAATTATATTTTTGAGCCGTCCGATTTAACCAGTTGGGGTGAGTTTAATCCAATTATGACTTTAAACTAATTTAGGGTAATGCAAACTAAGATGTAATGCCTAGGAAGAAAAACTAAAATATTCAAAGATAATTAACAAATGTAAATAGACTATCTAGCACATATATTATCAAAAAATTATAAAATTTCAATTAAAGATAACTAATGACCAAGAATTACTGAAGAATAATTAGATGAGTTTTATTTAAGCATAAGACACAATTAGTTCAAGATCTCAGTCACAATCGTGCCAAATATGCGAGACACAACACGTTACTTGTTCTAAATCAAGTATTCAACTTGTGCCTAATCAGCCATACGCGGATGCAAATACGGTATAGGAAGGCACCCACGTAAGCAAAGTCTTTGGTTTCAAGCAAGGTTGATGGGTCAGGGTTTTCGGGAAGCCAAGTATGGGAAAAGAACCTTAAACGACTAAATTCTCAAATCTGGAATTTCACTTAAACTCTGATAATCAGTCAAATCAGGGGTCAATTCAGGTCTACAAGTTGGGGGTTTTAGGCTTTTTATAACGTTAAGGATCTAATCTGTCAAAGAAAACAAGTTTCACTATATTCGGATGAGTATCAGATGAGTTACGGATAAACCAAGGTGTTGGTTTCAAAATTCTAGCAACTAGGAATTTTCGGCTAGAAAGAGTTATTGCTTTGGGTGAGGCCCGGGTTGTAGGGAATCAGATTTGTCGTAAAGAAACTTCCAACACAACTAAAGTAAGATCCAAAACGAAGGTAACTTGACAAAGGAGGCTTCACACCCCTCTAGCTTCGCACCGAAAACATGATTTCACATCATCGGTAGATCATTTCCCACAAACAAGAAGAAAATTGCAGCTGGAATGAACTTTCAAGTTTTTATTAATAATTTAATATCATAAAACTGTCCTTTAAAAACCCTAATACAAGCCTTTAAATAGAAGAGGCATAAGAGATAAGGGAGAGCAAGATAGAGGGAGGGAGAGAGAGAGAGAGAGAGAGAGAGAGATGTCTCGAAATCTGCACAGGTGGGACCCGTTTGAGATGTCGCGTCCTTACGGCATACTGCCAGCCAAAAGGAAGTCTGTTTCTTTTTTTATTTTATTTTTCTTTCCCGTTTTGCCCCTTCTGCGAGATCGAGCTCAAGTCTGACTCAAACTTAAACCATGCATGTACTCGTTGGGTCCATAACATGAAAATAACGACTAAAAACTGAATACATGTCCAAATAAATAAAATAAAGACACTTTGCTAGCTAAATCAACTTCTATGCATCTGCTAGAAGTATCCGATCTCAGATCTGACACCGTCTTCTATGATATTTTTCTGGAAAGTATTGAACATCAAAACATCAGGTTGGGGTGAGTTTGATCCAGGTGCTCTTTTACCGTGGAAAATCATGCAGTTACCTCATGGGGAGTTAGCTGCGCCCACGAATGATATAAATACTAAATTTATAGGAGAGGGTTCTAATGCAACCTCATTGGAATTATGATGAAGTTATGCAATGTTATATGAAAATGCAACTACCAACTATGGCTTCAAAAATCTAACTTATGAAAACTTGATGATCCTATATTCTTTAAAACTAATCTTTGGGTAATCCAACTATGATGCAATGCCTAAGATGAAAAACTAAAGTCTTCAAAGACTTGACAAAATGAAATAGACTATTTAGCACTTATATCATTAAAGATTACAGATTTTCAATTAGAGATAACTAATGATCAAGAACTAGTAAAGAACAAATAAGATGTGATAGATTAAAGCTTTAAACACAGTTAGTTTAAGATCTCGGTCGCAATTGTGCCAAGCCATATTTTGACCATTTAGGATCATGATCAGACTACTTAGGTTTGTAAATTGACTCTAATTAGGGCATCTGTTCGGTCGACCCGTATAGTCTGATCAGTCGGTTTACTTGATCCTTGTATATTCAGTAAACAACGGAAATCCGATTCAAAAGATACTTTTCATGATTTTCGTAGACATGGTTTTTTGAAATCTATGATCAAAGTGGATTTTCATTACAAACCATTAGATCATGGAAATCCAAACTATATGCAATGTGTGTGTGTGTGTGTGTGTGTGTGTGTGTGTGTGTGTGTGTGTGTGTTCTCTAAAGGTTAACTAAATAATTAATGCAATTTTATCTGAACCTAGAGAGATTGTACCACCAAGTGTGTTGCAGTCTTGTGATCCTCATCTTTTGACACTTTGTCTTCATCAATAAGCCAAGCCATGTGATAGAGCATTCTCACACACAAACTCGACTATATAATTTACCAATACAAGCTCGCCGCATTCTCCTCCGATCATTTGGCTCCTTCCTTGTTGTCAAAATTTATTAAATAAACCAGTTAACCAAATTAATCCAATTTTTTCTAAGATTTTTCAAACTTTAATTGGTATCTCATCAGGATCTAGTGTTTTACCTTTATGCATCATTTTCAGTCTTCTACATTTCCGCTATTTTAATGGAACGATAGTAAGCATGGCAATCCCTAAATTGTGGTTGTTCTAGATACACTCCTTCAATGGGGTGTTCTCATTCATTAATTTATGAAAGTAGCATTCCCATCTGTCTTTAATTCCATCGTCTTTCGTCAAGATAGTGTTACCTTCGCTTTTGCTACACTTGATCTATATCTCTAGTTTTCCTTTTCCTCATTCTAGCTAGTTTGTATTTTTCTCTCGCACTTTCCCGGGAACCTAGTTTATCATACAAGTTAGCAAAAGCTGTGAATTAGGTTTTGAAAAATGATCGATTGTTGTTTTATTTATTTATTCTCTTTGAATGCTGATATATTGACTGACCCTTATAGAATTGGTTGATTGTTTATCTGGGTGTAAACAGGCAAGATTTGTGATGCTGTTGAAGTGGCCGGAAAGAATGTCCTGCAAACATCTTCAGTTGTGACGACGGGGATCACATCTCACAGGTACTACTCGTTTATGTTGTGTCTGGAATCTAAGTCGCGAAGGTGGGATAAGGTCTCTGTTATGCTGGAGTGACTTGAACATTGCCAAAATCTACTAGCAATTTCACCCAAGTTCAACTTCCTTCTCCCCACCATAGTTCCTGATGATTGTTCTTAACCTTCAACAATTGGTCCCAAATATGATATAAACTCATTACTATAACCATCGAGGTTTGTCTCGTCTATTTGAGATCGGCTTTATGGATCCTTCTTTGTCAGTCATCCCTCTTAAGGGCTATCTCTGTCGTCACTGATCAATAATGAGACCATCATGGAGAGACTGCATCATTTTTCAGTTAGACCTTTGAACTTTCATAGTGAGTTTTGCATTCCTGTTTCATCAAATCTCCGGTTTGATATTTGAATCTGTAGCCTTGACATACAAAGTTCTTGTTAATGACTCGGTCATGTTTTCCTTTGTTTTTTTTAATATTGAACATGAACTATCATTCCCAAACAATTCTCCCATTTGCTGCCCTTTGTTATTAAAAAATCTAATTAGTCGTGATTTTTTTTTAAAAAAAAATCCATGTTCGTGTTTTAATCCCGATTGCTTGCGTTTGAATCCCGTTATGTACTACTCAAAAACATGTTCGAACATCTGTATGTATATAGTTTTAAAATTTTCCCTATTCTTCCTACTATTTCCCCTAGCCAATTGTTTCCCACTTCCAACTTGGTAACAATGTTGCTTCCCTGTTGCCTCTTTAAGTTTTTATTTGAGGCCATGAAGTATATATCAGGCTAACAGTGGTGGTGGTGCAGGTTTGGGGAGCAGGCAGGTGAGATCACGAACGAAGGCCTCGGAGCCGCAGGGCATGCCATTGGAACAGCATGGGCCGTCTTCAAGATTCGGAAAGCACTTAATCCGAAGAGCTCCTTGAAACCGGCTACCCTGGCCAGGACAGCTGCTAAGGCAGCAGCTGCTGATCTGAAGTCCAAGAAGACCAAAAAGTGAATCACCTGCTTTTTCGACCCCCTCGGTGTCGTGTGTTTATGTTTTGCTCTTGTTGTGTGGTTTAATCTTTGTAAAGCTCAGGCCATCTCTGCTGATATATAGGGAATACTACTATAACTTTGGGTGATTTTTTTTTTATATGATCTGATTTCGAATCCGTTACTTTTTTTTACTGATGATGTCTCTTCTGTCGCCGAGTTTGTTGTGTACTAAAATTCAAGAATTGGCTGTTAACGATCCGATCCCATTGTGCTGTCTCTCTACATGTTAAACCATAGGGGACTTCAATTATTTCTTGTTTGTGTTGCCATGGAGAGAGAGAGAGAGAGAGAGA
Organism: Chamaelirium japonicum; assembly: GCA_947650365.1. Taxonomy (NCBI): domain Eukaryota; kingdom Viridiplantae; phylum Streptophyta; class Magnoliopsida; order Liliales; family Melanthiaceae; genus Chamaelirium; species Chamaelirium japonicum. The sequence continues at coordinate 16,958,900 of OX393549.1, forward strand.
GGGGGGGGGGGGGGGGGTTAAGTGGCTATGTAAACTGTTTTTGCATCAAACTCGTAATGTGTTTTTTTCTGCAATATATGTTTATACTTATTGACTAACATTATAAGGAAAATTGGTATTTAACTAGTGTGTTAAGTGGACAAGAAAACATGACAGCTAGACAATACAAATCATTGAAGATCTTGTGATTAGTCTAGGGAGTGAGTTGCAATTAAGGAAATATAATTATATCACCTCTTGCAAAGGAAGTTGTAGTTAAGGAAATATAATTATCTCACCTCTTGCAAAGGAAGTAGTAGTACATTTAAATCAAAGTGATGAGATTTTATTTTTCTTTCTTTAAGAGCAGAGAAATGTATGGTTTTGACTCAAAATTAAGCCAAATGGGGAGATTGTTACCACCTGAATATTCTCACATTGTTGGTTTAATTTGTGTGTTCACGTCGGTGGAGGGATAGGATTTAACTAACAAATAAACATAACATAAACGGGTGGAGGGGCAGGATTTAACTAACAAATAAACATAACATAAACGGGTGCCTGAAAGATGCAATTAGGTTGCAGTTTTGCACTCATTAGCCCTAATTGGAGGACCAATTGATAAAAAAAATCGTCCGCACAAGTTCGGACTGAAATAGAAAATTTAACAATTCGCACAAAATTTTGGTTATTTCGTAGGAAATTTGTCGACATTTACTTCCCTGTAGGGAGCAGTTCTCCAAGGTTCCCCTAGAATATGGAAGTAACTAGACTAAAAGGAAAGACAACGGGAATTCATGCCTTCTAAGGAATATCCCCAAAGTTTTGGCCAAAAAATTCCAGATTATCAGTACCATATAGGACGTACCTTACCGCACCAACATGCTAACTTAGGTGATTGAATCTGTTAGATACCCTCACGTCCCAAAACCCGGGTTGTAAGGCGAGGTCCACAGGGGGTATATATTAAACGGGTGATGGGTGCCTCCCTCACCGATGTGGGACTATTCATCAACACTCCCCCTCACGTGGAGGGCGTCTGGCAAGGATCCTCCCATGCGGAGCACGCATGGCAAGGCACGATTGGTAGGAAGCACCCGGAGCGGGAGCAGGAGCAAGAGACGGACCAGCTCGGATACCATGTTAGATACCCTCACGTCCCAAAACCCGGGTCGTAAGGGGAGGTCCACAGGGGGTATATTAAGCAGGTGATGGGTGCCTCTCTCACCGATGTGGGACTATTCGTCAACACTCCCCCTCACGCGGAGGGCGTGTGGCAAGGATCCTCCCACACGGAGCACGCATGGCAAGGCACAATTGGTGGGGAGCACCTGGAGCGGGAGCATGAGCAAGAGACGGATCAGCTCTGATACCATGTTACCGTCAGAACCGGTGGACTTCCTCAACAGAATAATTGAAAGAAAAATGGTAAAGATATGGAGGTTATGGTGAAAATATCAACTTCCAGCAATTGTCTTAAATTTTCTTCTCACAGCGTCATGGGCAGCTCTACATATGGATGAGTGGGGTCAATTGACCCCACTCACCGATTCAAATCTATTAAAAAATCTATTAAATTTTTATTTTTGTTATAAGTTATTAAGTTTTAACTGTTGGTTTGACCCCACTCCATCGATTCACCAAATCCTATTTCTCACCATCACATGAAAAATATTTTTTAATATAATTTTTGACCCCATTAATATAAATTCCTGGAGCCGCCACTGCACAGCGTACTGATTCCTAGATGCAACTTCCACTAATCAAGTTTAGTCTTCGGTCACTTTATTAGAAATTATATCTATCAGAATATTTAATCTTTCAAATCGATGAAACCTTAAGAAATTGTGTTAAAACATTAAAATGGGTCCAGCAGTAGTACCTTATTGACATAATGGATAGTCGGGCTCTGAGCGCCTCTGGTTTCTTTCCCTCTTTGGCCTAGGGTTAGGGCTCCTCGATTCCTATCAATACAACGGAATCGAACGGCCCGAAACACTTTTCGCTGTTACTGTAGCCGCTACAGTAACAGCAAAAAATGTTTAGGCTGCTCGATCGAAAATCCAATTAAAATCGGACGGTTCGCTGTTACGGTGCGGGAGCGGGTTTCTGGTGCGGTGCGGGACGGTTCACATTGGCCTGATATAGAGAAGAGGATCATCCTGCAAATATTTAGATATTATCCATGGAAAAGTATGGCTAATCACAGATATGGACCAAGAAACTCTTCCATGAAAATGTACCGGAACAGGTAAGGAGGCATCACTGATTTCAAAACTGAAGCCATCTGGAGCACCATAACCAAGGGGGGAGGCACTTGCAAAAATCTGAAATTTCAATTAGTCCTGTCAGCATACAAAACCAATTTTTTGAAGAAAAAAAATTAGCAAGAAGATATATTTAGAACATGAGAAGATGAACCAAAAGTTTTTGATCCACACCATTTGGTAGTGTGAAATCTGAGTGTGATTCACTTGTTAGAAAGAGCAATATTAACAAAAAATGAACATTAAATGTCATTGAATGAGTATTTATCATCTTTATGGTAGGTTTTTAATATAATTTAATAGTGAGCCACGTTCACAGGTGTCACAACATGGGAGAGAGACTTCCATTTTAGTATTATGCTACTAGTAAAAAACTCGGGCAATACCCGAATGTGCTTGATGCACGCCATTTGGTAAAGACGACATTGCTACTGTTCGAAGAAGTGTGAAATCTGAAGTGAGTTGATTCACTTGTTAGAGAGAGAGAGAGAGAGAGAGAGAGAGAGAGAGAGAGAGAGAGAGAGAGAGAGAGAGAAAGATTAACATTAAATGGCCATTAAATGTCATTAAATAAAAATTTATTATCTTTATGGTAGGTTTTTAAATGAATTTAAAAGAGAGCCACGGTCACACACGAAAGAAGAATTCTAGCTCTTTAAAATACGTCCACGTGTCACAACACGGGAGGGAGGCTTCCATTTTAGTATAGATACATATATAGATTAGACTATTAGATTCACTAGGTTCGTAGCCTAGACCACTACAGGTTAGCATAAAATGGTATGTGTATGTAGGGCTGTTGCCGAGTTGGGGTCGGGCCACCCCATTCCCATGCCCGGCCCATACTTATGAGTGTGTGGCCATGCCCGGCCCGTGCCCAAATTAAAATTTTTGGGATTGGCCCAAACCCGGCCTAAAATCTTTTTACGAAGCCCAAACCCAAGCCTGACCCATATTAAACTCGCATTTCTAGCGCAGTATATACCTAAATCTTTTTTTCTTCTCTTCCTCTTGATCAGACAATAAAAGTAGAAAATATAGTATTGGTTATGCTATACATTAAAAGGATATATGTAAAATAATGCTCTTTAAGTCCAATCCATTGATATTTGTAATGTCGGCGCTTTTAAGACTATGTATTTATTGTATATAAAAATAAAAAATAAAAAATTTCAGGCTCGGTTCGAGCTTCGGTTCGGGTTAGTGGTTGCCCATACCCGGCCCAAAGCATAGTCGGGCTTGAATGTTCGAGCCCAGCCCGGACCATAGACCAATCAAACTCTGTCCAAACTATGCCCAAATCGGGATAGACCCAATGGGCCCCGGGCTGGACCGAGCCCATTAACAGCCCTACGTGTATGTGTGTCAATGGATGTATGATAGCGAACGGTGTGCAATGGGCCCCGGGCCGGCGGCCTGCCTGACCACAGGAAAGCAGGCCCTGCTAACCTCCTTTGTATAGATAACTTGGGCTAGTGCCCTAATGACATGAGATTCATTTGCTGTCACTAACACATAATTGGAGGGTCATAAGAACTGGCTCAAGCTAACCAGTTTAATAATCAGGTAACCTAAACAACCAACAAATACACCCAAATTAAGCAAGACTTGACTGAAATTACAATTTTCCCATGATCATTAAAAAATTTAAAAACTATAAAAAAAAAAAAAAAATACTAGAAGTAAAAAAACTTTGAACCCTTAAGGTACTAGAATGACTTAAATTGACACCTAATGACTCCTACAAACCTACTAACATGAGTACTAAACTAAAACTCTGACACCCGCGCAACTGACTGAGATTGATCAATGATTCTCCTGCATCAATAGTTATGCCCAACAAGCCTGTATAATGAGAACTAGAATTAGAAAGAATATACAGAGAATTACAAACACTTGACATTCGAATGAGCACAAATACAGGGGACTCTATGATGAATATTATTAAGACTTGTCAACTAGATTTACAGTAAAGCTTAAGAGCTTAAGACGTAAGTTCAATGGCTAATATGTAAATCTTGTAGATCTATACTAAGCAAAGGTTTAAGTTGAATGACACATTTTGTCTATTCATATCTCTCATAAGTACTCCATACAACTTCTTTTGAATTTGATTTTCTATTTTTCATTCTTGTGAGAAATTGTTATAAAAAAGTTAGTTTTTTATTGGTAGAATGAAACTTGTGTTTTAACTTTAGTCCTATATTGCTCGGGGAGCGTGCAAGATGTGTAAATTTAAGAAAACGCCTCTCTTACGAGCTTATAGCAACACATGAGCCAATGTTTACACCCACCACAGACGTGTGCACGTGCACCAAGCCGAGCACGGGCTCGGGCTCAGGTCATGGACATGAGCCGCGTGACCGTGAATGGGCTTAGGTTTTTTTTTTTGCCAAATTAGTATTTTTTTAATTAATTGTTTAAAATTTCAACTGTGTTTTATTGTTTTTGTTACCGAGTGCTACTCGTGGGAAGACGTTACATAACTTACATGCGGCTCGTGGGTAGACGATGTAACCATCCAATCTCATTTAATGGGGGAGACGTTATGAGATTAATTCTGAAGTTTGCAAATATAATAAGAGTTATGCCTATGCAATAACTCTCTCTTAAACTCGTAGGGTAACAACTAGGGTTGCAACTTGGGTGGGCCAACCCAAACTAAAATTGAATTTGAGCGAGCTTGGATTGGGATTTTACTTGTATGTGTTAGGCTTGGGTTGAAAAATCCCCACCTGATATCAATTCAGATTGGATTGGGAAGATGCTTCAAGCAACCCGACCCAACCGAAAACTCATCCATTTAGTAAATAGTAATATAATATAATATTGAATAGGTCCGATCCAAATCCATTTGTTAGAATGTTAGATAATCCGTTAAATACAAACTGAGGTGGCACTGTGGTGGAGCTTTGATGGGTATTTATCCCGCTTCTAATGGCCACCGTTGGATGGGCATTTATCCATCCACCGATGAATCATTACGTGTATAAGATGCTAAGAATTGCTTTATGTGTTGTACTGTCACAAAGGAACCGTTATATGTTGATTAATTCTCCTCTACCATGTTGAAATCGGCTCACCTGTCCCGCACAACCCGACCTCGGGTTGGGTTGGGTTGGGCTTGGGAAGAGGTCTCAACCTCATGGATTGGGATTGAGTTGACCCCTCAACCCGCCCGAGTTGTAGCCCTAGTAACAACTGGTTGGTGTCTTGGCTTGTGCCACTGACTCCTCCACTTGGTGTTGTTTGGTCTGGACCAGATTGTAGATACCCTCACGTCCCAAAACCCGGGTCCTAAGGGGAGGTGCACCAGAGGGTATTTAAGCACACCATCACCCAACCCTTAGCCGATGTGGGACTAAACCCAACTAAGGTGTGCTTGTTGGCACAGAGTGTGTGAGCCCTCCACATGCCCCCACTTTGGCTGCGCTGCTCCTGGGTCTTTCCGAGATCTTCGGATAGATGGCTGCTTCTAGTTGATTTGGGCTAGTAACTTACCCTAGCTTAGGACTTGTACTAGCCCTTTGTAAATAGTCTGTCAACAACTAAAGTATAGCTAGATCATTAATAAGATTAATTAATGATAGATACCTGCTCAACATGGATGAACTAAGCCACCACCACCAAGTCCAGCATGTTCCTAACCCAAGCACCTTGCATACATCCATTTGCAAAGTAGACAATGGCAACCAACTCCTCGTAAAGATCACCACAACCATACCAAAAAGGAGTTCATATTGGCACCACAGTCTTCTACAAGCACAACCACACTAGAAATTAATAAAATGACCTATGAGCCCCAAAAACTATTCCCGAGTAAACCCCGCCGCAACCCTGTTGCCGTCAGTACCGGTGTTCCCACCACTGCTCGCTACTGCTGGTGCTCCGATCCCACTGCCACTGATGTCCTGTACTGCAAGCCGCCGTTAACCTAGCTTGGCCTTCCTCCACCGCCGCCACCTTCTTACTATCATTATCTTCAGAATGGGGAAGAAGAGTCGGAAGGAGGAGGGAGGAGGAAAAAGATGATGATTGTGGGCTACAAGAGCACCAGCAGCGATGGAGGCATGCGGAGACTCGATCGATATTTGGTGAGAAAAAAAAAATGCTTTATACTCATGAAGTTGGCAAGCTTCGAACTATTGTCTCTCTTGTGTAATGGTACTTACAAGCACCGCTCTAATCACGATATGTATATCTCTTTAAAAGAAAAACAAACCCACCTGGTGTTATTTGGATTTTGGAGAACTGGCAAGAGACATATAAATACATAATATACAAAAACCTCCACCTCATTTCATATTGATACATCAAAAAATTTATTTCAAGAATTTGAACCCTCAACTATGCTTTGTCTCTATTTACTCCCCCTTTGTTGTCTTTTATTCCAAAACTACCCTTGCCCTAGTAAGAATAAGTTAACTATTTTAAAAATCATTTGAGTTTTATTGAAAATGGAAATGATACTTTTGAGATAAAAAGTTGATGGAGGGAGCAAAATTCAGACAGAGCATAGCTCAGGAATCAAATTGTTCGAAAACAAAGTTTAGGAAACAATATGAAATGAGGTGTATATTTCAGGAGAGTTTTTTTAATTTGTAGGTCCTTCTTTTTGTTAAGTGCTGTGGTACTTACAAAAATATTGTGGTGCAAATATTAATAACCTTCGCCCCTGACCTGAATATTGTTATTGGATCCGACCAGGGGCGAAACCATATGGGGGCAAGGAGGGGCTAAAGCCCCTCCCCCCCCCCCTCTCTCCCTAAATTAAAAAAAAATGGAGGAGTAGCAGAGCTATATAGCCAAATCATTTGACAAATGCCATACTTCTTGCTTATTGGACATTTTGAATCTCATTGGAGACATTTTGCAACATCTGGCCAAGCAAAGTTGGCAACCTAAAGTTGGTAAACGAGTTGGCTATCTATCTCCATTGTCCTAATCGGCCTCTTCTCCCCTCTTGTGAATCAGAATCACAGGTTTGTTGGTTTGCAGTGGTGCTCTGAATCCTGAGACTGCACTGTGAGTACGTGACCTGCGCCGTCTATATCACCGTTCAAAGTAAAAATTCAGACTGTGGGTATTTTAAATTTTTTTTGGATCGGGGCTTAACCCCCGAACCCCAGAACAAGGGGCTATCAACCTATCGCCCCCCTATAACTGTAAGTGCTATAACTATAAGCTCCTCCTTCTAGAAATTCCTGGCTCCGCCACTGGATCCGACGTTGTCATGGGTGTGCGGCACTCGGTGAACGTTCAGCGTCCCCTCCACGTACCACCCCGCCGCTGCTGTTGTAACTCATGTAACAAGCGCCACCGTCAACGGCACCAGAGGCGGCCATGATGGCAGAGATGCAGAGGAACGCGACGGCGAGGGAAGTACTGATCACCATCTCTCCGATTGGATTCCTCGGACTGCACCGGAGCTCGGGTCGGCAGATAGACTCGGGAGTATATAAGCAGAAGAGAAGGCGGGTGAGATGAGGAGACGTGGAGAGTCACGGACGATCTCCTGTTGTGTTTCTTTAATGGAGCCATGGAGGGAACCCAGGGCCTCAACCGGGGTGATGTGGAGTTCCGACTCCTCTCCTCTGCTTGTGGGGAGCTCCTCCATGCACTCAACCCTCCTCACAAAGGGGGACTCCTCTCCACTAATGATCGTCTCCACTATCCATCGTTGATTATTTTGGAAGTGACAAGTAGCGATCCAAAAATCAACGACCACAATCTATGAGCCATGGGATGAACAAAAGGAGGGATATCACCACCCTAGCCACCGCCCACCACATGCCACCGCCTCCATGCTGCCGCAGGCCACCATATCCATCAACTGTCACCGCCGCCGCCGCCGCCGTCCACCACCTGCGTTGACCAATGGCCACCAGCCACCATCAGTCACCGAGGAGGTCGTTGGCGGTGCAGCAATGGCAGGTGGTGGGTGGCGGTCAAGGGTAGTGGCATCCCCTTTGGGTTAACATTCATCCCAAGGCCATAGATCGTGGCCATTAATTTTCGGATCGCTACTTGTCGCTCTCCAAATCGTCAGCGATCGATAGGGGAGATAATCATTTGTGGAGAGGATTCGAACCCTCTCAGAGGGGCTGAATATAGTTCACTAGGGAGTTTGTTGCATGAATGAATTAGAAAACCAACGGGTTCTTGGCCTAGTGGTACTTCCTCTCTCTCTCTCTCTCTCTCTCTCTCTCTCTCTCTCTCTCTCTCTCTCTCTCTCTCTCTCTCTCTCTCTCTCTCTCTCTCTCTCTCTCTCTCTCTCTCTCGTTGGAGAGGTTCTATTCGACTCCTGGTATCGACACTGTGGATCGAACTTTTCCTCAAGGTTGTTGTGTCTTGTTTGTGCGTGCGAATCCTGATCGTTGATGTCATGTTCCCGGGATTATGAAATTTAATATAAATTAGTTGTTGTTGCTGCCTCACTAGGCATGTCAAAGGGGAGGGCCAGGGCAGAGTTGGGGTCAAATCGGCCTTGGCCCTAGTCCTTCAGGGCTAAAAAGTGATGGACCCTAGCTCGACCCTTCAAGGGTCACGACTGGGCTAGAGCCGATCAAGGACCAAGTTGATATCTCTAAGATAAGGATTATCGACATATCTATTTATTCAGTTAGGTCATTAATGAAGGGTTAATTTTTTTTTCTCCCTAAACTATTCTTATGCCAATGCTTTTAGGCTTTTGCCATTCATTTAAAACCCCACTCATTTATTCGTGCTTGAGACTGATAATACAGCTTAAAAAGTTTTATAAGTCTTATGAGTGTTATATAATACTTCTAATACTAATATATGCAAACTTGATAACTCCAATTTCTATAGGGTTACAGTGAGTGACCGATTAATTACTAATTAGTTCCACTTGGCCGTTGATTTAGTCCCTTAATAAGTATTATATATATTATATAATTTATGTATATGGAGGGTAGGGCCTAGCATGGCCGGGCCATAGGTTTTCCTGGCCCGGTCCTCATCTTGGAGGGCTTATGAAAACTGAGCCCGGCCCAGCCCGGGGGGGGAACAGGGCTTTAGGGGCCGGCTTTGGAGGCTCGGGTCGGACATGGTACCATCTTCAAAGGGCCAAATTGACAGGCCTATGCCTCACCCCATTTCTATCTCCCGATCTCTTTGAGCCCTGTCCTATGACCGCTTGGTCGGTCTAGCCAAAAAAAAAAAAAAAGTCCATGTAGCCAATTTCCATCGGCCGTGTAAACTATAAAACTTTTTATGTAAATAGAAATCCTTATCAAGGAGGGATATTAATTTAACCACTAACTTGGGAGTAGTTCTGTCTAATACCAAGATAACGAAGGAGAGGAGATGTTCGCCGGAGAGGAGATGGTCGCCGGTTGCCGAGTCTCAGGTAATGAAGACGGAATGATCGAATACAGTTTGCTGAAGAGGAGAAGCTCACTGGATAGGATATGCGCTCGCCGGAGAAGTCGATGTTGACAAGGAGATGGACCCAGTCACATGCCAAAGGCCGAAGGGGAATGCTAGATGGTTTATGAATCTTGTGTGTGTGTGTGTGTGTGTGTGTGTGTGGGGGGGGGGGGGGGGGGGGGGGGGGGGGGGGGTATGAATGGAGTATTGAAGTGAGGGGGTATTCTCGGGATATGGCAAGTAACTTGTGGGGTATGAGAACTTTGCCAAAGGCGCTTCCCTCTAACGGCATCCCCACATTTTTACCGAGGTCAACCCACACCTTTTCTTCTCTTTCCCTTCATCCTTTGTTGTCGGTGGCCAAGGCAAATCCCTCCATGTCATCGCCCGCTATCGCCATTGTCGGACCAATGATAGTCGCTGCCCGCCACAATCGCTGGACATGTGTAGGCCGCCACCCGCCACCACCACCTCCTCCTCCCTTCTTCTTCCTCCTCATCCTCCCCTGGAAAAATCGGACACTCAGCCATTACATGCCGACTGTTATTTCGACACATTGGGCCATTAGAGCCTGCATATATCTATAGAACATTCGACCATTAAGGTGCATGCGCCCTCTAATGGCCGAATGTCCTTTGCATGCATTCGGACTTCTATGATCGAATGTGTCGAAGGAGCACTCAACTTGTAACGGTCGAATGTCCCATTTTCCAAGGGGAGGAGAAGGAGATGAAAGAGGAGGAACAAGGAGGCACTAAGGAAGAGGTGGTTGTGGTATGGGTTAGGGGGGGGGGGGGGGAGAGAGAGAGAGAGAGAGAGAGAGAGAGAGAGAGAGAGAGAGAGAGAAGGGGGGGGGGGGCAACGGAGCGGTGGGATTGGGTTGCTCTTAGACCGTATGGGGGACATTTTGCATTTTTTTTAATTGGGACTGCCCCGTTGGCAAACTTGGGGCTGGCAATAGCACGGGGCTGAATAAAAACTTGAGACATTTTATTCATACCCCACGAATTACTGTGTAAACTCGGTTTCCACGGGGTTTTTAAAAATGGCACGAATGCATCCCTTCCAGCACAACCCATCTCGAACCCCTTCCCACCTGCATACCCCATCTTCCCCTTCACACCTGCATACCCCATCACATCACTGGCCCCTCCGTGGCTCGCTGTCGACGCCTATCCGTTCTCCTCCCCATCCTCTTCATTCCCCTCACCATTCCCTACTTTCCATACCTCACCTCATCTCCATACCCATACCCCATCAACTCTGATGTCAGAACCTCCATCGAGGCTCCTTCCCCAGCTCCTTCCTCCTCCATTTTTCTCCTTTCCCTTGCCATACCCATCATCATACCCCACCTCCCATGTCCTTACCCCATCATCAAAGCCGTCAAACATCATTCGGCAACACAATACCGGACGTGCAAAAAAACATACGATAATATACTGCCGAACAGTAGTTCGACAATCTTTCACCGAATAGAGTTCGGCAACATACTACCGAAACATATTAAAGAACATTCGACGATATGTTGCCGAATATTATTTTGTAAGTTCGGTTGGTCCTATGTTGCCGAATGGCTTTGATGATAGGTTATGAGCATGGGAGGTGGGGTACGGTGATTGGTATGGCGAGGGGAAGGAGAAAGGGGAGGAAGGAAAGGGGGAAGTGGCCTCGACAAAGAAGCCGACGTTGGAGTTGATGGGGTATGGATATGGAGGGGAGGTATAGGAGGTGGTGTACGGCGATGGGTCTCGACAGAGGTGCTGACGTCAGAGGTGATGTGTGGAAAAGGGCCTCGACGGAGGGGGGTAGAGGTGGGGTTTATTTGGTAATGATCACCCCGTCACAAAAATTGGAAAAGATTATGCAGCGGAGTCTAAATAGCTCTCCCGCCAAAAATCCCTGTTACCCGCCCGAGCGCGAAGAGAGAGAGAGAAAGAAAGAGAGCGAGAGAGAGAGAGAGAGAGAGAGAGAGAGAGAGAGAGAGAGCAAAAGCCCCAATGGATTTACAGTCCCCTCGTCCCGCCACCGCCATTCGTCGAAACCCTCCCCGGAGGGCAAAGCAGAACCCTTCCACCACTGCTCCAGATCGCTCCAAGCCATCATCCACCGCGGCCGTGGCGGCCACCGTCGCTGGCATCACTCCCTTCCCTCTCCACGACCTCCTACGGTCCGATCCACTCCAAATTCCTCCCCCCGCCCCGAACCCCCCTGAACCCAATGCTGAGGCCTCCGAGAGCCTCAAGGTATTCCTCCGGATCCGGCCCCTTGAGATCAGGCCCAGGCCCATCAGGAACCCCGCCCGGGGCGGTGCCAGGGGGAAAGGGGCGTCCCCGAAGGGCGGGAAGAGCAAGAACAAGGCCTGCTTGGTCGTGAATGATTCGAGTTCCGTCACGCTGTCGGCCCCAATTCCTCTGCTCGACTCGAAGCGCGCTAAGAGCGAGGTCTATGACGGCTTCTCCTTCGTCTTCCCCGAGGATTCCTTTCAGGTGTGAGCTGGTTTCGACCATTTCGTATCTTGACCCCCATGGGTTTATGCCGATTTCTTATGGTTGTTGAATTGCATACGTTCAATGATTTCTTATGGTTGTGGACCTCCCCTTATGACCCGGGTTTTGGGGTGTGAGGGTATCTAACATGGTATCAGAGCTCCCGCTCGGGCTCCAGGTGCGCCCCCACCGATTGTGACTTGCCACGTGTGCTGTATACAATCTTGCTAAACTCTTGAATACTTCAAACGTGCAAGGATACTTCAAACGAATGCTCTACAATTAATCTTTTGCAATAATATCAATAGGGTGCTTCAATTCATAATTATCTCAAGGTTAGTTATCAAAGATTCAACAAGTAATAAAATTCATTTTCTAAAACGATTTTCAATCCTGAAATATATATATATATATATATATATATATATATATATATATATATATATATATATATATATATAGGGGGATGCTTAGGTGAGGTCTGCGGTCCGCAGCCGTCCAATCCACCCGCCGCGTTCGTCGGATACACGGAGTGGTGCATCAGACGGCTACGGACCGCAGACCGCACCTAAGCATTCCCCTATATATATATATATATATATATATATATATATATATATATATATATATATATATATATATATATATATATATATATAGGGGAGGGATACTCTTACAAGTGAAGTTTTACTAATGGGGTTTACTAATGATCCCAACCATCCATCGGATTCATGGATGGTTGGGATTAATCCATCCCTCTCTCTATCTCTCTCTTTCTCTCGATCAAAGAGAGTTTTTTCTCTTTGATCAGACGGCTACCTGATTTGATCGGACGGCTTGGCTCATTAGTGCGGCACTGTGCCAAGCCGCATGCGGTAAGTGCGGCACTGTGCCGCAGCCGTCTGATGCACTGCTGCGTGCATGTGATGTACGCAGCGCGTGCATCAGACAGCTGCGGTGCAGTGCCGCACGTACCGCATGCCACAGCATAGCATGCTCCTATATATATATATATATATATATATATATATATATATATATATATAGGGCAGGGATACTTTTACTAATGGAATCTTACTAATGAAAGTTACAAATCGTCTTTTATGGGGAGGGAGGTTTCAGAATTTGATGAAACTTGGTGGGGATGCTCTCTATGGCATTGGCAAGTTGATCATCCTCACCAAAAATCATCAAATTCTATAACCTCTAGGGGCATCAAATGTTAGAAGCTTTATCGACCGTTAATTTGAATAACATATTTGATGTCCCTAGAGGTTATAGAATTTGATGATTTTTGGTGAGGATGATCAACTTGCCATAGAGAGCATCACCACCAAGTTTCATCAAATTCTGAAACCTCTAGATTAGGTAAAAGGCGATTTGTAACTTTCATTAGTAAGAGTATCCCTCCCCATATATATATATATATATATATATATATATATATATATATATATATATATATATATATATATGGGTTACGATCGGATGACCCATCAAAATTTTGACCCATTAATAACCCAGCACCCTTTGAGGCACCTAGAGGTTTTAGAATGAGCTGATTTTTTTTAGACATGTTGTCTATGATATGTTGATCATCCTCACAAAAAATCAGCCCATTCTAAAACCTCTAGGTTCATCAAAGGGTGCTCTTCAAATTAATGGTTAAAATTGACAGTAAAAAACCGTTGATTTGAAGTGCGCATTTGATGCATCTAGAGGTTTTAGAATGGGCTGATTTTTTGTGAGGATGATCAACATACCATAGACAACATCCCTACAAAAAATCAGCCCATTCTATAACCTCTAGGTGCCTCAAAGGGTGCTGGGTTATTAATGGGTCAAAATTTGCTGGGTCATCCGATGCCGACCCTATATATATATATATATATATATATATATATATATATATATATATATATATATATATATATATATATATATATATATATATATGGGCAGGGCAGGGATAGTCTTACTTATGGAATGGTTACTTATGGAATTACACACCACCTTTTACCTACCCTAAAGGTTTCAGAATTTGATGAAACTTAGTGGGGATGCTAACTATAGCAATTTGATCATCCTCACCAAAAATCATCAAATTCTATAACCTCTAGGGGTATCAAATATTAGAAGCTTTATTGATCGTTCATTTTAACCGTTAATTTGAATAACATATTTGATATCCCTAGATGTTATAGAATTTGATAATGTTTGGTGAGGATGATCAACTTGCCATAGATAGCATCCCCATCAAGTTTCATCAAATTCTAAAACCTCTAGGGTTGGTAATTGGCGGTGTGTAATTGTATAAGTAAGATTCTATAAATAAGAGTATCCCTCCCATATATATATATATATATATATATATACATATATATATATATATATATATATATATATATATATATATATATATATATATATATATATATATATATATATATATATATATATATATATATATATATATATATATATATATATATATATATATATATATATATATATGGGGAGGGATACTCTTACAAGTAAGAGTTACTAATGAGCCAAGCCGTCCTATCAAATCGGGTAGCCGTCCGATCAAAGAGAGGAAAAACTCTCTCTCTCTTTCTCTCACAAGTGCAGCAGCACCCCACCCCCGACCCCAGATCGCAACCCCCCCCCCTTCCGGCTCCAGCGCCAGTCCCGACCCCCCCCTCTCTCGACCCCGATCGGAGCTTCGGCGCCGATCGCGCCAGTCCCGACCCCCTCCGGCTTTGGCTCCGATCGCACCAGCCCTTCCCCTCCGGCTCCGGCGAGTGCGATTCACCGTCGGGGTGTTGCGCCGGAGGGTAGGGCCGGTCGGGGTGCTGCGCCAGAGCCGGAGGGGATGGTTGCTGGGGTGCTGCGCCGGAGGGGAGGGGGTCGGGGCTGCCGGAAGGGGAGGGGGTCGGGGCGGGGGGGATGGCCGGAGCCGGAGGGGATCGGGCTACCGGAGGGGGGGTCAGGGGACTGCAGGAGCCGGAGCCGGAGTCGGAGGGGAAGGGGTCGGGGTCGGGGGGGTCGGATGGGGGGTCGGGGGGGGGGGGGGGGTTAGTTGATCGAGAGAGAGAGAGATAGAGAGAGGGATGGTTTAATCTCAACCATCCATGAATCCGATGGATGGTTGGGATCATTAGTAAACCCCATTATTAAGAGTTCACTTGTAAGAGTATCCCTCCCCATATATATATATATATATATATATATATATATATATATATATATATATATATATATATGGGAGGGATACTCTTACGTATAG
Organism: Chamaelirium japonicum; assembly: GCA_947650365.1. Taxonomy (NCBI): domain Eukaryota; kingdom Viridiplantae; phylum Streptophyta; class Magnoliopsida; order Liliales; family Melanthiaceae; genus Chamaelirium; species Chamaelirium japonicum. The sequence continues at coordinate 16,974,316 of OX393549.1, forward strand.
AGTCTTACTTATACAATTACACACCACCATTTACCAACCCTAGAGGTTTTAGAATTTGATGAAACTTGATGGGGATGCTATTTATGGCAAGTTGATCATCCTCACCAAACATTATCAAATTCTATAACATCTAGGGATATCAAATATGCTATTCAAATTAACGGTTAAACTGAATGGTCGATAAAGCTTCTAATATTTGATACCCCTAGAGGTTATAGAATTTGATGATTTTTGGTGAGGATGATCAAATTGCCATAGTTAGCATCCCCACTAAGTTTCATCAAATTCTGGAACCTTTAGGGTAGGTAAAAGGTGGTGTGTAATTCCATAAGTAACCATTCCATAAGTAAGAGTATCCCTGCCCTATATATATATATATATATATATATAGGGTCATGCTATAATGCAGCATGCGGTACGTGCGGCACTGCACCGCAGCCGTCTGATGCACGCGCTGCGTGCATCGCATGCACGCAGGGGTGCATCAGACGGCTGCGGTGCGGTGCCGCACTTACCGCATTTTAGCATCTCTCTCTCTCTCTCTCTCTCTATATATATATATATATATATATATATATATCTATCTATCTTCTTTGTATGGTCCTCTATTAACATACATAGAGGTCTCTGAATTTGCTAATTTTTTGATGATGTGTTATCTATGTTAAGGTGAACATCCTCACAAAAAATAAGTAAGTTTTGAAACCTCTAAGCATATCAAATGAGCTCTTCAAATTAACGGTTGAAATGGATGGACGATATAATTCCTATCATTTTGATACGCCTAGAGGTTCCAAAATTTGCTGATTTTTGGCGAGGGTGATCATATTGCTATAGATAGCAAATCCACCAAAAATCAACAAATTTTGAAACATCTAAATCTATCAAAATCTTAGAAGCTTTATCAGCCGTCTATTTCAACCGTTAATTTGAAGAGCTTTTTTGATATGCTTCGAGGTTTCAGAACTTGCTGATTTTTTGTGACTATGATCACCTTAACATATATATCACATCCACAAAAAATTAGCATATTCGGAGACCTCTATGTATGTTAATAGAGGAGCATACAATGAGGCCTTCTTTGCATGGGCATACAAAGTTATGCTCCTTTCTCTCTCCCTCTCTCTCTCTCTCTCTATATATATATATATATATATATATATATATATATATGTATATATATTTAGCCACACAAATTCTCAGAAAAGACAAGCACTAATCTTTAGATGAGCCATACCAAAGGAGGGACCAATAATAATGCTTAATGGATGGATCTAAAACAATTAGGTGATTCTGTAATTATGTTGCAGCATGCAGATTTTTAGTATAAAGAGTAATAATATGGCCAAAAGGTTCAACACAGGGTTCAGGTTGGGAACTACCTTTGGAGATGATGATACCTTTGAACTAGTAGCCCGGGAAGTACCTTGTAGCTTGCTGAATCCTTGCAAGAATGCCCAAATAGAGGGAAATTGTGGTGAGGGAGATGGTGGTCAAGAAGAGGGGGATTAAAAGCCTTGAAGATGTAATATGGGGTGAAAGTAGATTCTCTAACGCAATAAATTTGCACTAGAGATTGGTTCAAGAATGGTGGAGGAATGAGAAGCCGCGATCTACAAGATGGAAGTAAAGAAGTGGTGTAGGGCGACTAGTGCAATGGCTAAATGACATACAATGATCAACATATAAGTACAACAACCTATCCAATTATAAAGTTATGCAAATTCCAATCCAATTACATGCAAGCTATTAATAGGCATATGTGAGATCTGGTTGGCATTGCAAGCTTCCAGTGTAGATCAAGATAAAATATTAAAGCCAACAGATTGTTTAGAAGCTTAGGAGCTTCCGTCGGTGTAGGGATGATCCTCTATTTAATTGTAGATTTTTGAATAATAACAAGGATTTCCAAAAGGCTATTTGAAAAGTATGTCAAAGAGGGAGACTAAGTTGGAATTGAGGCTTGGCGGTTGCGATAAACAAGTTGACGAGCTCACGATGAGGTTTGCTTCACATGGTAGAAGAAGTGCTTCACGCGGTGGGGGCGACTTCCGGTAGGTATCGTTGGTGACTATTGTAGAACTCCTTGATGCCGATATAAGCGACAGTCAATCGCCTCTCGTGATCCTGGTGGTCTCGTCGAGAGATCGTTCAAAGAAACGTGTGGCTAGGATGGTGAAGACGATCTCACCGGGGCGATGCAAGATCTCGTGGGGTAGTAGTGGCCGCCCAAGCAACCCCTTGACAGACCCAAAGTGTCCGTTCATGCCACGTGGTTGAAGGGAGTTGATGTTGACGACACATGGATGCTTGGAATTGTCATGCTGATCGGGACACAGAGGGTCGGGCCGGTGTGGGCGTCATGTGGCCGGAGAGTATTCTAGGTTTTGATTCAGTTTCATCCATCTGATTGCAATGTGATTTGATGGGGTTATAGGTCTAGGTATTAGGAGGGTCTGATAAAGGTTTTGGATCGATCGGGCCATTGGAATTGAAAAACCAAAGAATTACCAGATTCGGACTGCACATTCTAGAATTGGAATTTGTTTTGATTCACATCCCACTTTTGGGGCATTTGATGGTGAAAGGTCTATGGTTGGTGGAGGCTTGTTTAGGATCAAACATTGTGTTAACGGATAGTCCCACATCGGTAAGGGAGGCACCCATCACCCACTTAATATACCCATTGTGGACCTCCCCTTACAACCCGGGTTTTGAGGTGCGAGGGTATCTAACATGGTATCAGAGCTAGCCCGTCTCCTGCTCCTGCTCCCGCTCCAGGTGCTCCCCACCGATCGTGCCTTGCCATGCGTGCTTCGCGTGGGAGGATCCTTGCCACACGTGCTCCGCATGAGGGCGAGTTTAACGGATAGTCCCACATCGGTAAGGGAGGCACCCATCACCCGCTTAATATACCCATTGTGGACCTCCCCTTACAACCCGGGTTTTGAGGTGCGAGGGTATCTAACACATTGAGGAATTTGGTTAGTTTTTGAGGAGTTTCAATGGGTTTAAAGGTTCAGTTGTGGGCAATTCTAGTATTTTGATGGTAGATGGCAATAGAAGGATAATGGATTGCGATTAATTGTTTGCAAGGGTGACGGGTTAATGGTTTGCGTAGGTGGTGGTGATGATATGAGCCAGGGAAAGAGAATGAATAAATGCTATGACGAGTGTGTGCGCAGAAAAAGATACGGGTCGTCTTTATTGCGAATCACACGAGATTACAGAGTGGCCGGGACCCGGGGGGCTCGGGTGTGGCGAGTCCGGGTGCGGCGAATATTTGATCAGGAGATTGTGGGAGAGATCCTCTGGAGGGTCCCTTTGATCCGTGTCTCCATGTGGTATTCGTGCGAGAGCTCTGAAGGGGTTGCCCAGGACAGAGGTCTTTACAGGGTGAGGGTTTCTTGAGAGGCTAAGGAATATCGGCCGTTGATTTTGTCCCGTTTGTGCTTCGCGCTTTCTCGGCTAGGGAGGTTTTGGGCTTCGTTCCTCGGTCTTCGTGTCTTCCTCGATCCTTGCTCGACCTCGGCGTCCTTGATCGTCAGTTCGCGGCGTCGATCGTGTTTTTGGTGTCGGCTTTGGCTTTGGCTTTCGGCTTCGGCGTTGCTTTGGCGTGGCTCTGGCTTTTGCTTTGCTTTGGCGCTTGCGCTTGAACGTAGGCGGGTAGAGGCTTGCGATGCTTTAGTTCTTCCGGACTTCGTGTCGTATCGGCTAGAACGTGCAGTGCTTTGCTCGTGACCGTCGTAGTTGCTTGCTTTGGCACGTGCGTTGCTTTGGCGCGGGCTTTACCGGTGCGTTTGCTTTGGCTTCTTGCGTTGGCTTTGGCTTTAGCTTTGACTCGATCTTCTTCTCGAACGGCGATGGCTACTTCTTCAGGGCTTCTTTATTCGTCTGGTTTTCTCGACAGTTGTGGCGTCGGCTTGGCTTTTCGGCGGGGGTAGCACCGATCTTCGTGCGACGGTTGTAGCGTCGGCTTTTATTGGTGAAGACGGCGGGGGTAGCACCGATCTCCGCACGACGGTTGTAGCGTCGGCTTTGTTGGTGAAGACGGCGGGGGTAGCACCGATCTCCGCACGACGGTTGTAGCGTCGGCTTTGTTTTTCGGCGGGGGTAGCACCGATCTTCGTGCGACGGTTGTAGCGTCGGCTTTTGTTGGTGAAGACGGCGGGGGTAGCCCCGATCTCCGCACGACGGTTGTAGCGTCGGCTTTGTTGGTGAAGACGGCGGTGGTAGCACCGATCTCCGCACGACGGTTGTAGCGTCGGCTTTTGTTGACGAAGACGGCAGGGGTAGCACCGGCTTCAGGCCTTCTTCTCCAAGTTTTCTTCTTCGTGCGAGGAGTCGACGCCTTTGTTGAAGACGACGGGTGTTGTCGGCTTCGATCTTCTTCTCCGGCCTTTGCTTATGGCTTCTTCGGAGTTGATGAAGATCGTTGGAGAAGTCGGGATGACGACGACTCCGGGTCTTCTTCTCCAAGCTTTCTTCTTCGTGCGAGGAGTCGAAGCTTTGATCATCGAGTGCAAGGTCTTCACGTTGATGAGGACTTGAAGGGCCAAGGATTCCCGTAGGACGTGCTTGCCGTGCCTCGTGAAGCCTTCGGTCTTCAAGCGTTGGAGCTTCTCTTGCAGAGCCCTTTCGTCTTCAGCTTTCGGGACCTTTGTGCCTTCCCCCACCCCTTCTATTTATAGGCAAAGGGGGGCGGTTGGGAGAGATATGGCTGAAATCTTTTTGTTTCATCCAATATCTCCCCCCATAACCATCAAGATATTGTCCCCTTATTTGGGGAAACAAACTCGATCTCCTCCTTTTTAGTTGGGATGGTTACGGGCTAGATGTGACTTGATCTTTGAAGATACGTCGTCATCTTTGCACCTTCCGGATCACATGGCGACACGACGTCATCTTGTCCGTCGGATCGAGGGATCGTCGCGGATCTACGGCTGCGTAGACGTCCACGCCACCTCCCCCCGCATCGAGGCGGTTAGGATTTTTTTTTTCTTTTTCTTTTTCTTTTGCTTTCTTTTTTTTTTCTTTTTCGTTTCTTTTTCTTTATGGCTGGCCCCACCTTCCCATGGGGAGGGGGGCACGGTTTTCAAGGAGGGGGGGCCGATGGGCCCCCCTCTTTGTGTTCGAGTTGTGGGTCCGGTGGGACCCGTTTGCTTTGGATGAGCCGTAAGGATTTACGTGGCACGTGTGCGAGCTAAGTTCGCATGTGGGTCGTTGGGTGCGAGCCAGGTTTCGCATGCGGGCCGTTGTGCGCGGGCCAAGTTTCGTGTGCGGGCCCATTTTGTGTGGGCCGGGTTTCGCATGCGGGCCTATTTTGTGTGGGCCGGGTTTCGCATGCGGGCCCATCTTATGTGTGCGAGTCGGGTTCGCCCGAAGGCCGTTGAGTGCGAGCCCGTTTTACGTGTGCAAGTCGGGTTCGACCCGTGGGCTAATTTCGATGCCCACAACGAGATTTCACACAGGGTCTATGGAAGCGTCACACGAAGAAGTAAAACACTGTATCTTTATTAAAATTTTGAATATGAGAGAGAGAGAGAGAGAGAGAGAGAGAGAGAGAGAGAGAGAGAGAGAGAGAGAGAGAGAGAGAGAGAGAGAGAGAGAGGACCCCCGACCCCAACTAACCAACCCACTTCCCTCTCAGCAGTGTTGTTCACATGTGTGAACAGTCCACATAGGATGGGGATTGGGGAATTCTTTCCCTTCCGTACAGCCCAAGTGGGCTCCCTCTTGTTCTCTTCTATTTCCTATTTGCCCTTACATAGTAACCAAAGCCCATTTATGAGCCCAAAGTAAAACCTATGACATGTAAATTGAAGATATGGCCCAAAAGTGAAAAAGGTATTAAATTGGAATCTAGGAAGCACGAACACTTCCCCAGGTCTCCCGTACCCGTGTCGGACAACGACACTCGCTGGACACTTGTCGGACACGCACCGGACACACATGTGCCGTGTCCCACGTGCTTCCGGGAGCCGGACATGGTCGGACACTCGCTGGACATGCACCGGACACGACGGGTTGACGAGTTGTTCGATATAGGGTCGGGTCACAAGCTGACTTAGAGGATCAGATAGGTTGAAGCCAAAACTGAATCGCAGCCGTTCTTTTGCATGTCATTTGGGCTTGAGTATAATTCACTTGTCAGGCTAATTGTAACGGATGGTTACGATTCAGTTTTGACTTTAACCTATCTGATAATCTGAGTTTTCAGATAGGTTGAATCCAAAACTAAAACACAACCATTCTTTTCCATGCCATTTAGGGTTGTATGTTATTCACCAATCGGGCTGGGTGTAACTAATGGTTGCGATTCAGTATGCATTAAATTTTCATTTTAGTTATGAGATTTTTTCGGTTATTGAAATATATATGAATTATGAACACACATAAAATATAAATAAAAAATATTAATTTATTTTGCCGTGTCCTCGCCGTATCCGTGTCCTTTTTTTAAAGGATTTATCGTGTCGGTGTACCCGTGTCATGTCGTAACCGTGTCCTCGTACCAGTGTCGGTGCTTCTTAGACTGGAATTAAGGACAGCAAAAACTAATAAAAAATTGATTGTACAAGCTCCCAAAACTTGTCACAATCCGCCAATGAATCTTCGAATCCTTTTCCGAAAGCCATCTTTTTCCCAATTGCAAAATCTGCATCTTGATCCCATCAAAAACACTATTCCATTTGAATAAAATTCAGATTCTAGTTTTGATATATTTCTTTTAGAAGAGGCCAGTTACGACCTTCTAATGTCCCTCTTAGGCACTTCCAGTGATTAATTTTTTTCTTTGTAACCCATCGACGTCCCATTTGTGGAGCGTCCCATCTAGTGGTTGTTCTTATTGATTATTCAAAGTTCCCGGATCAAGTTGATATTAGTATGTATCTATAAAAAAACTCAAGATTTGCCTGGAATGTCTTTTCTTTTCTCTGATGAAATGTTAGTCAATTTCTCGTTGGCATGTGGACGAGTACATTGATTTGATAGGCATGATACATTTAAGTAGAATAGATTATGTTAATATTCACTGAGTTTGGTTGATATAATATTTGTTTGTCTGGGTTTTAGCTATGGAATGAATTAGAACCATGTATTACTGCCATGTTCATAAGTAGCGTTCTGATGTGTTTGTTATAGCTTCTTTCAAACATAATTTCCGAATTATTTAGCCTCTTTGGCAATTTTTTTATATATATGATCAACCATTATATTCATGATAACTTGTTACATTTACACGTCTTATAATGACATATTCTGTTTGCAGAAAGATATTTATGAGAAAGTTGTGGACCCTTTAGTGATGGATTTTGTGGGAGGAAAAAGTGCTCTTTTGGCTGCGATGGGGCCCACAGGTTCTGGAAAGACACATACAATGTTTGGGAGTCCAAGAGAGCCCGGAATGGTGCCCCTTGCTTTACGAAAGATTTTTGGTCATGCAAGTCGTATTGGGGATCTTCACCCATCAAGGTATTTGTAGGCGGCTACATCTGTCTGTCATGTTATGTTTCTTCTTGACTTTCTTCAATGTTCTCTTTTTGGGTTAATTGAAATTGTTATTATTCTCTCACAGTCTCATTCCACAACCACTCACACAATGTGCTCTAGATATAAGTTGGACTTTTGCAATATCCTATTATCCTTTCACGTTACATGTTTGCAACCTATGGACTACAAAATTAATATGGAGAACAACTGTTTCTCTTGAATTTCTAATATTTTAAGTTCTAATGTTCTTTGTTGATTAACAATGATTAAATTAAATAACCACAGACTATAATTCCCCTTTACAAAATCATGGTCTTTCTTCGTTTACTTGATCCGCTAATACTTGTTGAGATTAAGAGGAGTGTGGTTAGTGAAGATTGAAGGAATTGGATCCTGATCTTACATCTTTTTTGGTCCAAGTGTAGCTCAAAAAGTGATATCGCTTGGCTAGATAATAATAATATATTTGTGAACTTCATAAAACTTGCATGAAAATTACATCCGGCATAACTCGTTCGAGAATGTAATTAAACATATCACACCGTAAAATGCAATAAAAAGTGAAGTAGATAATATAATTAAGAAACATGTGAGACATTCATTTGCAAATTACAAACTACTAATTAATTCTACCTTTTGTAGTACAAAATTTAGTAAACGACACTCTTCACAATTTAATTGATAGGACTTATTACATATCTTTCATATGTTTAAGATTTCCTTATTGTCATTTTTGTGGTTTCCTTCTCTCTTTCCCTTTCAAATTAAGTCCGAAGGTTTAGTTCAAAAGATCCAACCCTTTTGCAACCTCAGCCCAAAAAGACCCAGCACTTGAAAAAAGGTAAGTTTGATCGCTGAGTACAAAGGACCCAACCCTTTCCGCAACCTCAAGACATGCAAGTGAATCACATCCATTTGAAAGGGTTTTGTATGATATTTCTGTCAATTTTGTGTAGGGGAAATTTGTCACATATATAACTGTATGAGCCATTTATATGATGCATTCAATCAATCTGACTTGATTGTAATTGTAAATAAGGACTCATAGGCAATCAGAATTTTCATGGTATAGTTTGGGTTGGAGAGGTCTTTTCAGTCATATCTATTTCAATCTCATTTTTTTTAGTATTATTAGCTTTTCAACGCTGATACGTTTCTTTAGTTCGTTTTCATTTTGTTTCTTTATTTTGTCTTGACTTGACTCACTATTTTTGAGTTTTGTGGTTTGTTTATTCATTCACTTGGTCGGCTTGGGTTGGGTATGGGTTTGGGTCGATCTCGACTTTTAAAAACAATATGTGATCAATGAGCATCTATAGGCATCTAGGAAGCACAGACACTTCCCCAGGCCCCCCTTACCCGTGTCGGACATCGACACACACTGGACATGCGCCAGACACAAATGTGCCATGTCCCATGTGCTTCCGGGAGCAAGATACGGCCGTACACTTGACGGACACTCGCCGAACATGGTGGGTTGACGGGTTGTTCGATATAGGATCAAGTCACAAGCTATTGTGATTCAGTTTTGGCTTCAACGGTTCAACCTATCTGATCCTTTGAGGTTATAACCTCAGAGGATCAGATAGGTTGAAGCCAAAACTGAATCACAGTCGTTCTTTTGCATGCCATTTGGGTGGAATTATAATTCCTTATTAGAGGTGTAGTGGAATAGTATGAGAGGTCCTAAGACCAATTAGATGTGTGCTTCATCAATCAAAACATTGCAAATACGATATAGAAATTCTACATGAAGTGAACTCCCTAACGGGCTGTCTAACGATGCACGAATCTTATATGACTACCATGTACTCTATGCAAGACTACGTGTTCAGATATTATACCTCCGTGTGGAATATGAGACCATGAAGATAGTTCTTCTACGAGATGGATACGGTGGCTGCAAGATCGTGAGACATGCCTTCTAGTACACCGTGTCTTGCACCGCACTTGGAACGCCGCATGACCGTCTCTGAGTGCAAGTCGTACGATCCTTCTTTTCCAACGAGAACTCCTTCAAGAGAAACTTTCAAAATGAACCAGCCCTTTACAAAGGATACCTAGGGTCCCTTTGTATAGCCTTCCCTCTTTCTCCTTTTAGTGTGACAGGAATCCTCATTGGAAATGATAAGGCTCTTAAATTTCTGGTTAGACATGTCCTTGTATTTTGGCCATAAATCTCGGCTCCAATTTTCAAATAAGACGATTCAAGATGATCTGGAAAGTTGATTGAAAGGGCTACAAAAGTCTGTCTCATGAGAATTTTCAAATTCAAATGTTTTCATGGTCAAAACAGACCCATAATCAGACCCATATCTTGTACCTGTCATATTTAGAATCTCAAGATAAACTTATCTTTATCCTTTATCCATATAGGATTTCTTTTCAAACCATTCCTCATCAATGGAAAATTATCTCCTTCTTTATAGAGACAATAGGGGGTGGCATTTATGGCTTCCCACCATCATGGCCGAATTGTATTAGGACATGCAGGGGATTTTGTTTGACCAAAACACTCCCGCATGCTTTAACGTTAATCATCCATGTGAATGGGGACCTATTTGTGCACCATTTGGATTTCTCCATACTTCGGGGTCCCCTCAGTAAAAATCCAATGGTCCATCTCTACTTTGCCCCGGTGTGATGTGCCCACGCCCCACGGAATGGAATCCTATAAGGAAGGGGGATGCCTGTGTCTCTATACTGCTTGTATAACATCTTTATTTATCAATAAGAAAGTTCATGGTTAATTATGTTTTGCATTCTTGGTACGAATTAAACTTTGGATTCTTAGGTAATAACTAAAAGATCCTTGGTTATGTTGTGTTCCACTTAATATGAAGACTCAAGGGATTGATCACACTTAACCTAAATTGGTTCACAGCTATGATTAGGATGGTCTCTTATTCATGATAAGCTGTTGGGAGATGATAGAGCATGGGTCTTCACCATGGTCATCAACCAGACACAGTTGAGCTGGGGTCGAACTGAACCAATACAGTGTACAGAGCGATGAGCAGACATCGGTATATTAAACTATGCTAATGCTTAGGGTAGTCGGTCCTCAACCCTGAGGAACCATGGCTGGTGGACTAACCAGTTGCATGGTGATTTGGTGCACCAACGTGTGAGGGACGATTGTACTGCCCAATACCCTGGTGTGCTGGGTTACCTAGCTGACGTTGCATCTGCATGCCACTCCTGCAGGACATCCATACCCTTAACTGGGAGTGTGTTCCATGGTCTGATTTGCGTCACATATAAACCTGGCCAGGTGGTCGACAGTTGAACTGTTGATCTAATCTGGTTGCTTGGCAATCGAAAGATGTGATGTACTTAAGTCAACCTGGATGGAACCTAGTCATGTGATCACTCGAGTATATCGGTGTTCTCCACTGCTCGAGTGGATCATGGCACTAAGTGGAGGTACAACGTATTTACTATACTAAGCAGGTAGGGTATGTGAGAGAACATAACTAAGTTTAAGTGAGTGAAGTCCAGCCTGCGTCGCACTCTGGGTGGCTTCGCAGGTTAACCGGTATCCAGAGGATCGACAAAGAACACTTTGGTAAGTGTGTTAGTTGGGTTCAATTGTTAGCCACAAACTCAGTTCCTGATGGTTTCACCTTGTCCACACTATAGTCCGGGACATTACCTGACATCTCCAACAATAAGAACTCGAGCTAAACGTACTCCATGTGTGTTGATCACTAGATCATGACAGAGGTACATATATGTTTACTGAGGGCAACCCCTTAGAACAGTATAGAGACACACAATCACCCCCTTATAAGGTTCCATTCCGTGGGTGCATTGCACCGGTGCACGGTAGCGATGGACCATTGGATTTTTACTAAGGGCATCCTGAAGTATGGAGAAATCCAAATGGTGTGCATGTAGGTACCCGTTCACATAGAGGATTAACGTTAAAGCATGTAGGGGTGTTTTGGTAAAAAAAAATCTCTTCATGCCCTAATGCAATTCAACCATGATGGTGGGAAGCCATAAATGCCACCCCCTATTGTCTCCATAAAGAAGAAGATAATTCTTCATTGATGAGAATGGTTTGGAAAGAAATCCTATATAATAAAAGGATAAAGGTAAGTTTATATCGGGATTCCAAATAAGGTAGGTATAAGATATGGGTATGATTGCAGGTCTGTTTTGATCACGAAAACATTCGAATTTGAAAATTCTTGTGAGATATACTTTTATAGCCCTTTCAATAAGCTTTCAAGATCATCTTGAATCACCTCATTTGGAAATCTAAGTCGAGAGTTATGGTTAAAATACGAGGATGTGTCTGACCAGAAATTTAAGAGCCTTATCATTTTCAATTAGGGTTCCTGCCACACTAAGAGGAGAGAGAGGGGAGGCTATACAAGGGGACCCTAGGGATCCTTTGTAATGGACTGCTTCATCTTGAAATTTTTTTGTGAAGGAGTTCTCGTTGGAAAAGAAGGATCGTAGGATTTGCACTCAGAGACGGTCGTGTGACGTTTCGGGTGCGGTGTGAGACACGGTGTATTAGAAAGCGCATCTCACGATCTTGCGGCTACCGTCTCTATCCCTTAGAAGAGCTATCTTCGTGGTCTCATATTCCACACAGAGGTATAACATCTGAACACACAGTCTAGCGTAGAGTGCATGATAGTCACATAAGATTCGTGCATCGTTAGACAGCCTGTTAGGAAGTTCACTTAATATAGAATTCCTATGTCGTATTTGCAATGTTTTGATGGATGAAGCACAAACCTAATCGGTCTTAGGACCTCTCATATTCTTCCGTTACACCTCTGATAGGGAATTATAATTCCAACAATTGGTATTTCTTTATCTTTTTTCCATATAGGATTCCTGCCACACAAAGAGGAGAGAGAGGGGAGGTTATACAAGGGAACCCTAGGGATCCTTTGTCAGGGGCTGGTTCATCTTGAAAGTTTCTCTTGAGGGTGTTCTTGTTGGAAAAGAAGGGTTGTACGACTTGCACTCAGAGACGGTCGTGCGGCGTTCCGAGTGAGGTGCGAGACACGGTGTACTAGAAGGCACGTCTCGCGATCAGTGTTCTAAAAAGCGTTCTAGGCGGCCGCCTAGGCGGCGCCTAGGCGCTAGGCGGCCCCCCACCGCCTCGCCTAGGCCCTAGGCGCTCCAGAAAAGCGGCCAAGCTCCCAGGCGGAGCTAGGCGGTTTAGGCGGCCGCCTAGGCGGTCTAGGCGGGCTGAGGCTGGCCAGACGAACCAGGCGGGCTGAGGCTGACCAGGCGGGCCAGGCGGGTTGAGGCTGGCCAGGCGGACCAGGCGGGCTGAGGCTGACCAGGCGGACCATGTTTGCTTTTGTTCTTGTTAATCATTCAATCTTGAATTATGGTTATATACTTGTTCTTTAAAATAATGGTTTGGGATAATCTTGAACTTATATTAATTTTTAAACATATATATATATATTATATAATATCAAAATAATAATTAAAATAATTAAAAAAAAAGGCAAAACGCCTAGGCGCCGCCTAGGCCCCGCCTAGGCGCTAGGCGGCCCCCCACCGCCCGACTAGCGCCTAGCGCTTTTTAGAACCTTGCTCGCGATCTTGCATCTGTCGTATCCATCCCTTAGATGAACCATCTTCGTGGTCTCCTATTCCACACGGAGGTATTACATCTGAACACATTGTCTAGCATAGAGTGCATGATAGTCATATTAGATTCGTGCATCGTTAGACAGCTCATTAGGGAGTTTGCTTCATGTAGAATTCCTATGCCTTATTTGCAATGTTTTGATTGATGAAGCACACACCTAATCGGTCTTAGGACCTCTCATATTATTCCGCTGCACCTCTGATAGGGAATTATAATTCCAACAACCTCTGTGTGGAATATGAGACCACGAAGGTAGATCTTCTAAGGAATGGATACGGTGACCGCAAGATCACGAGACGCGCCTTCTAGTACACCATGTCTCGCACCACATCTAGAATACCGCACGACCGTCTCTGAGTGCAAGTCGTACGTCCTTTTTTCCAACGAGAACTACTTCAAGAGAAACTTTCATGATGAGCTAGCCCTTTACAAAGGATCCCTAGGGTCCCTTTGTATAGTCTCCTCTTTTTCTCCTCTTAGTGTGGCATGAACCCTAATTGGAAATGATAAGGCTCTTAAATTTCTGGTCAGACATGTCATCGTATTTTGACCATAACTATCGGCTCCGATTTCCAAATGAGGTGATTCAAGATGATTTGGAAAGCTGATTGAAAGGGCTACAAAAGTCTATATCACAAGAATTTTCAAATTCAAATGTTTTTGTGGTCAAAACAGACCCGCAATCAGACCCGTATTTTATACCTGCTTTATTTGGAATCATGAGATAAACTTACCTTTATCCTTTTTCCATATAGGATTTCTTTCCAAGCCAATCCTCATCATTAGAGAATAATCTCCTTCTTTATGGAGACAATAGAGGGCGACATTTATGGCTTCTTACCATCATGGCCGAATTGCATTAGGGTATGCAGGGACTTTGTTTGACCAAAACACCCCTGCATGCTCTAACATTAATCCTCTATGCGAACGGGTACCTACATGCGCACCATTTGGATTTCTCCATACTTTGGGGTGTCTTCAGTAAAAATCCAATGGTCCATCTCTATCGTGCCCTGGTGCAATGCACCCACGAAATGGAGCCCTATAAGGAAGGGGGTGACTGTGTGTCTCTATACTGCTCCCGGGGGTTGCCCTCAGTAAACACATATGTCCCTCTATCATGATCTAGTGATTAACACACATGGAGTATATTTAGCTATTGAGTTCTTATTGCTGGAGATGTCAGGTAATGTCCCGTACTATGGTGTGGACAAAGTGGAACCATCAGGGACTGAGTTTGTGGTTAACAACCGGACCCAACTGACATACTTACCAAAGTGTTCTTTGTCAATCCTTTGGATCCTGGTTAACCTGCGAAGCTACATGGAGGGCGACGCGGGCTGGACTCCACTCACTCAAACTTTAGTTATTTTCTCTTGCATACCCTGCCTGCTTAGTATGGTAAGTTCCTTGTCCCTCCACTTAGTGCCATGATCCACTTGAGCGGTGAAGAACACCGTCAGACTCGAGTGATCACATGACTAGCTTCCATCTAGGTTTACTTGAGTACATCACACCTTCCGATTGCCAAACAACCAGATAGGTCAACAGCTAAACTGTCGACCACCTGGTCAGGTTTCTGTGTGACGCAAGTCAGACCATGGAACACACTCCCGATTAAGGGTATAGATGTCCTACAGGAGTGGCATGCCGATGCAACGCCAGTTAGGTAACCCAGCACATCGTGGTATTGGGCAGTACAATCGTCCCTCATACGTTGGTGCACCAAAGCACCATGCAACTGGTTAGTCCATCGGTCATGGTTCCTCAGGGTTGAGGACCTACTACCCTAAGCATTAGCATAGTTTAATATACCGATGTCTGCATATCGCTCTGTACACTATGTTGGTTCAATTTGACCCCAGCTCAACTGTGCCTGGTTGATGACCATGGTGAAGACCCATGCTCTATCGTCTCCCAACAACTTATCATGAATAGGAGACCATCCTAATCATAGCTGTGAACCAATTTAGGTTAAGTGTGATCAATCCCTTGAGTCTTCATATCAAGTGGAACACAATATAACTAAGGATCTTTTTGTTCTTACCTAAAAACGCGAAGATTAATTCATACCAAGAATGCAAAACTCAATTAACCATGAACTTTCTCATTGATAAATTAAGATGTTTTACAAGCTATGGACACATCAATTCTAACAATCTCCCACTTGGTCTTAGCTACAAAAAATGGTCTTGACTCCAATTGCTTCCACATGCTACACGAATACCTTCCCATGAAGAGCCTTGATGAGGGGATCAATAACATTCTCCGCAGATGCAATCTGGGTCACCGCTACTTTCCCATCCTTCTGTTGCTCTTGGATCAAGTGGTACTTGTGCTCGATGTGCTTCCTTTTGGAATGGTATTTGGGCTCCTTTGCTAGTGCTACCACCCCACTGTTGTCGCAATAAAGTACAACAAGATAATGGGCCTCTGGTACACACCCCAAGTCTATTAGGAACTTTCGGAGCCATGTCATTTCTTTGGTTGTCTCGTACGCTGCAATGTACACAACCTCTGTCGTAGAGTCAGCGATGTGTTTTTGCTTTTGACTTTTCCAACTCAGTGCACCTCCACCCATGGTGAACACGAAACCAAATGTCAATCTCCTGGCTTCCAGTTCGACATAAAGTCAGAGTCTGTATAACCAATCGGTACCAACTCATGTGATTTATACACTAACTCATAATCCCTCGTGTGACAGAGGTATTTTAGTATATTCTTCACAGTTGTCCAGTTTGTTGGACTCATGTTTGACTGAAACCGACCTATCATGTCGACTGCAAAACAAATGTTAGATCTAGTGTAGTGTATGACATACATTAGACTACCCACTGCCGATGCTTAGGGTATCTTCTGCATTTCTACATTCTCCTTAGGTGTCTTTGGATTTTGATCCCTAGACAGTTTCAAACCATGTCGAATTAATAAGAAACTCTTCTTAGAGTTCTGCATGCTAAACCTAGCCATGACGTTATCAATGTATGCAGTTTGTGATAGCGAGAGACTCCTGTTCTAGCTATCTCGAGTTACCTTGATCCCCAGAACATAACTCGCTTCACCTAGGTCTTTCATGTCAAACTGACTAGCCAGCCAGATCTTTACTATGGATAGCGTCCCTATATCATTTCCAATCAATAAGATATCGTCCATGTAAAGTACCAGATATACCACTGAGGTCTCATCACTCTTGTATACACAAGACTCATCCTGGTTCTGATCGAATCCAGAAAAACAGACCTTCTGATCAAATAGGATGTTCCCGCTCTTGGCTCTATGTCTCTTTGCCACACAGCTCTCTCAGGAGTTCCCACTGCCTCGTCATAGCTCAAGGGACCATCCTCCTAACACTCTGGATCAACCATCAGGGTCTCTATAGTATCTGTTAGGAGCTCTGATGTTTTTCCCACTGCTACGAAGAGGTGGGTCTGAGTGATCCACAATTTCAGGCAATGTTTTCAAAGGTTCCTGAGGCTTACGCCTCGGGCCCTCGAGCTGCGCCTCAGCGCGAGGCGCAACAAAAACGCCCCAAAGGCGCTGCATGAGGCGTGCAAACAGCTGAGGCGTACGACTCAAGCCCGAGGCATAAGCCTCAGCTGTGCTTGATTTTGGTAATTTTTTTTAATGAAGTGTGTTTTTTTATAAAAAACACTGTTTTATGGGCCCCAAAGTTGCTTTTAATACAATAGAAGATAAAGAGCTCCAATTTGATTGAGTAAATCTTCGACTTGTGTTTTTTTTTTGTTAAAGTGACAATTTATAATTTCTAAGTGCGATTTTTATTTCGGATAATTAAAACTTTTGGTTGGAAATTATGGATTTAATTAAACTTTTATGGTGGCATTATATGGAATTGTGGATTTGGTTCATTTGACTTGGAACTTAGAGTTTTATAAATATTGTCTCAATTCTCAAGTATTGTTCAATTTAGGTATAATGATACACTTTACATACTTTATGTATATATTTTGGTAAACTATTATGATGAGTGGATGTGGAATCGTGGATTATGATATGAAACTATTAATTTTCATATCTTTCTTTGTTTTTTTATATTTTATTTAATTATTAATATTTATTTTTATATTTATTAAATATATAATTAATTAAAACATACACTCGCTTGATGCTTACGCCTCACGCCTCGAGGCTTATGCCTCAAGGCTTTGGCTAGCAAAACGCCTCGCGCCACGCCTTCGCGTCTGAAAACTTTGGTTATAGGTATATTAGGGTCTACGCTGCTAGCTCCCACTATGCTCTCGGACTCGGTTAGGCACTCTGATGTATTCGCTCGCAGTTCATCAAGAGCCACTGGATTAGTGGGCCTCTGATTCATGATGTAATCATGCTCTAGATGGCGTTCGTAGAAACGATCATCTTCTTCTCCTCAGGATCATAAAATAGCCCACCCTTAGTCTCCTTTGGATACCCTATAAACAGTCATACCTTGGACTTTGCTTCCATCTTATCCCTCTTGTCCCTACGCACACATAAGACGACCCCATATCTTGAAATGCTGTCGTGTCAGTTTATTCCTCGAGCATAGCTCTCTAGGGGTTTTAGGAATACTCTTAGATAAAACGTGGTTCAGGATGTATGCTGCCGTCAATAAGGTATATCCCCAAAAGGATAGAAGTAAACTATCATAACTCATCATGCTTTGGACCATGTCCAACAGGATCCGGTTCCTTCTCTTAGAAACCCCATCTGTTGTGGTGTTCAACTGTTCATGGGGCAGTTAGTTGGGATACAATCCCATCGTGCCTCGGGTACCCAAGAAAATCGCCTGAAGGGTTTTTATACATTTACCAGTAGGGGTGGCAACGGGTCGGGTCGGGTTGAGACATATGTATAAGGCCAAAACACCCAACCCGAACCCGACTCGTTTAATAAATAGGTCAAAAACTTAAACCCAAACCCGACCCGCCTAATAAACGGGTTGACCCGACCCGACCCGTTTAACCCGTTTACTAAATGGGTCGGGTCGTGTCGGGTCGGGTTGGCTCGGGTTGGGTCAACAGAACCCATGCAAACCATTCGGGTTGGGTCAAGACAAGTTGGATTGGGCCGGGTTTGATCGGGTTGGCTCGGGTCGGGTTGACACGACCCATTTGTTAAACGGGTCAAGTCGGGTCAATCGGGTTATAAGTACAAACCTGAACCCGACCCATTAAATAAACGGGTCAATCGGGTTGACCCGTTTATGACCCGAACCCATTTAGGCCAAACCCAAACCCGCTAACTTCGGGTCGGGTTGGCGGGTCGGGTCAAGAATTGCCACCCCTATTTACCAGTCTGTTTTTCCACTTCAGCCTTAAATTCCTTGAAGTTGTCAAAGGACTCATACTTGTGGTGCATCAGGTAAATGTAGCCATATCTTGAGTAATCATCAATGAAGGTGATGAAATACTCATGGCCACCTATCGCTCTGACTCTCATGGAACCACATATGTCAGAATGGATTAACTCCAATACCTCTGTGGCCTTGATCCTTTTGGATTCACAGGTTGGAAGGCTCTCTGAAGGATCTGTTTCTAGAAGCTTTGCCTTTACCATCCTTTGAATTCTATCCAGACCAATATGGCCAAGCCTAAGGTGTCGCAGATGAGTTAAGTTTTTTGAAGGACTCTTACACGTAGATGAATTTGTGAGGAGTGTTGTTGCCGTAATGTTTTCTTTTTCTAATTCAGGATTTAATACGAAGAGACCATTATGCTCGATTCCTCTAACAATAAAAGACTTATTCAATCTGAATGAAACACCAGAAGTATCAAAGCAACCTTATTCAATATGAATGAGGTTTTTTTGGTTATTGCAATATATATGAATTATAAATACACATAAAATATAAATAAAAAAGATTAATTTATTTTGTCGTGTCCTTGCCGTACCCGTGTCCTTTTTTAGGATTTGTCGTGTCGGCGTACCCTTGTCGTGTCGTACCAGTGTCCCCGTACTAGTGTCAATGCTTCTTAGATAGGCATTAAACTACCTACTTTTGAGTCAAATTGGCTAGTTAGAGGCTCAGTAGATGTAGACCCCACCCACGATTGACTAGTCACGGGCAGTCGAGGCTATCAATTGCGTTACATTGGACAACCTTAAGAGAAGGCTTGACAGTGTCAGTAACAAGGGACTCTGGGAGGACACACTTCCGGTCATGCTGTGGGCCTACCACACAAAGTCCAGGTGTTTTTTTGGCGAAACCCCATTTAGCCTCATCTACGGTTAGGAGGTAGTCCTCCTACTTGAAGCTTTCATCCTGACCACCCAGACCCTTGTCACTGACTCAAGACCTATGAAGCACGGATACTCCAAATTACATGAAGTATCCGTACCGGATACGTATCGGACACGGATACGGCTCGGATACGTGTCTGATACGTTTCGGGCGTATCGTGGATTTAAAAACCCTGAAATCGGTAGGGATACGTCCCGGATACGGTCGGGATACGGGAGGGATACGCGGGTTGCGGGTTTAATGTTTAGTCGGATTGAAATTCGATTTTTTTTTAAACCAGAACCCAAACCCAAACCCAAACCCAAAGGCAAACTGTACAGTCGGTATTATTGGGTTTGGGCTTGGGTTCGGTTAAAAGTTAAACCCGAACCCAAACCCAAACCCAAAAATAAAAAACCCCCCCACCCTGTTCTGTACACGAGCGAGGGGAGAGGGAGAGGCGAGGGCCGCGAGGTGAGCTCAAGCCCTAACTCGTCGCCCGCTGCCGTCGTCAGCTATCGCCCGCCGTCGCCCTCGGCCTCGCCGGTCGTCCGTCGCCCTCGCCCTGGCCTCGCCGTCGCCCTCGTCAGCCTACGCTAGTAGCCGTCGTCCGCAGTCGCCCTCACCCTCACCGGTCGCCCGCTGTCCGCCGTCCCCCGTCGCCTGACTGCAGCCCTTCGCAGGCCCCCATCTATCTATCTCTCTCCCTCACAGCCCCTCTATCTCTCTCCCTCACAGCCCCTCTATTTCTCTCTCCCTCACAGCCTCTCTCTCTCTCTCACAGCCCCTCTCTTTCTCTCACAGCCTCTCTCTCACAGCCCCTCTCTCTCTCACAGCCAGGGTTTTAAATCTCGACCGATACCGGTACGTACCGGCCGGTACGTACCGGTTTTGGCCGGTTCGAGACCGGTACTGCATCCGATCCCGATACCTGGCCCGTATCGGCCGGTACCGGTACGTACCGGTCCGTATCGACCGGTTCAGGCCGGTACCGACAGGTACGGCCGGTACAGACCGGTACCGACAGGTTAATTTTTTTTTTTTTTGGTTTTTTGGATTTTTTTAAGGTTTTTTTTCTCAACCGGTACCGGTCCGTACCGGCCGGTACATACCGGTTCGGGGCCGACCGATATCGCGACCGATACCGTGATTTTAAACCTTGCTCACAGCCCCTCTCTCTCTCTCTCCCTTGCAGCCCCTCTATTTCTCTCTTCCTCACAACCCCTCTATCTCTCTCCCTTACAGCCTCTCTCTCTATCTCACCGTCGCCTGACTGCAGCCCTTCCCAGGCCCCCATCTCTCTCTCTCTCACAGCCTCTCTCTCTCTCTTCCTCACAGCCCCAGGCCCCCATCTTTCTCTCTCTCTCTCTCCCTCTATCTGCTCCTTTACAGCCCCATCTCTCTCTCTCTCCCTCATAGCCCCTCTATTTCTCTCTCCCTCACAGCCCCTCTCTTTCTCCCTCACAGCTCCATTTGCAGCCCCTCAAATCCGCCGCTAGGATCTGCAGGTATGCAATAACCTCGATCAAAAAACACTAAAACATGTACTATCTCGAATTTTCATGTGTTATTCATTATATTTGTTCAAATATCATGCAAGGTTTGAAGTATCTTATAGGCAGCAGCCCCATATTGAGTAACCTTAAAAGCAAGTATCATGGGTCTATCATGTTTAAGCACTTCATTACAATTATTCTAAATTAAAATTTCAATATTTTATTTTAAATTTATATTTAAAAAATAATAATTTATTGCCGTATCCTTAGCCGTACCAGTGTCCTACTTTTTTAAGATTTGCCGTATCGCCGTACCCGTATCGTATCGTACCCGTATCCCGTATCCGTGCTTCTTAGGTCAAGACAGAACGTCCAACTCCGAGTAGATGACTTCGACTTCCCGGACGAATGAAGAGATCACGCACTTACAAGTTCGCCATCTATCGACAAAAACTCAAAAAGTATTACGACCGCGTGTCAGGAGGAGGGTGGTCTTCAAGTTAGGAGACCTAGTCATCTCTTTCGCTCTCCCCATCCGTATGTCGTATGGACACGATACCCACCTCGGTGTGCGTGCAAGCCGTGGGCATGCGGACTTCCTCTCTTCTTCATGTGATCTCTCTCTTCTCTCTATTTTCTTGTTTCTTTTATGTGCATCTATGGGCCTATATTATTTCATCCATTGGCCAAGAGTAAACCCTAATGAATGCTCTCCTAGGTATTGATGCAGCCTGCCTGCATCTATGCTGCTACTGTTGACTATATTTGTCTGTCTTTCTTATGCATTGTTATATAGGACTGCAATTAGATTTTCAGTGTCCTTTCGTTTATTTCAGGACTTAAAGACTTTATTTTGGATTTATTAGTTGCCTAGATCGTGAGGGATGTTCACGATCATGTTTGGATGGCTTTCGGGATCAATCCGGGTCAATTCGGCTGTGTTTTGATGAGTTAATACAGTAAATAGACTAGTAGGCAGCATGTGGGCAACCGACGGTCGAGATTATAACTCGATCTGACAGTTAAAAGATGCTAACTTAAAATAATCAATGACTGGGCATTAATTAGGCTTTAAAATAAAGCCCAACAAGCTTTTAAGATAAGCCCAAAGGGCGTCCTCTCTCTCTCTCTCTCTTTTACTGTACCACACGCGGACGCCCCCCTCCCATGAGTTCTTTTCATGCGGCCAACACTCCCCCTTCCCGTGGAGTTCGAATCTCCTCCAGTCGGTCAGCCCCGGTCGGTGGGCCTGGCGCACATCACAGCCGCATGCAGTCGGCTGAAGTACGATTCACTTACGGATTGCCTAGCATCGTGCGACTGTATGTGCGAGGGCCCACCGACCAGGGCCGATTGACTGGAGAAGATTTGAACTCCTTCCCGCGGCCTTCTCTTTTTCTCTCTCTTCATGTCTTTTGTTTCTCTTCTTTCCTTTCCTTATTTACTCCCCTCCATCCACCATCCACCTACTTATTTACTCCCCTCCATCCACCATCCACCATCCACCTAATCGAGCCTTTGATCTCCACTGTAGATTAGGAAACCCTAATTCTATAAACAAAAAAGAAAGAGAATAGAAGGTGATCATTTTGCTGAAAATTTCTGCACTCTTGTGAGAGCTTTTGAAAGGGATTTACGTCCCCATCGTCTTCCTCGACCCCATCTCGAGAAGCGTTGTTGTCCACCCTTGGGAGTGGTACATGGCTAGCAAACCGAAGGTTTCCGGCATCTCCCGATCGATCGGTCTTGCTCCGCGAAGGACTCATTTATGTCTGCTTGCAACCCACGGCAGTCTGAGTATCTTCGGCTCCATTTCTTCATCTTTCTGCAATTATATCTTCTTTTCTCTAAAAATCTGTAGCATATCTCTTTAATTTCTGCCATCATATTAGTGTAGAAATTACTCCTTTCACCGTCTTTTACCTGCCCAATCGTTGCTAGAACATGTTAGTCTAGTCAAAGATCGTCGGAAGCTCATATGCATGCCTCTTTGCCTTTATTTTCCACATGATATGCTTGCTGATTTCTGGTTTTATTGTGCTGTAATTTCTGTTTTGTGGTTGGAATAAGTTTTATTTGTTGCATCTTAATTTCCGCTGAATAGCTAATGCATGTGCTATCTAATTCTACCATTAAAAATCTTATTTGTGCTGATTTCTGTAGTAATTATGCACTATACTGATAAGAAATGTCTAGTTAGTTGGAATTGGGTCGCCAAAAGGCTTAGAATTGTAGTGCCCCTATTTGATGTCTACATCAGATATAAACAGAAGCTTTTCAGATCTGAAATTCAGATCTGATTATTGAAAGAAATACCCCAAGTTGGGACTTGAGAGCAGCTATTGCTCGAATCCTTTACTTCACCGACAAGTCATCTTGCTTCCCCTTCGGAGGTTGGATCACCAAGATGAGAATGAAGAGAATGGAGAGCATCGCCATCTCCCATTTCTAGATTGTTGTTTCTTATCTTTCCACACTCTCAAACCCATCTCTAGTGTAGGTTTTCTACATTAGAGATCTACTTCCTCACACATGGTCATCCAAGCCTCTAACCTCCATCTTCTCGACCACTCTCTCCCTTTCTGCAAGTTTTTTCCACTTCTAGACATTCTTGCGAGGATTTGGCGACATTAGGATACTTTCCGAGCTACGCGTTCAGAGGTAACAGCATTTCCGAAGGTAGTCCTCAGCCTAAACCCTATGTGTTGATCATTCTGGACATATTTCTTGGTCTTTATGCTTGAGTTCTGCTTGTTGAGTTTTCAGTGTAGCAGTCATCTATTGCCCTTAAATCCCTATGTTAAATCTCTTTATTGATCCATCCTTTGGTCTGGTTCATCTCGTGGTTAGTGACTTAGTGCTTGCTTTTCTTAGAACTTCTGTGGCTGAATTTGCATGTTATTTATATTAATTTCAGATCTGAAATTGCTTTGTTCAATGCAGAATTGTATTCCTCGTTGAATCTTTGATGGCTAGTCTTGAGATGCTTATGAGTTGGTGCATAACTGATGAAAGGATATTATTTGGCCTTGAAATTATTGCTGAAAACTAATTGTAGAGCATTCTTTTGAGTCTTCTTTGTATACATTTGATCGATTAGCAAGCATGCATACATCAAGTAGGTGTGCGTGGATCTTTTTATTGATTTTGCAAGATGGTTGCTGATAGGTAAATTCTTAAAACCGTGTTTCATGGTTTTACCATGAAGACGTGTATTTGACACAGCACTTTTGTTTGAACATACTTTTGGAAGTTGCAATATAGAAATTGGTTGAAGCTTAAATCATTTTAAGAATGGGTATTTATTTTTGAGAAATAAGGTGTTGGTTGGCTAGTTTTCTTAGACCAATTTTTTAGAATTCTGTTTAGCATGCAAGATAACTCATAATCTTGCTGTGTCACTTCTGAACTGTTAATTTTTATGTTTTGTTCTAGTACAGGTTACACTACTTATCCATGTTTGAAATATATTCTGAACGAGGTAAAGGAGAGAGGCTCTTTGATCTATTGCCTGATCATGTGGATTTGACCTTCCAACAGTCATCTATAAAAGGTCTTCAAGAGGTAGCCACCATGAATTGTTTTATTCATGCTTCTATAAAACCTTTTTCTAGCTTTATTGTTTGTCAACTTGTTGCAAAATATTAGTTCTTTCATCTTTGCAGGTCATGGTTTCTAATGATGCTGAGGCAGAGAGTCTTATTGCACGTGGAATGCTGAAACGTGCTACTGCTGTGACAAATGCAAACAACCAGTCGAGGCATGTGCCAATATAAGTATTATGAAGCTTTCTTAATAGTATAGCTCAATTTTTTAAGAAAGAAAAACTGTGAAATCGGTCTATGTGTTTCTTTTTTACTTTCTACTGCACATCTATATTACCCTTTGATTTCTTTATATGATCCTTTTGTGCACTAAAAGAAAAGCTGAACAGATTTTATCTAGAAAAATTAAATTAATTCACGTTTAACATAATTTATGCCGAGCCTGGCTTCATTTATTGTATTGTGTGTAGCTCAATGTGTTGAGATTTTAACTAATCTATCTTGCCACCCCCTCCCCTTCTTGCTCTCTATGGGTGTGTGCAGCCGTTCTCATTGCATCATAAACATCCGCATTGCTCTGGACAGTACTGATGATGTGAATGTTCCTTCCAATAGCGTTGTTCTTACTATAGTAGATCTTGCTGGAGCTGAGAGAGAAAGGAAAACAGGGAATCAGGTGTTTTCTATTTGTCACTTCCCTTTTGTTTACAGAAAATCACTTGTGTACATGCATTTGCTAAGTAATTTAACTTTGTTCATGAACTTACTAATTTTATGCTCGATATGTATTTCTGGGCATAAAAAATAACTGCCAATAATAGAAAACAATGAGGGCTTCAAGGAGTACAATGTGTTGGAATTTTAAAGATCTGTGCTCTGTGTATATAAATACGACCGTACATCATTTCCTTGTATACTGGATCATGGCTGTCTTTTTAGATGCATGAAGTAGGAGCAGAAATGGCTGCTGATTCAAGTAGGGGAGTTGGGAAGTGGTTCTCCTTGAAAACTATAGTAAGAGGGGTCACATTGCTTCATTAGTGGGATTGATGTTTCGTTTCAGACCATTTGCCACATAGATGAATGCATATCCCTGTATCAACTCCTGCCTTCTACCCTCTTCGTTGACTCTTTCCTATTCTAAAGAACAATCGACCTTGTTGCATAAGCTTAAACCACGCAACAAACAAGGTATGTCTCCCTACTCGCCATCGGGCCCTTGGGGCTTCGTGACATGGCCTTCTCTTGCCAATATTTCTTGGCCAGGTTTTTAGAACCAATCTTAGAGGGTTGATGTCATGTTGCCAGCTGATCGGAAAACTCTTGTCAATCTATATTATAGTCAAAAGACTCATACTCATTTAAATGGGCTAAGACTTGGACGATGATGATGATGGGAGCACATTGGAAGCATTTATCTAAAATACTATGCAACCTGATATACCGTTTCATTATTAAATTAGTGGTGTTTCCTAGGCTCTCTTTGATGGCAAATGTGGCATAAGGGAAAAGGCGTAAATAATCTGTTCACGTTACTCTGGAATGAATCATATTAGGAATATATAGTGTCTGTGTGTGGGAGAGATTCGGTCTCAAGGTGATCTCTCTCGATTCTTGTTCCGTGCTTGTGCACAAGGTTTAAAATGCAGGTATCAATATTGGCCGGCGCCAGACCGATATGTTCCGACGATACGACTCGGTATCGGTTGGTTTGGTCGAAACCGGTACTGACATTTTTCTAATAAAAGTTTTTTAAAAAATCAGAAAAAATTAAAATAATTATTGTCGAGTTGAACTCAGGCGTTCCGGTCGATATGGGTACGTATCGGCAGATACGGGCTGATATCGTGTTCAACTCAGTCGGTACGGAGGTGGTCTCCGATTCGGTGGGTACTTGTTACGGTTGACCAAAAACCGGTACATACATATTGGTATCAGTTGAGTTTTAAAACCATGCTTGTGCACATATCCCATATCAATTCTTTATGTAAGATATTACAGTATGCACTAATGTAGAAATCCTAAATGAAAAAAAATTATTTGCATGTTATAGATCTTGCCTACATGTATAATTTCACGTAGAAATGATTAGATCTAGAAGTTTCATGTATGCTACAGTGAATAGCTCTAGTATGTATATAATTGTTTATGTTGTTACATGCATGCTTCATGATAAATGCTAAAACCATTTATCATGAATTTCTGGTGTGTTTGATTGTCTCCTACGGCAATCAAGTCCTCCATCTATATTTGCATGTTTCATGTTGGTACTTTTCTAATTCAAACTTTTTTGGGGGTGTTTAGCATCTAGTCATCATCTTTTACTCTCAGCTCATGCATGCTTGACAATTGTCCTCTAAATCTGGATTTCTCCTCTCATCACATCCTAGACTGTGTCATTTGCCAAGAATGGCCCTCTTAGATGCATGTATTGAGTACCGTATTTTATGGGCCCTGTCTTGACTATATCGTCGTTTGCTTTGCCTTAACCTCCATAGTAGCAATAGTTTTGTTTGCCTTTTCATCTTTGCTGTTGCTTTTGTTTTCATACTTATGCCGCTTCATTTGTTTTACTTTACCATTATCGATCTATTGGCATACAACCTTCCTTTCTGATGCCTTGGTGTGCCACATTTTATGAGTAGCATTTGTTACTTGCACGATAGTTTCCTGCACCATATCAAAACTTGGCTACTTTTTTAACATGCTTGGAACTGTTTGAGGATTGTCTCTCATTTGCTGTGTTTGGCGTCCATTGGCGCCTGAAACATCCTCCCCAAACACACAAGATATTGCCAGCTTTGCCCATGCCCGCACGAGGACTTCCCAGGGGGGTCACCCACCCTAGTACTACTCTCGCCCGAGCACGCTTAACTATGGAGCTTTTACAAAATCAGTAGCGGCAAACAATTTTAAAACTCGTCTTCTATGTTTGGGAGGGGAAATTATATAAGTAGCTCATGATTTCCTTCTCTCCAGGCAATGTGGAGCTAACTTGTTACCTTGTACACCCCATCTCACCTCATCCATCTTGGCATCATAGCCTCGGGAGTCTTGGCTATTGGCTATTGGTCGTTACACGCTTGTTCCTGTAAGCTTTGCCTACTTGTAGATCTTTGGAGTCTTTTATTCATGGAGTTACAACGCCGCTTTGTGCAATCTAAGTTTCTACCATTTTGTTTCACTACCGCCTAAATGTTACCATTTTAGTTATTTATGCTGTCAATGAAACTTATGAAAGTCTTTAGTATTTATGCCCATCTATAAACTTGTGGTTTATACAATGTTCTAAAAAGCACTAGGCGCTAGTCGGGCGGTGGGGGACCTTCCAGCGCTTAGGCGACGCCTATGCGTTTTTGTATTTTTTAATTATTTTAATTATTATTATTTTGATATTATATATAATATATATTTTTTTAACTTACTATAAATTCAAGATTATCCCAACTATTATTTTAGAGTGCATGTAATATTTACATAACCATAAACTCAAGATTAACAAGAACAAAAGCAAGCATGATATTATCTCAGATAATATCATAATATCCGTACATTCCAAATCATAAATTTATGATTATCAATAATAGAATAACATTTGTACACGTTCTAGTGCCAAGGCCTGCCTAGGTGGCCGCTTAGAACTGCCTAGGCGGCCGCCTAGCCCCGCCTAGAGGCCTGGGTTGCTTTTCTGCACATCCTAGGACTAGGCTGGGCGGTGGGGGACCTTCTAGTGCCTAGGAGGCCGCCTAGGTCGCTTTTTAGAACATTGGGTTTATATAATATGTAAATCTCGTGCCCCTTGTGATTTGTGATACTCATTTGATTTTATGTCATATAATGTGTGTGAGTGTCTCTCTCTCTCTCTATATTTTACATCTCTCTCTCTCTATATATATATTTTACATCTCTCTCTCTCTCTCTCTCTCGATATATTATATATATTTATAATTATATTCTAGATCTCTTTAATATGGTTGATTCACTTCCAAGGTTCAAAATTTCCCTTTTGACCATTATTTCGACACTCTGGATATGAAAATATTTTGTGGAAATATTTCGACAATGTGAAAATATTGTGGTTTTATAGAAACGGCAAAAATATTGAATTTTTAATGAAATTTTTCAGTGAAACTCTGGATAGTCATAAACCAAGTATAGGTACCAATTTGGATCACTTAGATAATATTTTTACCCAATCTAGGGGTGTAGAGTTTCACATAACATGTGTTTTATGTATTTGAGTCTGAGTCTTGTAAGTTCTTGTGCAGGCTTGTTTGGTTCGATTTTGATATATGTTTTTCAAATGGTTTTTAAACGTTTTTTTGAATAAAAATGTTTTCAAAATAAAAATTAGTTGATTGTTAAAATAATGCTTCAAACGATTTTGAAAACAGACTTAAAACAAGAAAGTTATGCAAGTTTGAAATAGTGCAAAAATTATGCTGAAATGCGAAACATTGTTTTTTTACTAAGCCTGGAAAAAAGAATTTTTATATAGGAAAGTTTTTATTCGTTTAGAATTTCCTTTGACAGACCATGGTTTTCTAGATGCTCTTGTAGTTCTACATCTTGTGGAATTTTTTGAGCTAAAAAGGAGTTGATTTAACCACTTTTTTCTCAACATGCGGATTTTATAAAATCTCGTGTAAACTATTTTCTCCTACTAAAACTGAAAGTATACTTTTTGATTTATTTGGTTTTTATTTTTTTGATATTTTTATTGAAATCAAATGGGGTGGTATTCGCTTATTTATATATAATAACTTAAAGTAAATGAACATTTACATAAGTGTTTTATATGTACATAAGCTGCTGAGAACCAGGCCCCAAGCCCCTTTTTATAACCAGTCAGTCCCAAAATTTCAGTCCCATTTCGCAAGATTTTTCAAAATTTCGCCAAAATTTTCGTATATCGGTGCTTTTGGCATGATATCTCGCGATATTTCGCGCTAATGAATATATCGTGCGAAATATCGCAATATATCACGATTTCTCCGTGAATTCTATACCGTTCAAGACAACAGAGTGGATTTTGTGTCGAGGTTCTGTAAAAACCGATATATTTCGCAAAATTTTGTGAAATTTATCGAGATTTTGATGCGTGGTGGTAGGTTTGAAATGGATGTATAATGGGAGTTTAGGTGTTGTATTGATACAAATCTTTAAAGATGGTTTTAGTCTTGTGCTGCTTGGAAATTCGATGAACCCGCCTTCGAATTTGTCATAGGACGAGGTAGTTGTAGGTTTGAAATGGATGTATAATGGGAGTTTAGGTGTTGTATTGTTAGAGAAAGTCATTAAGGCAAATATTTAAGGATGATATTAGTCTTGTGCTGCTAAGCCCTACAAGACCATGGGATGAATCAATATGTTAGGAACATGTATATTAAAAGTGAAGGAAACCTACAAAAATGTGGATGTGCAAAATTATTTAGAAAAACTTCTAGTTATTAAGTATTTGACCCTTATTGGAATTTATGGTGATCCCAATTTAGAAGAGATGTTGCTTAGTTTGTTGTTAGTTAACAAAAATGGAAATTTTATCATAGGAGTCATAGGACTAGGTATTGGTAGGTTTGAAATGGATGTATAATGAGAGTTTAGGTGTTGTATTGCTAGAGAAAGTCATTAAGGCAAATCTTTAAAGATGGTATTAGTCTTGTGCTGTTATGCCCTACAAGACCATGGGAGGAAATCAATATGTTAGGAACATGTATTTTAAAGGTGAAGGAAACCTACGAACAATGTGGATATGCAAAATTATGTCGAAAAACTTGTAGTTATTAAGTATTTACCCCTTATGGAATTTATGGTGATCCCAATTTAGAAGAGATGTTGCTTAGTTTATTGTTAGTTATTTGATAAAATTGATTGAGCTTTTCTCACAAGCATCTTCTAAGTCCCATCCCATTAAGGTGGGTTCAACTATGGTGGATAGTTTTAATCCATAAAAAGCTTGACAATAATGTTTGGTCGATTGTCAATGTGACATCAATGCTCTAAGATTGGTGTCAGAAACCTGCCAAGTAGCTTGACAGAGAGGGGTTTGGCAACAGTTAGGGAGATCTACGTTATTATTTATGCAACTTAAGATCATACAACAAAGGAGAAACCTTCGAGGTTCCCCTAAACTCAAAAAATGTCTAGAGAGGGAAGAAGGCATGATTTGATATACGGAAATTGCATTCATCTCCCTTGTTAATAAACCAAAAAGCTGTACTGAAACAACTTACTGCTATGGTTTGACTTTTTTTAATGTAACTCAATGACCTTGAACCAAAACACTCAAATTGCTCTCTTTTAAGTAGTTTCAAAATATCAGCAACATAACCGTCCTAGCACAAGGATTATGGTCCACATCTTACAATTTTCTCCATCATGGTGTTATGACATCATTGTTTGAGTTAAGACATGATGACAACTTTTTCTTTGCTCCACCTTGTACTAGCAGGAAATCATCATGACCTTACAATTATCATTGATGGTGGTTAGCCACTTAGCCATATTACTAAGTTACTTGTTATGACTTGGTAGCCAATAGTTTTGCATCATCATTTCTATCAATTTAACATGAATGAAGGCTAGGAAACTGTCTTACTCTTGTGCAACACATAGTTGCATAATTAGGTTGTAGTTTTTTGTGCTCTTTTTGTAGTCTTGATTTTCTAATTTATTATCCAATTCTTTAGATGTTTAATCTATTCCCCCCCCCCCCTGTTTCTGTAGTTTTGTCTCAAACAGCTAAAACCGAGGTTGAAACAACCGATATTTCGTTTTGGGCCTAGGCAAACTCAAAACTGAACGCTAATTCTCAAATCATGCTATCTATACCCCAGTTTTTGCCTTTTTGGCATTAAATATAAAGTATAGTATATCATAATGCCTTTTTCTTATGGTTGTGAACGTGGTTCCTGATTTAGTTCTATGCTTTTGCACAATAAGGGACTTACCTGAAGCATGTGTAGAATTTGTGTAGAAGTGAACATCCCCATCATGTTAGGGCATGAAATAAAGAGTAAATACACTTTCAGGGCTCATAAGATATTGTGTCTACACTACACATCTAAGGGGTGTACCATGTACAAATTCTTTATAGGCATGACATGATTTTGGCTTAGCCCATGGTGTGGTACCCTCCCCCTAAACAAGGCCGACTCGATACAAGTTGAGGCCTAACGTGAAAACTCTAAATAAACATATATAATATTAATTAATTTACTATATAAGTCAAATGTTTTATATTAATTGGAGCTTTATGTTCTTATTATAAATGAGGGTGTTACTATAGCCCTAGCAAAGGGAGAGCGAGAGACGGCTAGGGTTTGGGAGAATGATGGATAATTCTTATTAGGGCAATAGCCATGAATATATAGGCACATACATGTGTAGGGAATGAGTCTTGTACACCTAACTCATATGTATAACCTACAATATATATTAACACCCCCCTGAAACTCACGGTGGATCAAACACTGAGAGTTTGATAATAAGAAATTAAAAACGAGGAGAGGGATATGACTTTGTGAAAAAATCAGCAATCTGCTCTGCAGAAGACATAAGGTAGAGAGATGGTGATGCAGCATGATCAGCATCATCAGATCATCGCCGCATCTTCTGATCGTCGCCAGAGATCTTAGTTACTGTCATTCTTATTTTTATGCTTGGATGACATCATCCGTTTGGGACTTGTTAGCCGTTATTTCAGTTTTTGGCCACTTTTCCATGTTTTTGCCCTTATTTCAGCACTTAGTTTTATTTATGTTTTTGCCCAATTCATGGGGGATGTCCATGATCTCATCCGAGGGCTTTTCGGATTGAATCCGGGTCTTCTCGGGTGAGTTTCTGCATGATATTAATAAAATTATAGGCGCGTGTGTTTGCGGGGTACCGACGAACGAGATTAGATCTCGAAACCGACGGGCGACGGTTAGATGGCGAAATAATTCAATTTAGATGACATGGCAAGTTATGGGCTTCATTAGGGTGTAATTGGGCTTATCTTAAGCCCAATAGGGCTTCCATAGAGATACCGCCCCCCCTTCTCTTTTTTCCCGTGAACACCCGACCGGCCCTCCCTTCCGTGCGGATCCCAAGGCCGGCCCCCCCCTTTGTTCCGTTCCCTCTCTTCTCTCTCTCTTCTCTCCCTTGTTTCTCTCTCTTTTCATTGCCTTTCTTGGCCCCTTGCATCCACACCATCAAACCCTATTCCCTTTGATCTTGGCCATCAAAATAGAAACCCTAATCCTACAAAAAGGATGAAGAAAGAAAAGAGAATTCAGACTTCGATGAATTGCTGAAACTTGTGCCTCTTCGTGAGTGCTTCCGGGCGAGACGTGTGTCCCCGATCCTCGCCGCTTCCACGACTTCGCCTCGTGAAGGCCTTGGTGCTGATTTTCCGAAGGATCCGGCTTCTCCCGACGTCCGGCCTTGCTCCTTGTGCGGGATCATCGGCGCATCCTTGCAATCAACCCACGGCGGGAAACCCCATGCAGTATCTTTCCTTTTCTTTATTTCCTCCTTGCATTCGCATCGTTTTCATTCGTTTCCATTGCCTCCGCTCCGCATCGCAGCCATCACCTTCCTTTTCATCGCTAGTTGAAGCCATAACTTATGCCTATTTGCTAGATTCGCTATCTATAGTTTGTCGGTAACCCTAGCAAACATATTTAACCTATTTTAGTGAAAATCTGATGCATGCTTATTGTTCAATTTACATATCTATTGCTGCGATTGAAGCTATTATGTGCTGAAATCAGTTTTGTGATAATATTGCGTTCTTTATTTGTTTTAAGTCTTAAATCTGCTTTATGTTGATTGCATGAACTTATAGAACTGCGTGAGACGATCTATGTTGCTGTCCTTTTGAGTCATATGTCGCTATATTGATAATCAAATACTAGTTATTGACCAAAGAAAACCCTAAAAGGGTGTAGGATTGTAGTGTACCTTATTGGTGCCTGCATCAAGTTGGTATCAGAGCTCGAAAGAACCTGTTCGGGTTTCTTTTGAGTGCTGAATTTCAGCAAACGCCCATCTTCGTCTTTGCTGATTTTGCATAGGGCATCATCTTGCGTGCTTGATTTGCATTAAGTGTTAGGATTACATCGTGTGAAACATCTGCATATCTCATAATCAATGGCTGATCGTACCCATCTGCACCGGGATGCCCGGAATCGAGGACGTTTCCCTCGGGGACCACAACCTCGTGGTGCTTGGCAAGAAGCGACCCAAAATACGTTGGATCGACATGCAACCTTGTTGCAAGAGATCACCGATAGGCTAGGATTGCTGTTACAAGATAGAGGCGTCAGCCCTAATACCCGACCGGTCGAAGAGGACCCGGGAGGGGCAGAAACCGATCCGCATGTTGAGGGTCATAGGGTCGAAGAGCAAGACCGAGACCAGGGCTTAAATCGAAATCCGATTCCAACCCCACCTCAGCATCAGAACCAAGCCTTACCTCGAAATCCCAACCGGTACCAACCGCCAGAGCGAAATCGAGCCGACTATCTTGAGTCGCCCCCTGAGTCTGAAGCTGAGTTGGACGAGTCTGACGTAGACTTCGAGCGAGAGTACGTTCAGTTCGGTCGTCCCAGAAACCCTAGAGAGCAGCATGCGCGTGATTAGCACGGCATGGAAGAGCGCCTTGTGCGAGCCCTTGAGAGATCCCAAGGTTACGGAGTCCGAGTTGACATCGATGACTTTAGGGGAAGCCATGATGCTGACGCATTCCTTGACTGGATAGAAAGCGTCGAGCACTTCTTTGAATGGAAAGATCTCCCTGAGGATCGGAAAGTCAAACTCGTGGCAACGAAACTGAAAGGAGCCGCTTTAGTTTGGTGGCGAGAGTTGCAAACAAGTCGTCTTAGGAAAGGGAAACAAAAGGTCGCCACGTGGTCTAAAATGCGTGACAAGATGCGACTGAAGTACCTTCCTTCTGACTACCGTACCTCTCTGTACCAGAGGTTGCTTAGCCTGAAACAAGGCAACCGAAGCGTCCAGGAGTACACTGAAGAGTTTGACATCCTGACAATTAGAAACGCTATCCCGGAAGACGATGAACAGAAAGCTGCACGCTACGTCTCGGGGTTGCGCTATCAAATTCAGGACGCGTTAGCAATGCAGACCATCCTCACTGTGATGGAATCTTCTAGGCAAGCTCTCAAGGCTGAGAAAATTCAGCAACGAGCCTTTAGGAGAGAGGTTGCCTCGAGAGTACCCCTAGGTGCCCCTTCAGCTGGAAGAGGAGCACCCCCTACTAGAGTCACCCCACCCGTTCCCACTCCGACTACAACCCCGTCAAGAACCAACCAACCCCCTGGTCGGGTTGAACAATCGAGTCGTGAGCGCGGTGCCATAGGAAGTCGACCACCCGGAGCGACTTATAAATGCTTCGAGTGTGGAGAAGTAGGACACCTCATCGCCCAATGCCCAAAAAGGAGACCTCAGGCCCATCTGACAGAAGGTGAAGAGCCAACTGAGGAAACCCTAAACAACATGGCTGAAGAAGGGCATGATGATGATCCTAGAGATGCTGAATATCAGGAGGATGACGAGACACATGACGTCATCGCTGAAGCTGACGAGGCAATGCATGCACTAGTCATGCACCGTGTTTTGTCGACACCAAAAGCTCCTGAACCAGATCGATGGCTTAGAAGGAACATCTTCCACACCACTTGTACCTCAAAGGGGAGGCATTGCGTCCTCATCATAGACAGTGGTAGTACCGAGAACTTGGTCGCCCAGATCATGGTTGACAAACTAGGGCTCAAGACAGAGAAGCTTGTCAAGCCATACAACTTGTCTTGGTTTAAGAAAGGGTCAGATGTCGCTATCAAAGAGCGATGCCTAGTTGAATACACCATTGGCAAGATGTATAAGGAAGCTGTTTGGTGTGACGTGGCGCCCTTGGGCATTTGTCACATTCTGTTGGGCCGCCCGTGGCAGTACGGCAGAAAGACGACACATGATGGGGAGAAGAATACTTACTCCTTCTGCAAGGATGACTATAATATCACCTTAGTGCCGCAGAGGGAGCTCCTAAAACCAATTTCTAGTGAGCCGACACCCCCCAACCGTCACCCCAAAATTGCCAAAAGAGAAACCGAAAGCCCTACCAACATTACTGACCCAAGCTTGTTTCGAAGACGAGCTTAGAGAATCTCGCTCCATCTTTTTCCTAATAGCCAAAGAAGCCACAGAGGGCCCTAGCATTCCTCATGAGATTCGAGTCCTGCTTGAAGACTTCAATGATCTCATTCCAGAGGAACTACCTGAAGGACTTCCACCTCTGCGGGACATTCAACATTGCGTTGACCTATTCCCAGGAGCGACGCTACCTCACCTTCCTCACTACCGAATGAGTCCGTCTGAATATGAGGAGATGCGTCGACAGGTTACCGAGTTACTGCAAAAGGGACTAATCCAAGAGAGCATGATTCCATGCGCAGTACCGGCACTCCTAACTCCCAAGAAGGATGGGACATGGAGAATGTGCATAGATTGCCGTGCCATTAATCGAATAACTGTCAAGTATAGATTTCTGATTCCCCGATTGGATGATATGCTTGACATGCTACATGGCGCAAAAATCTTCTCAAAAATCGATCTTCGTAGCGGTTATCATCAAATCCGCGTACGACCCGGTGACGAATGGAAAACTGCCTTTAAAACCCGGGAAGGACTGTATGAATGGCTAGTAATGCCATTTGGTCTATCAAATGCACCCAGTACCTTTATGAGGTTCATGAATCAGGTGCTCAGACCATTCATAGGGAAGTTCGTTGTCGTATACTTTGATGACATTCTTATCTATAGTACGACATCTGAACAACATGTCGAGCACTTGCGAGAAGTCCTGAAAACGCTTAGGAAAGACAAGCTGTACATCCATCTGAAGAAGTGCACTTTTCTAACAGACAGCTTGACCTTTCTAGGCTACATCGTGTGCTCCGAAGGGATACGGGTCGATCCAGAGAAGGTCGAAGCCATCAAATCATGGCCCGTTCCCCAGAACGTTAGTGATGTGCGACGGTTCCATGGTCTAGCGTCCTTTTACCGCAGATTCATTAAGAACTTTAGTTCCGTCATTGCACCTCTCACGAATTGTATGAAGAAGGGTGGTTTCCTTTGGACCCCCGAAGTTGAAGCAAGTTTCGATCTCGTTAAGACCAAGATGATGAGTGCTCTAGTTTTGGCACTTCTGAACTTTGAAAAGGTCTTTGAGATTGACTGTGATGCCTCTCACGTCGGGATAGGAGCAGTCCTTAGTCAAGAGGGACGTCCCGTCGCATTCTTCAACGAAAAGCTGAACGCCGCGCGTTTGAATTACTCAACATACGACATTGAGTTTTACGCGGTTGTTCAAGCCCTCAAGCACTGGAGGCATTAGTTGATCCAGCGAGAATTTGTGCTCAATTCTGACCACGAAGCGCTTCGCTATCTGAAATCTCAGCGTAGCTTGAACCAGCGTCATGCTAAGTGGTCAAATTTCTTGCAAGAGTACACGTTCAACCTCAGATATAAAGCTGGGGTCCTGAATAAAGCTGCTGACGCTTTGAGTCGACGAGGCCTGATACTAGTCACTTTACAGCCCGTCGTTGTTTCTTTTGACGCACTGAAATCAATGTACGCGAATGATCCGTACTTTGGTCCCATCTGGGAATCCTGTCAGGAAACGGGCACTGATCCCACGGCATCCTATATTATCCAAGTGGGATTCTTGTTCCGTGGAACCCGCCTGTGCATCCCTGAGTGTTCCCTTCGCGAGAGTCTTGTTCAGAACACCCATGAAGGGACCGTTTCTGAAGAAAATCTGAACGAATCTTTTAGAGATACGTTAATCCATGAATTGCACGGAAGTAATTTGGGAGGTCATTTTGGTCAAACCAAAACTATTGATTCAGTGGAGAGACGTTACTTCTGGCCTCACTTAAGAAAAGACGTCGTCAAGTTTGTGCAATGATGTTGAACCTGTCAAATGTTCAAAGGCAGAAAGCATAACACAGGTTTGTACATTCCTCTACCGATCCCTACTCGCCCTTGGGAGGATATCACCATGGATTTCATTGTAGGTCTACCCCGAACACTTCGGCGCGTCGATTCAATCTTTGTGGTTGTAGACCGATTTTCTAAAATGGCACATTTCATACCATGTAGGAAAACTTCTGATGCATCTCATGTAGCTGAGTTATTCTTTAGGGAAGTTGTTCGTCTGCATGGCATTCCAAGGTCATTTACATCTGATAGGGACACTAGATTTTTGACCCACTTTTGGCGTACTCTTTGGTCAAAGCTAGGGACTAAACTTCAATACAGTAGCGCGTATCACTCTCAAACTGATGGACAAACGGAAGTTGTCAACCGTAGCCTAGGGGATATGCTTCGATGTATAGCTGGTGAAAGACCAAAACAGTGGGATGTAGTTTTACCACAAGCTGAATTCGCATATAATAGTTCAATTAATCGCTCAGTAGGTAAAACCCTTTTTGAAATCGTCTATGGCCATGTTATTCCCCACTTCTTGGATAGAACTGCCCTACCGCCTACAGGTCCTGCGAGTGCTGATGCTGATGAATTCCTTGAACACATCAAGACTGTACAGCGGGAGTCGCTTGAGAAACTGAGGGAAAGCAATGCCAGGTATAAGGCAAGCGCGGATTCACACAGGCGCGAGAGCACTTTTCAGCCAGGGGACTGGGTCCTCGTCTACTTTCGCAGAGAGCGATTTCCCACAGGTTCTTATGGGAAGCTGAGCCAGAGGAAGTTTGGGCCCTTCCACGTTCTCAGAGCGTTGGGACCCAATGCTTACCTGCTGGACTTGCCAGATGATATGCCGACATCGCCGATCTTCAACATTTCAGAGTTATTTCCTTTCCACGGAGACCGGCCAGATACGCCTTCAGCGCCACAGATTCCGTTTTCAGATGCACAGCGAGACGAGACAGAGCAGATACAGGAGATCGTTGACGTCAGAGAGCTTGCTACCCGCCGCGGTGTCTTCCGACGGTTCCTTGTTCGGTGGGTAGGCAGGTCACTTTCAGACTGTACCTGGGTGGAGGAGCGACAGTTGCGAGCACAGCGGCCCGACCTCATACAACAGCTGGACG
The DNA here is from genome assembly GCA_947650365.1 of Chamaelirium japonicum. Lineage (NCBI taxonomy): Eukaryota > Viridiplantae > Streptophyta > Magnoliopsida > Liliales > Melanthiaceae > Chamaelirium > Chamaelirium japonicum. Next base: position 17,012,814 of record OX393549.1, read on the forward strand.
TCCACTCGACGGAGTCGAGTTCTTTCTAGTTCGGGGGAGTTGATGCAGCATGATCAGCATCATCAGATCATCGCCGCATCTTCTGATCGTCGCTAGAGATCTTAGTTACTGTCATTCTTATTTTTATGCTTGGATGACATCATCCGTTTGGGACTTGTTAGCCGTTATTTCAGTTTTTGGCCACTTTTCCATGTTTTTGCCCTTATTTCAGCACTTAGTTTTATTTATGTCTTTGCCCAATTCATGGGGGATGTCCATGATCTCATCCGAGGGCTTTTCGGATTGAATCCGGGTCTTCTCGGGTGAGTTTCTGCATGATATTAATAAAATTATAGGTTCGTGTGTTTGCGGGGTACCGACGGACGAGATTAGATCTCGAAACCGACGGTTTGATGGCGAAATAATTCAATTTAGATGACATGGCAAGTTTTGGGCTTCAATTAGGGTGTAATTGGGCTTATCTTAAGCCAAATAGGGCTTCCATAGAGATACCCCCCCCCCCCCCCCCCCCCCTTCTCTTTTTTCCCGTGAACACCCGACCGGCCCTCCCTTCCGCGCGGATCCCAAGGCCGGCCCCCCCTTTGTTCCGTTCCCTCTCTTCTCTCTCTCTTCTCTCCCTTGTTTCTCTCTCTTTTCATTGCCTTTCTTGGCCCCTTGCATCCACACCATCAAACCCTATTCCCTTTGATCTTGGCCATCAAAATAGAAACCCTAATCCTACAAAAAGGATGAAGAAAGAAAAGAGAATTCAGACTTTGATGAATTGCTGAAACTTGTGCCTCTTCGTGTGTGCTTCCGGGCGAGACACGTGTCCCCGACCCTCGCCGCTTCCACGACTTCGCCTCGTGAAGGCCTTGGTGCTGATTTTCCGAAGGATCCGGCTTCTCCCGACGTTCGGCCTTGCTCCGTGTGCGGGATCATCGGCGCATCCTTGCAATCGACCCACGGCGGGAAACCCCAGGCAATATCTTTCCTTTTCTTTATTTCCCCCTCGCATCCGCATCGTTTTCATTCGTTTCCATTGCCTCCGCTCCGCATCGCAGCCATCACCTTCCTTTTCATCGCTAGTTGAAGCCATAATTTATGCCTATTTGCTAGATTCGCTATCTATAGTCTGTCGGTAACCCTAGCAAACATATTTAACCTATTTTAGTGAAAATCTGATGCATGTTTATTGTTCAATTTACATATCTATTGCTGCGATTGAAGCTATTATGTGCTGAAAATCAGTTTTGTGATAATATTGCGTTCTTTATTTGTTTTAAGTCTTAAATCTGCTTTATGTTGATTGCATGAACTTATAGAACTGCGTGAGACGATCTATGTTGCTGTTCTTTTGAGTCATATGTCGCTATATTGATAATCAAATACTAGTTATTGACCAAAGAAAACCCTAAAAGGGTTTAGGATTGTAGTGTACCTTATTGGTGCCTGCATCAGATGGTGCCAACCTTATACTCCTCTCTGGAGAAGTAACAGTCGAGCTCAATATGCTTTGTCCGCTCATGAAAAACCCAATTGCTGACAATCTGGATAACACTCTTGTTGTTGCAATGAAGAGCTGTAGGGCCAGAGGTAGCGACACCAAGATCACGAAGAAGATGCTGGAGATGAACAATCTCCTTAGTAGTAGTGGCCATAGCACGAAACTCAGCCTCGGTGCTGGAGAGAGAGACAACCTTCTGCTTCTTACTCTTTCAGGAGATCAGAGAGTCACTTAGAAACAGGCAATAGCCAGTAGTAGAGCGACGAGTAGTCGGGTCACCGGCCCAGTAAGCATCAGAATATGCACGAAGAACCAGAGAGGAGGTTGATGAGAAAAGAAGCGACCTGGTAATAGTGCTTCGTAGATACTGAAGGGCCCGGAGGAGGGCAGCATAATGAGCCGAGTGAGGTTCATCCACGAACTGGCTAAGAATACTGACTGCATATGCAATATACGACCTGGTGATGCAAAGATAAACGAGTTGACCAACTATCTCCCTGTACCTGGTAGAATTGGATAGGGGCTCTCCATCAGCAGGACAGAGCTTCACATGAAGCTCAAGAGGAGTGTCAACTGTACGACAGTCAGAAAGAGCAGCACAACCCAGGATGTCAGCCGTATACTTCTGCTGAGAAAGCAGAATCCCCCTAGCACCCCTAGCAACCTCTAGACCAAGAAAGTAGCACAGGGGACCAAGATTCTTCATATGAAACTGACTCTGAAGATGTTACTGAAGAGTGGCTATGGCACCAGAGTCGTCACCAGTAAGGATCATGTCATTAACATAGAGAAGGATGATGGGCCAGCCTTAGAAGGAAGTCCGTACAAACATGGAGTGATCCTGGAAGCTCTCCACAAAGCCGATCTCAGTAACGGCACAACGAAAACGCTCAAACTAGGCACGAAGAGTCTGTTTGAGTCCATAAATAGTCCGACAGACGATAGACATGCTAAAAGAGCGTGCTGAGACCATGAGGAGGCTGCATATAAACAACCTCAGAGAGATCACCGTAAAGAAACATATTCTTCACATCCATCTGAAGTAGGGACTAACCTCTAACAGCAGCAACTCTGAGCCACCGGAGCAAAAGTCTCATTCTAATCAATCATGTACTCCTGAGTAAAGCCCCTGGTAATGAGACGGGCCTTGTACCGATTAATGGAGCCATCAGGACGACGCTTGATCTTGAAGACCCACTTGCAGCTAATGGGCTCAACACCAGCAGGCAGAGGGACAACCTCTTATATCTGAGTCTGCTCAAAGGCCTGGAACTCCTCAGACATAGTCTGCTGCCACACAGGGTACTGCAGTGCCTCTCTGTAGGACTTGGGCTCTTGGTCAGTGTGAGGGAGGTAAGGTAATCAGTGAACGAGGGTGAGTAGGAAGTAACTGTAGCAAAACCAAAACGGTCATGAGAGTAGCCAAAGTGGTCGGGGTGGCGGCGCTCATGCTGGGGATAGCGAGGAGTGCTGGGATCCACATCCGGTAGAGGAAGACTGCTCGAAGTAGACGATGTACCAGAGGAGTCACTGTCAGACGAAGGGGGAATAGGCAATGAGGCAGGCTGACGACGACGATAATACTCCTGAGGAAAGGGTGAAACAGGTAAAGGGGACGAAGGACCCAAGGGAGGGGAAGGAGACACAGGAGAAACATCATCTGAGACGGAAGGAGAAGGAGGGACTATTACTGTAATAGAAGGTAAGGGTTCAAGAGCAGGAGTAAGAGGAGAAGCAGTAGCAGGAGGAGAGGGTATCGTAGAAGGAGCCTGTGGAAACACGGATGAGGGAGTGGTAGGAATCTCAAGAAAGGTGAGATCTTGAGATGCAGTAGAGTAATAGGGAACATCCTCGACAAAGGAAATATGTCGAGAGATGTGAAAACGACGAGCCAAGGGGTCATAGCAACGACACCCCTTGTGCTCAGAATTGAGCCCCAAGAGCACACACTTAGTGGACCTGGCTGAAAGCTTGTTACGCTCATGAGAAGGAAGAAGGACAACATGTGCACCCAAAAGTACGCAGCATGCTGTAGTCAGGAAGGGTGCCATATAGACGCTCATGAGGAGAAACACCCAAGAGGACGGAGGAAGGGGTGATGTTAATAAGATTGACAGAGGTCAAAATGGCCTCTGCCCAGAAGGTATGATGGACGAACGAGGAAAGAAGCTGTGCACAAGCTGTCTCAAGGATGTGATGATGTTTCCGCTCCGCAGCCCCATTCTACTAATGAGTGTGGGGACAAGATTATTGAAAGAGAGTCCCATGGGACTAAAGGATAAAGCGCATAGTAGATGAGAGGTACTCACGAGCGTAGTCAGACCTGAAGGTCTTGATACGAGCATGGAACTGGGTATGAACCATGGCTGTGCAGGTCTGATAGACCTCAGGAATTTCAGATTGCTGACGAAGGAGATAAACCCACGTGAAACGTGAATAGTCATCAATAAAACTAACATAATAAAGATAACCATTCATAGAAGATAAAGGTGCAGGACCCCAAATATCAGAGTGCACTAGATCAAAAGGACTACAGGATCTCGACAAACTAGAAGAAAAAGGGCTAGCTGAATGCTTAGCCAACTGACATGTCGTACAAAAGAAAGAGTAGAAAAGGAATCTCGACCTAAAGCTCCAGACTAGAAAAGACTTTTAAGCTAAGATTCAGACACATGACCCAATCTCCTGTGCCACAGGTCGGCATCAGAAGAGATAACACCACAAAAGACCGAAGGAGGAACAACAGGTAATTGAAGATATTCCAGGTGGTATGGTCCGCTAGCCCTACGAGCAACACCAATTCTTTGTCCCGAGCGTGGATCCTGCATAACACAAGAAGAGGAAGAAAAAGTGACAATCAGGCCGGAATCACACCGGCTGCTAATAGAAATTAGATTCATGCAAAGCTGAGGTGCGTGCAAAACAAAAGGTAGAGAGAGAAGGCCAATAGGGTCTGAGGTGATAGTGATGGACCCAGTCTGCGAGATGGCTAAAAGGGAGCCATCTGTAGTATGGATCGGAGGAATGCGGGAGGTAGGTGAGCATGCGGTAAGGATGGAGTAGTCCGGGGTCATGTGGTGAGAGGCTCCAAAGTCCATAATCCAAGATGCCAAGGTACCCAAGGTGGTAGAGAAGGTTGAGGGTTTGGAGGAGCCAGAGGAGCCAGAGGCAGGATGCAAAAAGAGCTGCTCAAGGCGCATCTCAAGACGTTGAAGGCGATCCATCGTAGTAGTATCAGCAGTAGGGGCGCTAGCAACTGCAGTAGTAGGTCGACCACGATTAGGTGGTCCAGCATGCTTCTCTGGATGAAGCTGCCAACAGGTGTCGACAATGTGCCTCGGTTTGCCACAATGAGTGCACCTCCGAGTGTCAGATGTGCCACTGGACGTGCTAGAGGAACGGGAGGGACCGCGAGAGAGCGGAGCAGTGGAAGTGGGTCTCGAAGGTGGAGCAGCAGCAAGAACACCCTCAAAATTGGAGGGTACGGAGGTCCGACGAGCTGCAACAGTACGAAGGCGTGTTTCCTCGGCAATAAGCTCAGCTACAGCAACATCAAGGCGAGGAAGGGGATCCCTATGGATCAACTGTCCCACGAGAGGAGAAAACTCAGGTTGAAGAGCCATCAGAAACTGATAAAGCTGTCGTCGTTCCTGAAAGAACTGTAGCTCGAGCTAGGAGGCACTGACTCTGTACATCTCTAGCAGAGGAGGCTCCAAAGCCTGAAGCTCAAGCCAGTAGCCGCGCATGAGACTGTGAAACTGCTGAATCGTCTGCTCTCCCTGCTGAGCAGACTGGGCCTGAGATAGAAGCTGATACTCACGGGCCTTGCTCTGCTCCACAAAGTGCTCTGTGAGATGAGTCCAGAGCTCTGTCGCAGTAGCAAAGGTGACCAAGTTAGCTCGAAGCGAGCGGTCAACCGAAGCGACAAGAAACGCCCGGACACGACGATTACAGAGTCTTCAGGTGTCAGAAGACCCTGCTCCAGAGGCATTAGCAGAAGCAGGTGTAGAGCCGTCAAGATGTCCATATAGGGCTCGGCCATCCAGGGCATTCCGGACAGTGGTTGACCACACAGTTCAGTCGGCTGTCGTGATCAAAGGAAACTCAGTCGAGATAGGGAGGAAATCCCTTGTTTGCTCGAGAGGCATCATCGAGAACAGAACTAGGGTCGTTTTTGAGGACTGAACTGGGGTCTCCGTCGAGGACTGATCAGCGGATGCCATCGAAGGGTGAAATCGGCGCGGGATACTTAAGAACCGACGAAGTGGGCACAGGAGACCGGCGGCTCAGGAGGCACAAGAGGCCGTCAGGCTTAGACGGGAGGTCGGTGGATGTAGGAGGTCAAATGGGAGGCCGCGCGGGAGGCCTGTGGGCACGAGAGGCCACACAGGAGGTAGAGAAGCCGGCTGTTCAGGAGGCCGGCGGATGCAGGAGGCCACATGATGCAGACGAGCCTACTACGTGCAGTTTTTCTACAGCTGATCGTGTATTTTCATCCTCCCCGGAGATCCAGGAAGCCGATCGTCGATCCGTCTGCACTAGTGGAAAGCTCATTCAGAGATCTAACACTTTGGTTTTTATTTTGTTTCGATCCGATCCACGGATCTTTAGTTATTTCAGTTTTTATTTCTGGTTTGGGTAGATGCGAGCCATGTTCGCATCCGGTTCGAGCCACAGATGCCGAACTGACTCATTTCTGTGTTAGGTTTTAGGCCGTAGGATCTTAAGTTAGGATAGATCTCAATGGATGAGATTCGATGGAGGTCAAAACCCAAAACCCTAGCCCAAAAATCCCAACCGGTCGGTCCCTCTCTCTCTCTCCCGCGGACACCCCCGACTCCCCCTTCTCACCCGCGCGTCCCTCTCTCTCTCTCTACCCGACCGGCCCTTCTTTCTCTTTCTTTCCTTTTTTTTGTTCCCTTGTTTGTTTCCCCTATAAGTTCTAAACCCTAATTGAGAGAAGGGGAGATGAATTGAATTGAAACCCTAACAACGGAGAAGCGGATCGCTTGCTCGGTGTATTCCTTCCGACGAAATCCTCTTTGCTTCTAGTCTATTCTTCCTTCCGCAAGCTTCTATCCCGTCGCCTCGCACTTCGTCTACGGCTTCACGGAAGATCGACGTGGAGTTCTTCGTCTTCAAAGATCCCTCGTCTCGGCTTCTTCACCCCGTCTTCTGGACCACGCCTCCCCTTCCGCGCCATTCATCTGCAACAACGGAGCCTCGGAAAGCCGTCGGCATTGACCAACGCACGGTTTGGATTATCCTCTGATCTTTTCATGTGATATTTTCTTTCCCGCAACCGGCCTTATTGCTGATTTCATCTTAGGACTCCTAATATTTTGTTTTTCCCGAGAATCTCATCCATTGGGTTTATCGTTAGATCTTTTGTTGGTTATTGAGACATTGGCCTTATTTGTTAGAGATTGTTATTGTTTCATTGCTGGAATCCAGTTATATTAATCTGAAATTAAGTCTCATCTGGTCAATTTTATTGTTTCTTTGAATTAAATCTGATTGGTAATGACTGAATGTTGAATCGTGATTCTAGGCATTGCTGAAATTTGTTTATACATGCTGAAATCTGATTTAATGTTTTAAATTCTGCACTTGGTTTATTTCAAGCATACGCATCCCATCACCACACGAGAGGCCGCGCGTGCACGAAGGCTTGGCGCGGGATGCCTGCGAGCTTAGGTACAAGAACCAGAGGTCCGATGTGGGCGGCAGGGGCCAGCGGGCACTAGCAGGAGGGCCGACGGGCACGGTGGGTTGCAGAGGGCCAACTGGCGGGTGCAGGGCAAAGGAGCAGAGGGCCGGCAGGCGGCGGGCGCAGGGCCGGCGAGGCTGCAGAGGTTCGACGAACGGGTGCAGGGCAGAGGCGCAGAGGGTTTGCGGGAGTGGGTGCAGAGCCGGAGAGGCTGCGGTCTCTGGTGCAGAGGTCCAGTGGTTCGTCACGAGGCACAGAGTGGCAGGCGCAGGATAGGCCGGATCGAGGGAGGAGACTTCGAAAGGGATGCGGGGATTAAACCCGCTCTGATACCATGATACCATTGCCCTAGCAAGGGGAGAGCGAGAGAAAGACGGCTAGGGTTTGGAAGAATGATGGATAATTCTCATTAGGGCAATATCCATGAATATATAGGCACATACATATGTATGGAATGAGTCCTGTACACCTAACTCTCATGTATAACCTACAATGTACATTAGCAGAGGGTTTGGGCTATATAACTGGATCGGAGGCCTTCCTTTCATATCGGATCTTATGATGTTTAAATGGTTTTGGGCCTTGAAAGCCTTCTGTTCACATGGGGCCTTAGGCGACTGCCTAAGAAGCACTGACACTGGTACGGGGACACGGGTACGCCGACACGGCAAATCCTAAAAAAGAGGACACGCGTACGGCGGGGACACGACAAAATAAATTAATATTTTTTATTTATATTTTAGTGTGTTCATAATTTGTATATATTTCAATAACCGAAAAAATCTCATAGAAACCAACTAAAATGAAAATTTAATGCATATTGAATCGCGACCATTAGTTACACCCAGCTCGATTGGTGAATCACATACATCCCTAAATGGCATGGAAAAAAACGGCTGTGTTTTAGTTTTGGATTCAACATATCTGAAAACTCAGAGGATCAGATAGGTTAACGCCAAAATTGAATCGTAACCATCCGTTACAACTAGCCTGACAAGTGAATTATACTCAGGCCCAAATGACATGCAAAAGAATGGCTGCGATTCAGTTTTGGCTTCAACCTATCTAATCCTCTAAGGCAGCTTATGACCCGATCCTATATCGAACAACCCGTCAACCCACCATGTCCGGTGCCTGTCCAACGAGTGTCCGACGAGTGTCCGGCAAGTGTCCGACAAGTGTCCAACCGTGTTCGGCTCCCGCAAGCACGTGGGACACGGCACATGCGTGTCCGGTGCGTGTCCGACGAGTGTCCGGCGAGTGTCGGTGTCCGACAAGTGTCCGACACGGGTACGGGAGGCCTGGGGAAGTGTCCGTGCTTCCTAGGCGACTGCCTTAATGGGCTTATGGTCGAGCCGGCCCTGCCCCTAGCATGGGTCATATTGAGAGTATTCTCGCATTTGAGTTTCCAAGGTTGTTCCAAAATAGGCAGGATACGAATGCTTTTGCCATAATGTTCGTTAGATGGCATGGAGTTTGGTGGGCCGAGAGCCCTAGTACCTCTTTGTAACTGGCTGAATGCCTATGAAGACTTTGTAACATGGTAGCCTCCCAGCTACATGTAAACAAGATATATACCAGATACATATGAACAAATATAAAGAACTATCCATATATAAATATGAAAAATATGATTTGCTATGTGTCTTTGCCTACCGATTACCAAAAAGAGTAAGACTATAATTAAGATACGTACATATCAAGAAGAAATAATACAATATGCACCACTTGTTTGCTGTAAGTATGTAAACTGTGTTAATCCATTAACCTTATAATTCCAACGCATACTATTGAATTTTTTGACTTATCATTGGTTCACATATAATTGTTTCATTCTTTATGCTCTTATTGTTGCTGGAGTGGAATCCAGTGATTTGAATAGAGGATCTGAAATGGAAGATCTAATGATATGCTACAATCATTTATACAAATAGGCAGTAAATTACATAACCACTACTGGTCTTGTAGGTTTCTTGGCATGCTCGTCTCCTACAAAGTTGCATTAACCTGGTTATCAGCACTGAGTTTAGAGGGACAATGCTAGTGTTAGGAGATGACAGCTAGGGTTTGGAGAGAATAGAATGAATCTTTAATAAGGGACTGAAGCCCAATATATATGTACATGCATGCGCACGCAACCCGACCCGACCCGACTGTACATAGAACCCGACCCATGTACAATAACACTTCGCCTCAAACTCACGGTGGATCATGTATTGAGAGTTTGCTGATAAAATGACGAAATCAAGTAATTGTAAGGGGCTTTGTGAGAAAATCAGCAGTCTGCTCCGTCGAGTGAATGAACGACAAGGAGATGGTGTGGGCGAGAAACTCTTGCCGAGCATAATGACAGTCAACCTCGATGTGTTTGGTTTGCTCGTGAAAAACCGGGTTGATAGCACTCTGGTTGGCACAAAAGAGAGGGGTGGCCTCAGACATCCTAACTCCCAGGTCGAGTAGATGGCGTCGAAGCCAGACAATTTCTGCGATGGTGGAAGCCATAGCCCGATATTCGGTTTCAGTGCTGGAGTGAGCAACAGACTCTTGTTTCTTGCTATGCTAAGAAATGAGGAAGTCGCCAAGGAACACAGAGTAGCCGGTAGTAGAGCGGCTGGTAGCAGCATCTTCAGCCCAATTTGCATCGGAGAAGCACGCAGGACCAGAGGAGAGATAGAGGGAAATAGCAGTGAACAAGTGACGGTCCCTCGGAGATACCGAACAATCCGAAGGACCGCTGCAAAGTGAAAAGAGCGAGGAGGCTGAACGAACTGACTGACAAGACCAACGGCATGGGCAATGTCTGGCCTAATCATGGTGAGGTAAACAAGCATCCCAACCAGCTGCTGGTATCGAGAGATATCCTGGAGAGGCTCATCATCTGTAGAAAGGAGTTTCAGGTTGGCCTCCATGGGCGTGTCAGCAGTACGAGAGTCGGAGAGAGCAGCTTCGATAAAAATATCAGAAATGTATTTCTGATGGGAGATCAGCAATCCACGAGCTGACCGGACAATCTCAAGGTCAAGAAAGTATCGGAGAGGGCCCAGATCCTTCATCTCGAACTGACTCTGGAGGTGATGCTGAAGGGACGCTATGGTAACAGTTTCATCCCTTGTGATAATCATATCATCCACATACAGAAGCAGCACAACAATACCCTGACTGAAGGAGCTGGTGAACAAAGCATAGTCAGAGTCTCTCTACAAACCCAGCTGCCAGAACTGCTTTGCGGAAGCGCTCAAATCAGGCCCGAGGTGTCTGTTTGAGCCCATAGATAGCCTGGTGTAAACGGCAAACGTGCCCTGGAGGAACATAAATGTCCGGAGGAGACATGTATACCTCCTCTGAGAGATCACCGTGAAGAACACATTGGTGACATTCATCTGATGGAGATGCCACCCTCGAGCAGCTGCCACAGGCCCACAGCTAAGAGGGTGCGCACAGTAGTCATCCGAGCAATCAGAGCAAATGTCTCTTCATAGTCAATCCCATACTCCTGGGAGAAGCCACGAGCAACGAGGCGAGCGTTGTGTCGCTTAATGGATCCGTCAAGTCGAGTTTTGACCTTGAAAATCCATTTACAGCTGACAGGCACGACATCTGAGGGACAAGGAACCAAATTCCATGTCTGGGTCTGCTGAAAAGCTTTAAGCTCCACTGACATGGCTTGCTGCCACTCTGGGTGTAAAGTTGTCTCACGATTCGACTGGGGTTCCCCGTGGGTGTGAAGAGCAGTAAGAAAAGCCTGGTATGACGGAGAGTATGAGGCAACAGCAGAGTAGCCAGAGGGGTCAGAGGACTCAGAGGTAAATGCAGAGTAGCCAAACCTGTAGGGAGAATAGGCATATCTGTCAGGAGGGTGATGTTCGCGCACAGGGTAGCGTCGAACCTTGTCAGGATCCACGTCCGGAGAGGAGGGAGCAGCAACAGCAGCAGACGAGGGAGTACCGGTGTGAACCGTCTTGGGGGGATGAACTGCAAAACGACGAACGTAGACACGCGTGACCGATGGTGGTGATGGTGGAGTGACGGGGGAGAGGTAGGCGGAGGTGGTGAGGGTGGTGGAGGCGCAACCTGGGAAGGCTTAGCCAATGGTGTGGGAGCAGGATACGGAGGTAGAAGGGGAATGGTGAGAGGTGGTGGAGGTGTGGAGGATGATGTGGGCGGTGGGGGAAGATCCCGGGACTCGGTGAAAAAGTATGGGACATCCTTGACAAAGGAGACGTGACGAGAGACGAATTTGGCGAGCTAAGGGATCGTAGCATCGATAGCCCTTGTGCTCCCAACTGAGCCCCAAGTGAACACACCAAACCGATTTAGCAAAAAGTTTGATGCGCTTATGTGGAGGGAAGAGAATAAAACACGTACACCCAAAGGTGCGAAGACGGGAGTAGTCGGGAGGTGTGGAGTGAAGTCTCTCGTACGGGGTGACCCCTGAGAGGGTGAAGGATGGAGTGATGTTGATAAGGTGAAAGGCGGCCAAAACAGTCTTGGCCCAGTAGGAATGTGGAACAAAAGCAGACAAAAGTAGAGCACGTGTTGTCTCAATGACATGGCGATGCTTGCGCTCGGCAGTGCCGTTCTGTTCATGGGTTGCTGTAGGAGGGAGAGGGTTTTCGGGAAGGGGCTGTGGGAGGGTGAGGGGTGCTGCGGGAGGCAGAGGGGGCGCAGGGGGGTGCTGCGAGGCCGGCAGAGGGCAGGGGTGCTGCGGGAGGCAGAGGAGGTGCGGGAGGTGGTGCTGCGGGGCTGGCGGAGGTAGGGGGTGTTGCAGGAGGCAGAGGAGGGCGCGGAGGCGGTGCTGCGTGGCCGGCGGAGGGTGCTGCGGGAGGCAGAAGTGGACGTTGGGGGGAGGGCGCGAGACCGGAGGGGGGGGACCAGAAGAGGGAGATCGGGGCCTAAGGTGGCTGCCGTTGTCGTCACCGTCGACGCGCAAGAGAACCCTAGAGCTCTGGTACCATGTTAGGAAATGACGGCTAGGGTTTGAAGAGAATAGAATGAATCTCTTTTGAGGGACTAAAGCCCAATATATATGTATATGCATACACACGGAACCCGATCTGACTGTACATAGAACCCGACCCATATACATTAACTGCTAGGTTGACAACCGGACCGAAAGTTCTTGTCAATCTTCATTATGACCCCATCTTGTAGGGATACGACTTGGATGACAACGATGATGTTATATGCAGTGAATACTAGTCGGCTTGAAGCTCTTGTTCTACTTAAGTCTTAATTACAAAATCCATATTAATGTTGTATTAATGCTGTGTTTTGGTTGAGAAAGAACGTGGTGTGGTTATTATGGAATTTAAATTGTATTCTGGCATATGCTTGGAAGTAAGTCAACTGATTACATCCAGTGTTAAGTTTAATTAATTATGCCTCCTATAAATGTGTCTGCCTTACTCAGCATCAGTGGTTAATAGAAATTGTAAATATATATAAGGTCTTAAATTCGGTAAAGTTTTTTAGAATGTAAGGATTTAATGAATAAGAAGTTGATGCTTCAATCTTGTGTTGTTATTGATGGGTATTTATTGTAAAAATGATTGTATGGTCATTGTAACGATCTTCAGTTGCAACTATGGTTAATTATATATGTATTTCATTTTCTGATTGCAGGGTGCAAGATTGTTGGAGAGCAACTTTATTAACAACACATCTATGGTTTTTGGTTTGTGTTTAAGAGTATGTGGTTGTTTACTGGATTTTTTGTGTTGAATTTGTTATTATTTTGTAGACCTTATATTAATACTTCGTAGGTTATCGTACAGAAGTAATATGGAGTTTGTGAATAATCTGTTCTGCTCATAGTCTTTCTTTTTGCTAGTCTTTGCTAGAACACCAGAAAAACCCAAAGAAGACATTTCAGAAGCACTTCAACAACTCATTGGTAGATTCTCTAATTTTGATGCTCTATATTATTGGGATCCTGATCTTCTATTCTAGAATAGTACTTATTTATTTCTTTTTTCCACTCATAGTTTTCGTTGCAATAAGTATTACATATTTTTCACCACTTAAATAATGGCTGCAAATTATGGTTCCCAAATTGTTTTTTTTTTTAAATTCTATGTTTTGAGTTCTCTAAAGAAGCTGTAATCCCCTTTTCCTTCTTGTAGTTGACTAGGTATCTAAAAGATTATTTGGAAGGCAAGAAGCGTATGACTCTGGTATGCCACGGGTTACTTTTATTTTGGTCTAGAACTTATTACATCTTTTGTGTTTATACTTATGTTACTAAGTTCCTTTTGTTCATTTGGTAAAATTAATAAGGAACAAGTGTTGTAATAAATTCCATCTGTTGATAGATGGAACTTGCGAGTTTTGATTTACCCCTTTCTATTGATCTTACACGTGTTTTCACAAAGACGTTCATCTCATCTTTTTCAAGACGCAATTCTCAGAGTAAGTTTCTTGGTTGGGTGGATTCTCTGCTGCTTGGAGGGTAACGTCACCATTTGTAGAAGATAAATGTACTATATGTTTTGTCTTTATATCCGATGCATTGAGGAAACAAAAAAATTCATAATGATAATTATTCAGATAAGTAACATAAGTTACAGTTGCAGAGTTTGTCATAAGGATAAATATTCTTCAAGTGAAGCTTCAATATTTAGGTGAGTTATGTAGCAACTGATATTGAAATCCTGAGTAAAACTTAACTGAAGAACAAAGAAAAAAAAGATATATATACCTATTTAATATTTTAGGAAAAAAAAAAGGAATATATATGAAGCTTCCAGAAATTTCATTCACAGCTGAATCATCTGGTGTAACTGTTTAGAAAAACATCTATATCATGTATCATCCATCACATAATCTTGACAGTTGACAGCTGAATCCGGTTGGCCATATTTAGTAGATTGTTATAATTTGAGCTTTTGTGGTTATTGCGGATTTGTATTTATTTTTTTGCAGATTTTAACCGTAAAACCAGGGGAGGAAGATTATCTAGATACATCCTGTTTGCTGAGACAGGCTTCACCTTACATGAAAATCAAGTACATTTCTACAATTTCTACTTGTTTTTCTTTAAGGGAATACTGAACATGCCACTGTTAGGTTTCTACCTTTTTATTTGATAACACTGTTTCTTAGAGATCCATACTTCTGAACGACAAAAAGTAATATTGAAGGTTTTCTACATCTTAGCGGGATGCCCATGTCCTGAATATGTTCTATGACATAACACATAAGTTTTGTAGCTGTGGACTTTTGATGTGCTACCAATTTTTAGATATGTATGAACAAGTTTTGTTCAAGAATCAAGACTAGTTACAAACCCGCTCAGAGTTGAGCGAGACGGGGTGTGAAAAGAATCAAGCTTCATTTCGGATTCACTTGAATCAAGCTTCAATTGGAATCAAGCTTCATTTCGGAATCAAGCGAGGCGGGTAATTATGGTCTTCATTTACCCTTCATTTCAGGGTTTAAGGCCTTTTGTGAACTTAAAACTTGGATGATCCGGTCCGTTTATGGACTTGTTGCATCAATTGGATTGACACGGATTCACGCTTGTAGGGCCCAAGTTGATCCTTATATTTTATTTTTTTCTTTTTTATTTATTTTTTTTTCTCCCGATCGACCCTACCTGTTATTGGGCCAACCTTGCCTGCCACTGGGGCCGGCCGGACCTGATACTAGGGCTGGTCGGCCCTGGTACTAGGGACAACCAGTAGGGCCTGGTAAGGCGCTGCTTTGGGCTCTTTGCAGGGGTTTGCTTGCGCTTGTATTCTTTTCATGAGCAATCCAGACTTGAGGAATTATAGTCGTCTAGACTTTAGCAAATTTTGATGTCTACAAATTGCTCCTCATGGATGTGCATTGGAGTCAAAAGACGAGTAAGGCTAATTGCTGGGTACCAATCGTAATAGGTTGTCCATAACCAATAAACTTAATCGAAGCAAAGGTTTATTTTTATAAAAACGGACAAACCTTTTTAAAACCCTGATATTCTTTCCTCCTTTCTTTTCCTCATACTTCTTAGTGTGGGAGGCCGTTTTGTTTGAAGAGGGCAAACAACTAGACGAGAAGAACTGTGATTAGAAGAAGTGAATCAAAACTAATGCCGGGACTGGGGTAAGAAATTTCTTATTTTTCCTTTCTTTTGTTTTCTTCCCCTTTCTATTCTTTCCCTTTTTTTCTTTTCTTTCCCTTTTCGTTTCGTCTCTTCTTCTTTCTTGTATTCTTTTCTTCTCTTTTTCTTTCTTCTCCACTTTTCTCTCCTTTTTTTTTCACGACCGGCCCTACCTGGCATTGGGGTCGACCGAGGGTAAAAAAAAAGTGTGCATGTGGGGTGGAGGGGGGGGGGGGACTGGCCTCGGTATTAGTGTTGGTCTCTTTCCTCTTAAGAAAAAAATGGGATAGACCCCCTTTAAAACCCTAGCGTACCTTCTTTTTTTTTCCCATGTATTTTGTGGTGTGGACAACCTTTTGCGGGAAAAGTGGGACCACCGGGTTAGGAGAAACAAAGGTTGAAGACGAGAAGCAAACCTAATGGTGGGACCAGGGTAAGGATCTCTTGCCTTTCCCCTTTAAAACCCTGGTGCCCCTTCTTTTTTTTTTATTTTCCACGTATTTTGTGGTGCGGACGATCTTTTGCGGGAAAAGGGGGACCACCATGTGAGGAGAAACAAAGGTTGAATACTAGAAGCAAACCTAATGGCGGGACCAGGGTAAGGATCACATGCCTTTCCTTTTTCCTTCTCTTCCTCTTTCTTTTCTCTTCTTCCTCTTTTTTTTTTCTTCCTTTTCTTTCTTTTCCGTTCTTTTTTTTTTTTCTTTCTTTCTTCTTTTTTCTTTCTTTTCCTTTTTTTTCTTTTCTTTTCCTTTTCTTCTTCTTTTCTTGTCTCGCCTTTTTTTTGGGGAGGATGGGGATCTAGCCTTTGGATTTCTAGACCTACAACTTCT
The DNA here is from genome assembly GCA_947650365.1 of Chamaelirium japonicum. NCBI lineage: Eukaryota > Viridiplantae > Streptophyta > Magnoliopsida > Liliales > Melanthiaceae > Chamaelirium > Chamaelirium japonicum. Next base: position 17,028,923 of record OX393549.1, read on the forward strand.
TGGATTTTCTCGAAACTTTTTTTTACTTGTATATATTTCCTTTTCAGGTCAAAAGCGAGTGCTTTGGGCAATTCTCTGTATGCGAACTTGCCTTCTAATGGATGGGTCACTGAGAATGCGATTCGTGGGACTCTGTTTATGGTTCCCATCCACGAGGATATTTTGGCATGGGATCTTGGGGAGAGGTGGTGGGTTGTCTCCTTTGAGGATCACGATTCATGAGAAGGTTGATGACGACGAGGCACCGAAAGGGAACTTTCTAATGTGGAGCGTCAGTGAGAGGATTGTTACAGACGACGAGACTCTGTTGAACCAATTACGGTCTAGCTTGTGCTTTCTAGTGCCGCTGGTGGCTTCGAAGAGCTGCTCTCGCTTGACAAGATGGGTTGAAGATATCCGGGCTCACGGAGATATCCAACACCTTAGTGGTTTCCTTGAATGGGAAAGGAGGTGTCCCACACTCTTCACGGCAGGCCCAAAACACAAGATATGGCTCCTTTTTTGGAGCCGACTTGTTATGAATACAACCTTCCTAATAGGATGTACAAGGCACTTTGCAAGTTATGGTGTCCTGATACTAACACCTTCCCGATGGGCGTTGGTGAAATCAGGATATCGCTGATGGATGTTCATTGGGTTTCCGGCTGTCCCATTGAGGGGGAGTACTGGAGAATTGCCTTCTTTGGGCGACTTGTTGAATAAGGAAATCGCTTCGCTTTTTTGCATCTTGTAGTTCAAGACTTACACTATATTGGTGACAACGCGGGAATCCGATCGGATTCGTCATTCCGATTGGATTGATTTTTGGTACCTTGGTGAATCCCGTGCTCCTCCTCATAAGTTCGAAATATTCCGACGGGCGAGATTGGGACTTCCAATCAGAGGAGGAATTATGAGGCCCATAACTCCTTTGCCGAACGAGAAGAAATCCAGGGAGAGGAAGACAAACCCTTGTGACCTTCTTGGAGTGAAGGAGGGTAGCAGCTAGTGGAGCACTGCCTATAAAACAATATGTTTGATGCTCTTCCTTTGTTGATTTGATCTGCCTTGGAGCGGGGACCTGATTCGTCCCGGGACCTTCTTACTTACGGTTTGTGTAGTGGCAGGAGAGGTATTCAATGTGCTTTGGCGATATTATGTGGTTTATACAGTGGACTCACTTGGGCATATCTGGGCTTGTCCACTGTTGCCAGCTCCTGAGGAGAGGTAGGTCAGACCAGCTTCTTCTGTCCCCTGCACTACCTTTCTGGTTGGATCGGTTTACACTTTAGAGGTGTCTTTGGAATTCATGGTTCTCCAAAGCATCATCCTTTTCTGCCTACTATTGTTGTAGTTCTAAATGCATATCTTCCGTGGGAGAAGCAGTATGAAGATGTTCGAGTACTGTTGCGGCGAATGATGGGTCCTGACTTTTATTTTGCATCTGAACACTTAAACATCAACTTCGAGGGGAAAATATTTAGTGATCAGCGGAATATGCCTTACCCAACATTCTGGTTCTTCATAAGCTGCAAGCCAAAATATTTGATCTTCAACTTGGTGAGGTTGTGGTGGTGGAACGATACTCATCTCACCGTTTTCCTTGCACACCTTTACAACAACACATGAGGCCCTCCCTAACAACTCCCCTGACCCAAATTTACTCGGTTCTTAATCTTAAGTCAACCCTTCAGCACGACTGGCTCTCTCCCTGGCTCTCCCTTACAGTAGTGTAGTCGACATGCTTCACTCTCTCTTTCTGGCCCCTTTGCTTTAAGCCTAGGTTAGCCACCTCGTCATCCATCGTTGGATGGCTCTAAATCTCTTTGGATCTCGCTACCCTAATTCTAGGTCAAGGGATTGATGGCTGAAGCAAGCTATACATGACAAAATACTTTTGGAAGGCTGAGAAGTCATCCCACAAGGGAGGAGTGGTCATCTCCAGAATTTTTGCAATGCAACCTTTAATTTAAAGGTGAGCCCTGTGAGGGATATCTACCCAAACTTGTATTGCAACACTGGTATACAATTAAGAAGGCATACAACATTCTTTTCACTATGAGTTTTTGTTTGGGTAGTTCGACATACTGCCACTAGTTCACTGCCATCGTGAGAATAAATGACAGATGTGATCATTCAATGTATTTGGTTGAACATATCAAGAACTTAATCTATTTCAAGATTGTGTTCTAATTGATTTAAAGAGTATCTTTTGTAGTATTTCAAATAGTGGTGTTGCAGCGATAATGCAATAATGGGGTAAGGGTAGCTTGGTCATACAGAATTAAAAAGGTCTTGAAAAAAACCAGATCTTGTATAAAACACAAAGCCATCTATGCCCGTTAGATACCATAGATCTGACCGGAAACTAAATCCCAGATATCAGTATGGGTCAGGTATGTACCCCTCCCATAACTGGGATGGAACATTGGAGGGTATTATTGAAAGTGCTTGTTTATTTATCTCTTGAGAGGGCCAAATGGCTTATAATAGAGAACATAGTTTTACTAAAATAGATGGGTAATCCTTGTAGGTCCGTTTATGTATTTCTTATAAGATAGTTATTACTATAAGCTTATTTTGACCGTTCTCACATTCAATTATCAATTATGTCGGTCATTTATTATATTCTTTTGTTTTTGTGAAAACATCCTAATTAAAGTTGTCCATATTTTCAGGTTCAATAGTCTTGAACTGTGTCCATGTGCGCCTTCTCGGAAAAGAAAGTCTACTTCATTGATTAAACTAGAGAAACGGAAACGAAAGAAATATAATGATTCTGAAGCTTTATTGGTACTTCTTATCTCATGCTTTATATACCTTTTTTATTAGTGTCGTATTTTCTGTGTTGGATGCGAAAGAGAATCTTTTCATAGAACTATTGATGGGGACATCGAGCCTCGGCCCTGGCGAGTGTACCAGCGCAGGAGGCGACATCTGAGCATGTGGTTCTAGCCATGTTGGCTGTTGTTCTTTTTCTGTTTTGTTATTTGGGTTGTGTACTTTTAGTCCCACCTCGATTAGTGGGCTTTTTCTTCTGTCGTTGTAAGCCTATTTATAGGCCTTTCATCTTTCTCTTTAGGATGCAATGAATAAAAATTTTATCTCTTCCACATGTGTGAGAGAGCTAAGGTGAGGCGTGTGAAACCCGAGCCTATACCTAGGTGTGTGAAACCCTAGGCCCCCAACTAGGTGTGTGAAACCCTAGTGGGACCATCCCCCCCCCCCCAATCCCGTTTCCCCCTTCCCCTCTTAGCCGCCGGTCCTACCCTCCCTCCCTCTCTCTCTCTCTCCCGACCCCTCCCTTCCCGTCCCCGAACCCCCCCAGCCGATCCGGCCCGCCCCGGCACCGCCACCAACCGAACCCTCCACCCCGCCTCTCTCTCTTCCCCTCCCCCTCCCGCGAACCAGACCCAACCCGACCCCTCCACCCCCGCCTCCCTCTCTCTCCCTCCCTCTCCCGCGACCCAGGCCTAACCCGACCCGTGCCCGACCCCGATCCCCCTCCCCCACCTGCTACCCGGTCGGACCCCACCCCTCCCTTTTCCCTCCGTGACCTAGCCGCCCCCACCACCCCTGCCGCCCGATTCCCCACCCCTTCCCCTTCCCTGCAGCCCACCCGAACCCCTCTCCCACCCCTGCCGACCGAACCCTCCCGTGCCCCACCACCACTGCCTTCCTCCCCCTCCGGGCAACAGCCCTAAACCCCCCCTACCTCTCCACCCTAACAAAGCTCCTCCCCACGGTATGAAGTTATGGCGGATCCCGATGTTGATCACGGCCTGATCGACGACGAAGACGGCTTTCTCGACATCCAGTCTCCCTTCCTCGACTTCCGGTTCAACGCCGGCGAGAGCGTGAAGGATTACGTGGATCGCATCACCTACCTCGTCGCCAAGGACGCGGAAGCACGGCTGGGCATCTCGGAGAACCATCAGCGTTGGCATCCCGGCGCACCCGTACATCCTAACGTGCTAGCCCTTCGGGCTCTCGCTCAAGCTCCGGCTCAACCTGAGGACACCGCATCGACTTCGACTCCTCCACCAGTTGAGCTCCCTGAGGTTCCCCACAATCCTCAGTAGGTGAGTTTCTTTCCCCGGTCAATATCGGGTGGTGACACCAATGATCGATTATCCTATATTTTATCTATGCAAACTGCTGTCCCGTTGAATGGTGAGCTGTGAGATTCTGATTACCCTGTTTGTTATTAGCCCTGATATTGCATCTGGAATCCTGCTGGTATAACTAGGCGTTTGTTGTTCGGTTAATTTAGGTTGGGATACCTGCTTGCATGCCTGTTATGCTTTGCTAAAACCATTAGCCATATTATTTGTTTAAATCAACTTCCTGTTTCGGCTCGGAGCAACAAGCGACCCCGTCGCGGCTCAACGAGTCTTTGAATTCCCTGTCGCACATACTGTTCCACATCATTTTGGTATCAGAGCATGGTTAGAGCTAGGTCATTTGCATTCTATACCTGATCCTGCAACTTGCATTCATCTTAGTCTGGTGCATTAAGTTTCAAAAAAAAAATAAAAATCATTAGCATCATTTTGGGTGTTGTCATTGCATGCCAACCCGAAGGGGTAGGCCCTATCTATTAGGAGAGTCTAGCGCGTCGGACAACTACAGTATGGATCCCGAAGCCCTGACTAGAGCACTTGCCGAGTTGACCCAAGGCATAACCACCATGAACCAAAACCTCGCCGCATATCAGCGCGACACCAATGCCCGGTTAGACCGGATGGAACACGCGCTGAGCGATCCGCATGTTGAATTTCCCAATCCCCCTCAAGGGCACCCGGCCAACTGGCAGAACAATCCGGTTAGAAGTACCGTCCTTTGATGGTAGACATGATCCCCAGTTTTTCCTGGATTGGCTCCAGTCCATGGATCGTTATTTCATGTGGTATCCTTTAACTGAGGTTAGGAAGGTCCGCTTCGCAGCCATGAAGCTCAGCGGACCCGCGAGCCAGTATTGGACCAATGTGGAAGCATTGAGAGTTGCGCGAACCCAGGACCCGATTGATACTTGGGTCGCCATGAAAAACGAGCTAAAAGGTAAGTACGTGCCACCGTCGTACCAGGCACGACTGTTAGACCAATGGCACCAATTTACCCAAGGTAGCAAATCGGCTAAGGACTATGTGGCCAAATTTGACGAGTTCCTCACTCGCTGCAACGTCCTTGGGACCGAGACGCCTGTCCAAGTCCTTTCCCATTTCCGGTCTGGTTTGAGGGAAGACCTAAGGAATGAGCTCCTCGCCAGAGATGTCACGGAATTGGAAAGAGCCTACGCTTTAGTACAGGACCTTGACGCCTCTAGGTCCAGTCATGCCTACAGGCATCCTGACTCTAGGAGCTATCCCACCAAGCCCTCCCCTAGCAATTCCAATCGGACCTACCCCAACTCGTCTCAACAAAAGCCCAGCATTCCCAACAAGAATTTTGAGAGGGACGCCCGAGGAAAGAGTGTCGAGCGTGACTTCTCTAAAGTCAGCCCTCTCACAAAGTGTTACTAGTGTCAAGGGTATGGCCACGTGGCTGCCAACTGCCCCAGCCCTGTCAGAGTCAACATTGTCGATGGCAACCCCATTGAGGCAGTAGAGCCTGGAGAAGCAGAATTCATCTACCAGGCAGAAGAAGAAGATGGAGATTTCGATGATGATGATGACGGTGCCATTCTGAGTTGTCTTAGGCAGTCGTCGTCCCCCACCGTGTCAGTTGTTAGGTGCACGCTATCCCAACCCAAGGATCATGGTGATTGGAGGCGCACCGCTATTTTCCACACGTTCACCAAGATTGGGGATAAAAATTGTAAGGTCATCATCGACAGTGGCAGTTGCATCAATGCCGTATCATCTGCTGTTATCGCCAAGACTGGCCTTAAGGCCGTCCCCCACCCTCGTCCCTATCAAGTGTCTTGGATCAACTCCACTGCCATGGAGGTCAAGCAGAGATGCCTAGTGCCCATTAATTTCAACATCTACCAGGACAAGATCTGGTGTGATGTCCTGACCATGGATGTGGGCCAAGTTATCTTAGGAAGACCTTGGCTTTTCGACAACGACGTTCTCATTTATGGGCGCTCAAACATGTGTCTGTTTGAACATGAGGGCAAGAAAGTTAAATTGATTCCCTCCCCACCCAAGAGTGCCCAAGCCGAGCAAAAGACTGCCCCCGCAAAGAAAGCCAAGAGCGTTAGTTTCGTCAGCGCCAAAGAGCTGAGTCACGAGGTAGAAAAGGGAGCTCCTGTCATCATCCTAGTAGCAAGAGAAACCCCTAAGGACTCCGGCCAGTCGATTCCTCCTGAAGTCACCCCTGTGCTTAGGGAGTTTGCTGACGTTTTCCCTGAAGATCTCCCTGACCAACTGCCCCCGATGCGCGACATACAACATGCCATTGATTTGGTCCCTGGGGCAAGAATTCCCAACCTGCCACATTATCGAATGAACCCTACTGAACACGCGGAGTTAAAGAGACAGGTTGATGAACTCCTGCAAAAGGGTTTTATCAAGGAGAGTATGAGTCCGTGTGCGGTCCCCGCCCTTCTGACGCCTAAGAAAGACGGATCGTGGCGCATGTGTGTCGATAGTCGCGCCATCAACAAAATAACAGTCAAGTATCGTTTCCCTATCCCGCGACTGGACGACATGTTGGACATGATGTCCGAAGCTACCATTTTCTCCAAGATTGACTTAAAGAGTGGCTATCACCAAATCCGTATCCGTCCGGGCGACGAGTGGAAGTGATGCGATGCGGAATGCTTAAATTAATCCAAGTGTAGAATTTAACAACTAAATTCAGATTTCAGCATGTATAAATAAATTTCAGCAAAGACCTATGATCATAATTCACCATTCATTCACTACCAATCAGATTTAATGCAACGAAACAATAAAAGGGACAAGATGAACAGTAATTTCAGATTATAATACTGAATTCCAGCAATAAGAACAAGAACACTTTCAAATTAATAATCCAATGTCTCAAGAACATGCAAAGATCTAATCGAATAAACCCTAATGGATGAGACTCTCGGGAAAACAGAATTCTAGGGATCCTACGGTGAAAACAGCAATAGGGCCGGTTACAGAAAGCAGGTTATCACATGAAGATTATCGAGGATCGATCTCACCATGCTCTGGTCAATGCCGGCAGCTTTCCGATGCTCCGAGGTTGCAGATGAATGGCGCGGAAGGGGAGGCGTGGCTCAGAAGACGGGGTGAAGAAGCCGAGACGATGATCTTGAAGAAGAAGAAACTCCACGTCGATCTTCCGTGAAGCCGAGGATGAATAGCGAGGCGACGGGGTAGAAGCGTGCGGAAGGAAGAAGTAGACAAGAAGCAGAGAGGATTTCTTCGGAAGGGATAACCGAACAAGCGCACACGCTTCTTCAATCTAGGGTTTCAATTTCAATTTCATCTCCCTTTGTGCAATTAGGGTTTTAGGATTTATAGGAAACAACTAGAGAAAACAAAAAAGGAAAGGAAGGGAGAGAGAGTCCGATCGGGTAGAGAGAGAGAGAGAGGGACGCACGGGTGAGATGGGGAAGGCCGGGTGTGTTCGCGGGAGAGAGAGAGGGGGCCGGTCGGGTAGGGCTTAGGTTAGGGTTTTTGGTTTTTTAATTCCCCTTCGAATCTCATCCGTTGAGATCTATTCTAACCTAACATCCTACGGCTAAAAAGTAAACACAGAAACGAGTCAGTTCGGCATCTGTGGCTCGAACCGGATGCGAACATGGCTCGCACCTACCCAAACCAGAAATAAAAACTGAAATAACTAACGATCCGCTGGTCGGATCGAAATAAAGTAAAAACCAAAACTGTGGGGCTTCGATGAAGCTTTCCACTGATGCAGACGGATCGACGATCGGGTTCCTGGATCTCTGGCGCGGATGAAAATACGCCATCAGCTGTAGAAAAACTGCACGTAGTGGCTCGTCTGCATCAAGTCCCCCGGACTCAAAAGAACTCGACTCCTGTCGAGCCAGGTCCTGGGTCCGGCGGAGGCTCCCCTGGCAGCAACTGCAGCCGCTGCCTCTGAACTGACTGCTCTCCCGGGTCCGGTGGCCAAGTGATCCGCCTCAGGTACACGGCAACTCCATCTCGTAGCCTCTGCCCCTCGCCGCCAAGCGAAGACCTGAAAGTCAACACCAACATCCTCCGCTGCACGATAAGATCATCAAAAGACTCAGATAATTTCATGTGATAATAGGAATGCGGGTTGACATGAAATTCAAATGACATGTGAAAAGAAAGGCCGCGGGAGCATAATGTGCTGCGGGTCATCGGCTTGCGCGATTGGCAATGGTATACTTGAAAGGCCATGGGTTGCGGGTGCGTAATGTGTTGCACAAAATGGCCTGCGCACGGTGCAAAACAAGGGGATTCTAAACCAGGAAGATATGTCATGTCATCATTGTCCGGATGCAGTGAATAAAATGAGAAATTAAAGAATCCATCATGCCAAGTGTTATGATTTCGAAAAATTAAAGATGATGGGTTGGTTGAAAGTTGAAAGCATGATTCATAAGTAATTTGCATCGAAAAATGATCAAACATGCCAAAATCGTCGTTATTGCTTGACTCAACACTTGGATGACAATAGGGATGCACATATGAATGATCTATGAATGAATGGAAGGCAGGTAAATGATGAATGCAAGTGTCATGAATGCCTACCGACCCTAAATGCGATGTGCATGCAATGGAATTCAAAATGTTCTCTAATCCCTTATCAATCGTCAGTAAAGCAGATGAACATCCAACTAAGTTTTCAGCGAATGGTGGCATGGACGGACTCTGACTCAGAAGGGCTTGAGGTGCATGGGACCGGTGTTTCCTAAAACATGTAGGCCATAGGGTGACATTGATGCCATCCTTCAGGAAAGTATAGGTGTTGGCTCTACCGTGATGTTGGACATCTCGGTCGAACTGCCATGGACGCCCTAAGATAACATCAGCAACCTCTAGCGGAATGATATCGCACCAGATCTCATCTCTATATTGCAGCCCAATGGATAACTTTGCCAAACAACAGTGAGTGACCAGCTGACTTGTGGTGTTGTCTAGCCAGGATGTCTTGTAAGGGTGAGCTAATGGTTTAACTTTCCATTGCTTGCTCCTAACTACCCTTTCATTTATCAGATTGGTGGTACAACCTCCATCGATCAAGAGACAAAGGTCCATTCCGTTGACAGTGCAGATTGTTCGGAATAGTTCGAACCTCTGGTTCTTGCAGTGTGGCTTAGGGGGTCCTCCACAGAGCTCGTGGGGTAACAACGCTTTGGGTGCTTGGGGCGATGGCGACTGGTGAATGACCAACAGTGGTGCAGTCACATCATCCCCCTCCAAGACTAATTCATTAAAGTGTTCCCCATCAGATTCGTGACTATCCTCGTCATTATCCGCAAGATTTGTCTGTGGATGGAATTGACGGCGAGGACAGTCGGCGGACTTGTGACCCGGCTGGTTGCATTTAAAGCACTTTATCTGACTCGGGTTGGGTCCTAGGACTCCTTTACCCTTCTCAGTGGGTGCGGGAACTGTGCCAGCTACAGGTGAAGGTCCAGGGCGTGGTCTACTAACGGATCCGGATGGCGCCCTGGTGATGTCATATCGCCGGGACGCAGATCGGGAGTGGTGAGACTCGACTTTCTTGGCCCGACGGTGTGCGTCACTGACCTGATACAAGTCGTGAAGAGACACCACCTCCTGAATTGAAGGCTTGAGACCGTTGACATACCTAGCGACGCTCTGCTCTTCATCTTCGTGCAGATCGTTCCGAGCTTGGAGCTTGTAGAATTCATTAGTGTAGTCGTTTACAGATTTATGCTCCTGTCGCAGGTTCTGGAATTTCTGGAACACATTCTGCTTGAAATCAGAAGGAAGGAACTTCTGTTGCATTTTTCCCCGCATATGTGTCCAGGTGGAAATATTTTCTTTCCCTTTCCTACCCCTAGCGGTCTGCAACTGTTTCCACCAAATCAGTGCATGACCTTTCAATTTAAGGCTGACAAACTTGACTTGTTTGTCGCGGGGAATTTCTTTCCACTCAAAATACTGGTCGATTCTCTCGGCCCATTCGAGAAACTCTTCAGGGTCCATCCTACCCTCGAACTCAGGAATTTCTATCTTAATGCCCTGATCCCAGCCCCAATGGGATTTCGATCTCCTATGACTTTGCCTACTTTGCCGCGCAGATCCATCAGAGGAACTGACGCTGTCACCTCCTGACCCGAGGTCTAATTCACTACGCCCGGGTGACGCTCTAGTCCTGTGTTCGCGACGGGGTCGCGGTGGATTCTGGGAATTATTGAAGGCTAAGGTCAAGGTTTCTATTTGGGTCTGAAGCCTCTCAATGTTATCTTGTTGCCTCATGAAGGCATCCTGCCAAGTACGGGGCGGAGAAGATCCAGCCATTACGGATAGTCTAGTAGATGCTATCGACTCACTACAAAGAGACAGGGATGGTCCTAATATGTATGCGATCACGCAATGCTGGGGTCCTAATTAATGCAAGATACAAACTAAAATGAAAGAAGGCAAATAAAAAAAAAAATTTCAGCAAACACGAGATGATGCGAGATGCGAGAGGACCGGTCGCTGCGTAAGGACGCGACGACTAGTGCGCTCTGATACCAACTTGATGCGATGCGGAATGATTAAATTAATCCAAGTGCAGAATTTAACAACTAAATTCAGATTTCAGCATGTATAAATAAATTTCAGCAAAGACCTATGATCATAATTCACCATTCATTCACTACCAATCAGATTTAATGCAACGAAACAATAAAAGGGACAAGATGAACAGTAATTTCAGATTATAATACTGAATTCCAGCAATAAGAACAAGAACACTTTCAAATTAATAATCCAATGTCTCAAGAACATGCAAAGATCTAATCGAATAAACCCTAATGGATGAGACTCTCGGGAAAACAGAATTCTAGGGATCCTACGGTGAAAACAGCAATAGGGCCGGTTACAGAAAGCAGGTTATCACATGAAGATTATCGAGGATCGATCTCACCGTGCTCTGGTCAATGCCGGCAGCTTTCCGATGCTCCGAGGTTGCAGATGAATGGCGCGGAATGGGAGGCGTGGCTCAGAAGACGGGGTGAAGAAGCCGAGACGATGATCTTGAAGAAGAAGAAACTCCACGTCGATCTTCCGTGAAGCCGAGGATGAATAGCGAGGCGACGGGGTAGAAGCGTGCGGAAGGAAGAAGTAGACAAGAAGCAGAGAGGATTTCTTCGGAAGGGATAACCGAACAAGCGCACACGCTTCTTCAATCTAGGGTTTCAATTTCAATTTCATCTCCCTTTGTGCAATTAGGGTTTTAGGATTTATAGGAAACAACTAGAGAAAACAAAAAAGGAAAGGAAGGGAGAGAGAGTCCGATCGGGTAGAGAGAGAGAGAGGGACGCGCGGGTGAGATGGGGAAGGCCGGGTGTGTTCGCGGGAGAGAGAGAGGGGGCCGGTCGGGTAGGGCTTAGGTTAGGGTTTTTGGTTTTTTAATTCCCCTTCGAATCTCATCCGTTGAGATCTATTCTAACCTAACATCCTACGGCTAAAAAGTAAACACAGAAACGAGTCAGTTCGGCATCTGTGGCTCGAACCGGATGCGAACATGGCTCGCACCTACCCAAACCAGAAATAAAAACTGAAATAACTAACGATCCGCTGGTCGGATCGAAATAAAGTAAAAACCAAAACTGTGGGGCTTCGATGAAGCTTTCCACTGATGCAGATGGATCGACGATCGGGTTCCTGGATCTCTGGCGCGGATGAAAATACGCCATCAGCTGTAGAAAAACTGCACGTAGTGGCTCGTCTGCATCAGGAAGACTGCGTTCAAGACTAAGGATGGACTATATGAGTGGATGGTCATGCCCTTTGGACTGACTAACGCCCCGAGTACCTTTATGAGAGTAATGACGCAAGTACTCCGGCCATTTATGGGTAAATTCCTGGTGGTGTACTTTGACGACATACTCATTTATAGTCAATCTCGGGCGCAACATTTAGACCACCTGCGTCAAGTCTGTGCCGTCTTAAGGAAAGAAGAGCTGTATGCGAATCCGAAGAAGTGCACATTTCTCACGACTCAAGTCCAATTCTTAGGATTTGTGGTTTCTATCGAGGGAGTCTCTGCGGACCCCGAAAAGGTCAAAGCCATTGAAGAGTGGCCTGAGCCCAAGACTATTCGTGATGTCAGAAGCTTCCATGGGCTAGCCACCTTTTATCGTCGGTTCATTAAGGGGTTCAGCACCATCATGGCCCCAGTGACTGACTGTCTGAAGAAGGGTGAGTTCACTTGGTCTAATGCCGCCACGAGAGCTTTTGTCGAAATCAAGAAAAGGATGGTTGAGGCCCCTGTCATGCGTCTCCCTGATTTTTCTAAGGTTTTTGAAGTGGCTTGCGACGCGTCTGGACTCGGGATAGGTGGAGTCCTTTCCCAGGAAGGCCACCCGGTTGCCTATTTTAGCGAGAAGCTAAATGACACCCGACAGAGGTACTCCACCTATGATAAGGAGTTCTATGCGGTGATCCAATCACTTCGCCATTGGCGACATTACCTCTTGCCGCAAGAGTTCGTTATTTTCTCTGATCACGAGGCCCTCCGTTATATTTACTCCCAGAAGAGACTGAGTGCGCGACATGGTCGATGGGTCGAGTTCCTCCAGGACTACACTTTTAGTCTGCGCCACAAAGCGGGAGTTGAGAATAAAGCTGCTGATGCGCTCAGCCGTCGTGTGTTCATCCTTTCCAAATTAACCACGGCAGTTGATGGGTTTGCTAGGATAAGAGCCGAGTATGAGTCATGTCCCGACTTTAGCGAAACCTATGCGTTATTGAGAGACGGAACCCTGGCCGAAGTTGATGGCTATCTCATGTATGATGGATATCTGTTCCGGGGACGAAAGTTGTGCATCCCACGAACGTCCTTACGTGAGTTCCTCGTGTGGGAGTTGCACGCTGGAGGTCTTGCCGGACATTTCGGAAATGAGAAAACAATTGAGGCCGTCGAGTACCGGTTCTATTGGCCGAGCCTGAAGCGCGATGTTGCTAGGCATGTTGGCAGATGTCACACCTGTCAGCTAGCCAAACAACACAAGCTAAACACTGGCCTTTACACTCCGTTACCGGTCCCAAATTGTCCATGGCAAGATATCAGCATGGACTTCGTACTGGGCCTTCCCAAAACTCTAAGGAAACACGACTCGATTCTGGTCGTCGTGGATCGGTTCTCCAAAATGGCTCATTTCTTGCCCTGCTCCAAAACAGCTGATGCTTCGAGGGTTGCGAAGATCTTTTTTGACGGTATCGTCAGATTGCACGGTCTGCCCAAGACCATTGTTTCTGACAGAGATGTCAAGTTCACCAGTTTTTTCTGGAAAACCCTGTGGCACAAGTTGGGCACTAAGCTCCAGTTTTCTACCGCTTTCCACCCACAAACTGATGGCCAAACCGAGGTAGTGAATCGAAGTCTGGGAAACCTTTTGCGCACCTTGGTAGGTGAGCATGTTGGGACTTGGGATCTAAAATTGTCCATCGCTGAATTTGCATACAATGCATCTGTTAATAGGACCACTGGTTTGAGTCCCCATGAAATTGTGCATGGTTTTAAACCTAGACAGCCTATAGATCTCATCCCCATGGCTAACTATCATCAAGTCTCTGAATCAGCATCCGCATTTGCATCGCATGTCCAGGAACTACACAGGGAAATCAAAGACAAAATTGAGCAGAGTAATGCTACCTATAAGCTGCGAGCTGATCTCAGGAAAAGATTTAAAACATTTAATGTGGGTGATTATGTAATGGTCCGGATCCGTCCGGAACGGTTTCCCCCGGGAACCGTTAAAAAGCTGCATGCACGCAGTGCAGGGCCTTTCCAAATTTTAAAGAAACTGAATGACAATGCCTATGTTGTAGATCTCCCTGGAGATTTCGGCATCAGTTCCACATTCAATATCGAGGACCTAGTGGCCTACAAGGGTCCTGATTTTAACCCTAGTAATCCCCTCATAGGTGAGCCTTCCCAAGACCCATTTTCTGAGAGTCCGTCCCTACCCCCACTTCCAGAAATTCCCCCACATTATGCAGCAGATCAAATAGATAAAATTGTGGATGATGAGATTGTGTCCGGTAAGGACGGTGGCACCCGACGGTATCTGATCCGTTGGAAGGGAAGACCCGCCTCTGATGACAAATGGGTTGACCGCGGCGACCTTCAGCAGTTGGATCCTGACATCTTGGAGCAGTACGAGAGTTTTGCAGATCCTCACTCGACGGAGTCGAGCTCTCTCCCACCTGGGGAGAATGATGGGGACATCGAGCCTCGGCCCTGGCGAGTGTACCAGCGCAGGAGGCGACATCTGAGCATGTGGTTCTAGCCATGTTGGCTGTTGTTCTTTTTCTGTTTTGTTATTTGGGTTGTGTACTTTTAGTCCCACCTCGATTAGTGGGCTTTTTCGTCTGTCGTTGTAAGCCTATTTATAGGCCTTTCATCTTTCTCTTTAGGATGCAATGAATAAAAATTTTATCTCTTCCACATGTGTGAGAGAGCTAAGGTGAGGCGTGTGAAACCCGAGCCTATACCTAGGTGTGTGAAACCCTAGGCCCCCAACTAGGTGTGTGAAACCCTAGTGGGACCATCCCCCCCCCCCCCCCCAATCCCGTTTCCCCCTTCCCCTCTTAGTCGCCGGTCCTACCCTCCCTCTCTCTCTCTCTCTCTCTCCCGACCCCTCCCTTCCCGTCCCCGAACCCCCCCAGCCGATCCGGCCCGCCCCGGCACCGCCACCAACCGAACCCTCCACCCCGCCTCTCTCTCTTCCCCTCCCCCTCCCGCGAACCAGACCCAACCCGACCCCTCCACCCCCGCCTCCCTCTCTCTCCCTCCCTCTCCCGCGACCCAGGCCCAACCCGACCCGTGCCCGACCCCGATCCCCCTCCCCCACCTGCTACCCGGTCGGACCCCACCCCTCCCTTTCCCCTCCGTGACCTAGCCGCCCCCACCACCCCTGCTGCCCGATTCCCCACCCCTTCCCCTTCCCTGCAGCCCACCCGAACCCCTCTCCCACCCCTGCCGACCGAACCCTCCCGTGCCCCACCACCGCTGCCTTCCTCTCCCTCCGGGCAACAGCCCTAAACCCCCCCTACCTCTCCACCCTAACAAAGCTCCTCCCCACGGTATGAAGTTATGGCGGATCCCGATGTTGATCACGGCCTGATCGATGACGAAGACGGCTTTCTCGACATCCAGTCTCCCTTCCTCGACTTCCGATTCAACGCCGGCGAGAGCGTGAAGGATTACGTGGATCGCATCACCTACCTCGTCGCCAAGGACGCGGAAGCACGGCTGGGCATCTCGGAGAACCATCAGCGTTGGCATCCCGGCGCACCCGTACATCCTAACGTGCTAGCCCTTCGGGCCCTCGCTCAAGCTCCGGCTCAACCTGAGGACACCGCATCGACTTCGACTCCTCCACCAGTTGAGCTCCCTGAGGTTCCCCACAATCCTCAGTAGGTGAGTTTCTTTCCCCGGTCAATATCGGGTGGTGACACCAATGATCGATTATCCTATATTTTATCTATGCAAACTGCTGCCCCGTTGAATGGTGAGCTGTGAGATTCTGATTACCCTGTTTGTTATTAGCCCTGATATTGCATCTGGAATCCTGCTGGTATAACTAGGCGTTTGTTGTTCGGTTAATTTAGGTTGGGATACCTGCTTGCATGCCTGTTATGCTTTGCTAAAACCATTAGCCATATTATTTGTTTAAATCAACTTCCTGTTTCGGCTCGAAGCAACAAGCGACCCCGTCGCGGCTCAACGAGTCTTTGAATTCCCTGTCGCACATACTGTTCCACATCAACTATACAAATGTAACTTAGGTTTCTTCTCTTCTTATTTCATTTTTCATTGACTTTTTGAATGATTGCCCTACTTGTCATTTTGATATAATAAAATTAGCCCAAGCATTGTTTTGCATCTTAAAATTTTCTTTACATATATTTTGGCAGCATCACATATCGTTGTCCAGGTGTGGGTCAGCATTTGCTGCCTGTTCGTAGCTACTAGCATGGGTGCAATGTTTTTATCATTGATTTGGTATCCAAATCTCAGTGATGACTCGATTGGTCTTTTGAATTGTATAAATAATTATCTTGGAATGTGCCCCAAGTAAATGGGATATTCAGTGCTCCCAAACTTGGTTTTCTAACCTAAACTGGCGGGTGTTTACTTAGCTTGCTTATGCACACATGGTATTTTAATGGCAAGTTAAGAAATCATCGGTCCATGCATTACTTGGCCTATATTGTTCTAACCTTCATTCCTTGATCAATTGGTTGGCAATTGTCAGTCAAATTGGTTGGACCTTCAAGTATTTACAGTTTTAGCTAGATGCCTATGATTTGATGGGCATCTATCCTATAATTGAACTTTGAAGCCGTGTCGACACATGTCGACAAGGACATGTATATCCACATGCAAGGAAAGGATGGGTAAGATAGGAAAATGTATGCGATGGTTTCTACAAGAGATTGGGAGCTACGAAATAAAAAAGGGTAGAAAGAAATGTTCATCCCATTATCCAAGAGATTATCATTAACATGCTCTCATTTGTCTGATTATTATCATAACTTTTACCTATAATTATGTACAGTATATGCAATTTATAGTTACTATGTGATGTAGCCTGATATGGCTACGATAAACTCTTTGTCGCTTTATTATTATTGCTTACTGATACTTTTGTGATTCCATCTCTTGTCTCTGAGCAAATATCAGAAGGTTGGATCTTTAGTTATTTAATCTTTGCATGTTTGCTAGCCTACAATGTGGGGTTGACGCACCCGACTAGACTATCAGGCTAGCCTATTTATGATTTAAGTCTATTAATATGATGTTTCCATGTAGGATTAATAGGATCAATGGATGATGCATCCAACGGTTGTGATTGAGTAAAGCCATGGGGTGCCCATATGATTTAATAAAATCCTTTAGTGGGGCCTCCATAAGCCACCAGGCTCCCTTCTTTATCTGTTCATTTCATTATTAATCAAGTAATAATTACTAATTAGTTAGGCTAGCTCAACTAATAACATGGTGCGAATAACCCTCGCACCTTGGCTTATCCAATAAAAGACGTGTTGATAACTCATGATCTAAACATCCGATCGACCTGAAACAAGAACGAAAATTGTTCAGAATAAAAAATGCAACACAATGTACTGATTAGTTTTCCGATCTGTGCATCGATTTCTGTACCCAGCTGAAAATAGCAATCAGCTTTTCTGCATTCATCAACCTTCTGTTTTGATTACCTTAGTATGTTTCTCCTCTCTCTCTCTCTCTCTCTCTCTCTCTCTCTCTCTAATTTGTCATCTTTATTTACGTTTCCAGTCATGGACCAAGTTGCATGGTGACAATATTTGTACAACTGCATGCTTGAAGACTGATTTATCATGTCATTCAATACTATAAGTTCCGCAACTCATTGCTGTTATAACATGCCCGTTAAAACAAATTATAACAGGGCCCCTTTGATAAGTGGCTGCATGGGCTTTATATCTTGTTCAGTTGTTCGTTGATGCAATGAAGTTCATTCCTCAAAAATAAATGAACCAGGGCTTCTAACATTTTTTTGCAGTGAGCATCTGTTTGGCTTGGCTAACTAGAAGAGATTTATGGTTCCCATTGCTTTAGTCCTCTATGAAGGGATCTGACTTTCCGTGGCTAGTCACCTAGTTCTTCATTTTTTAAGGATGCCCATTTTGTTTTCAGTGAAATATTTGTGATATGCTAATACCTAATAAAGTTTAGTATAAATATGTTCCTTAAAGATGAGGCTACTTCCAAAGTACATATGTTATGATTAGGCCTTGAATCCTTTTGCTATCACGAGCTATGAGTCCGATCAGCAAGTGTTTGCTATCAATTTTTTAGTTTTAAGTGGTTCTTGTATTATTAAATGGGATGATCCATTGAAATAGTTTTAATATATGGGAAATGATTGAATTCCTATTCGCAACTTTGTTATCAGTTTTTGTGCTTTCAAATGGATGATCCTTTGAAGGAAGTTTTAGGTCTAATCTTAGTCTTGCCTTGTGCTCTTTTTCCTTTTTCTGACATTGACCCTTTTTTTGGTTTGTCTACCCCATTTTCCCATCATTATTAATGGACTAACATTTGCCTGTACCATTAGATTATGTCCTCTTGATCGCTGCACACACTCTTGAGCAAGTTGGGTTGAGTTGCTTATTTGAAACTGCGTCATCTAGCTAGTCATGAACATGGTACCATTTTTTAGTTGCCTAGCATGGCATGTACAATCCTTTTACTGCAGTTAATTTGTTAAAAGGAAAATTATTACTAATCAATCAGCACATAGAAGACACGGAACACAACTTCTGAGATTTAGCACAGTCCTAGGTAGTTTTGTATGAACTTTTTTGTTCCCACACGGGTGGGGTTTGCTCCCTATTCGATCAGGTGGTAACAAGTTGTATTATTTTCTAACCAACTGAAATAGTTGAATCATGGGAATGATTAAGAGCTACACATATAGAAAACACCAATGACGAGATCATAAGTAACCTTCTAGATGTTTTTGGTACTTGGTTCTTAGTTAATTTTGATGCATTGGACCAATATTAATTTGAAAAGTATGCAATTGAAGAAGATATTGTGTTGATTCATAGTTTGTTCAGGTTGATGGAGAAAAAGGTGGTGGGGATGCAGTTATTGGACCACAAGTATCTGAGAAAGGTTGTGAGAACTTTTCATTATCCTTGCAACTTCTCTATGTTGACATGTCTCGGACCCCCAAGATTTGGCTGAGGCTTATTTCTTTTGTGTTTGTTCTGTTAATGCATTCAATCATTTGTATTGCTCTCACATTTTTGTGTTTTGTTAATGATAACTTGTAGAAATTATTTTTGAGAAGGTCGAAGAAACTAAACCATTGAAAAATTCAGATGCTTCTCCAAATTCTCTCAGAGCGGATCAGATGGGCAAACTATGTTATGAAGACCATAATGTTGAATTGCGAAGGATGGCAAGGAATGATGAAATCATGAGAAAATTTTCCAGAGCTTTATGGAATGTTCTAAAGCAGTATAAGCAGAAACTTATGGTAATTTTCATGATTTTAGAAGATGCAGGTTGATCATTTTTAATATGGGTAGGGCTATGATGTTACCTTTTACTTTCACTCCATGAACTTGGATTTCTGACCAAGTTAGCCAAGGTCTCTGGCAGAGAACAGCCTTAGTGGCAAACTGGGTGCCTGGAAATCAAAATTTCTCTTTATTAATGGAACATAACTATAATATAGATATAGCATATTTAAGAATTATTCTGGAAGCCTATCATTTTACTTGAACTCAGTAAATTTATATATAATCATCTCGCTTAACATGCGTTTAAGTTCCACTGTCTACATTATTACTTAAAACATGAAGAACAAGCTTTGATAGGTTGCAACATGCAACAGATTGGACTATTATACTATCTCTCTCATTATGCATATCCATTAAATATTCAAAGAATAAATTGTTGTTCAATAATGATTTTGTTAACTTAACTCTTGGGTAAGACATCCCCAAAATATTTGATTTTTAATTCACGTGTGTTTAAAAATAAAAGGAGGACTAATTCATGTGTGTTTTAACATGTGTCGATTAAGGTAAGCTACATCGATCATTGATTAGGACGGCCCACTATGCTATTTGGTTGCTAATTATAACTCCAAAGACTCCTTGTGTGTATTACAATGGGTCAGGATTAAGGGACACTGTTTTTGCACTCAAATTTTTACACCGATTTTCAAATCATTAGATAGAGGTTTTAGAAGTTGTTAATTTTTTGTGAGCATAATCACCTTGACTTAAATAACACATCCACAAAAAATCAGCACATTCTAAAGCCTCTAAGTACATCAAATCTAAAAGACTTAATCGACCGTCCGTTTTAATTGTTAGTTTGAATAACATATTTAATATGTCTAGAGGCTTTAGAAAGTGCTGATTTTTTATGAATGTGCTATCTAAGACAAGGTGATTATGCTCACAAAAAATCAACAACTTCTAAAACCTTTGTCTTACGATTTGAAGATCGATGTAAAAATTTTGAGTCCAAAAACAGTGTCCCCCCCCCCTCTCTCTCTTTATTATATATATATATATATATATATATATATATATATATATATATATATATATATATATATATATATATATATATATATATATATATATATAGAGAGAGAGAGAGAGAGAGAGAGAGAGAGAGAGAATAGGGTCCGTGCTCCTCCTCTCCACTGTACATATCAGTCCTCCCCTCTAAAAAGGTGTCATGTGACACATTTCAACCTAATTTTTGTGTATGTATTGTCAATCCACTCTAGTTAGATTAGGAATATTAAAAAGATCATAGGAAAAAAACTTGGAACTATTCGATCAAGTTGCAACACATTCAATGGTAATCTACTATTAACAAACACACTTTCTTTTGGGGTGCTAAAAATGATATTTCAGATGTGATTTTTAATTTTTTTTATCTTGATCACTGTTAGGAGGGGCGAACCAAGTTAACCAAGGTGTGTGTGTGTGTGTGTGTGTGTGTGTGTATATATATATATAGAGAGAGAGAGAGAGAGAAAGAGAGAGAGAGAGAGGGAGAGAGAGAGAGAGAGAGAGAGGATACGGGGTATAGGCTGGCGGCCTATTTCGACAAAATGGGCAGCCGCCCATTTGACACCTCTAGGACTTTTAGAATGTGCTGATTTTTTGTGGGCATAAGCACCTTACCTTATATAGCACACCCACAAAAAATCAACACACTCTAAAACTTTTAGGGGCATCAAATGTTATATTTCAGATTAACGGTTACAACTGAATTTCGATAAAACTTCTAACATTTGATGCCCCTAGGAGTTTTAGAATGTGCTGATTTTTTTGTGGGTGTTCTATCTAAGATAAGGTGCTTATGCTCACAAAAAATCAGCACATTCTAAAACTCCCAAGGGCTTCAAATGGGTGGTTGCCCATTTCGCCGAAATAGGTTGGCAACTCATTTCTCGTTTCCTCTCTCTCTCTCTCTCTATATATATATATATATATATACATATATATATATATATATATATATATATATATACATATATATATATATGGATCAGAATCAGTAGCCAACACTGGTGGCAACACATCCATAAAGGTTTTGAAATTTGGTGAGGATGATCACCTTCTGATAGATAGCAAGTCCACAAAAAATTAGAACATTCTAAAATTCCTAGGTGTGTTAAATGTGAAGAGCTTTATCGACCGTCCATGTTAACCATTAATTTGAAGATGATCATTTGACGCACCTAGAAGTTTTAGAATGTCTTGATTTTTTGGGTGCATAGGAAGGTGATCATCCTTACCAAATTTCAGCAATTTCGTAACCTCTATGGATGTGTTGGCACCAGAATAGTTGGTTGTGGATCCCGACCCATATGGGTCAGGATCGAATGACCCAGCAAATAACCCAACACCATTAATGCACCTAGAGGTTTTAGAATGGACTGATTTTTTGTAGGCATGTTGTCTATGGTATGTTGATCATCCTCACAAAAAATCAGCCCATTCTAAAACCTCTAGGTGCATCAAATGCGCTCTTCAAATCAACGGTTAAAATTGATAGTCGAAAACCGTTGATTTGAAGAGCGCATTTGATGCACCTAGAGGTTTTAGAATGGCCTGATTTTTTGTGAGGATGATCAACATACCATAGACAACATGCCTACAAAAAATCAGCCCATTCTAAAACCTCTAGGTGCATCAAAGGGTGTTGGGTTATTGCTGGGTCAAAATTTGCTGGGTCAGCTGATCCTGAGGTATAGCATCATTGCTGCACCTCTCGCTTGTTTACCCTCCCTAGACGTTTTAGAATTTGATGATTTTTGGTGGGTGTGTTGTCTAGGTTAAGGTGATCATCCTCACCAAAAACCAGCAAATTCTAGAACTTCTAGGGTCATCAAATGATCTCGGCAAAATTAACGGTTATAGTGAACGGTCAAAAATGTTTCGAACATTTGATGACCGTAGAAGTTTTAGAATTTACTGATTTTTTGTAAGGATGATCACCTTATCCTAGAGAACACATCCACCAAAAATCACCAAATTCTAAAACTTCTAGGGTGGCAAACAATGCCTGAGGTGCATCGACGACACTGCACCTCAGGCCTAGGCTCCCTTTTTCCATATATATATATATATATCATTGATTTAGATACACACAAGCAATTTGATGGGCTATGGTTAAATGCACATCTTGTTTCAAAAGGTATATTAATGGTATTGTTCGTCAATACATGTTGTTAAATGATCTCATCATCAGATGCAAAACATGAAAATTTTGAAGATGATGAAAGGAGCTATACTCGGGGCATCAAAGCTAGTTCAAGCTATTATACAAATGGGGATACTTCTCGCAATTATATGCGGAAGCACTCAACACAAAATATCGAACACTTTCCTCTCAAACCAATACACAAGTGTAAGATCTATAGTGGAAGTCTACAAGTCAGCTCAATTCATCAAGCACTTGGTGATTGGATGCGTGCACCTAGGATTAAAACATACAAGGCTTGTGTGAAAAATATATGCATCATACATTCACACTCAATTCTCTCTTCCTCTCCGTGGGTACTAGTAGCTATATGGGTATAAGCATACAAAGCCAGACTGATTTGCAATGTAAAGCAGAACACACCACGGATTTCTAGGTGGAAACCCAAACAGGAAAAACTACCCAAGCCAAGCTCGGATGCACAAAGCAATCCACTAGAAAGAAGCAATAAAATAACGATAAAGAGCCAAAGGTATACTCTCGAAGTCTAGACGATTCGACAGTCCGAACCAACAAACTGTCCAAACGACTGCTCAATCGCTCTTTTGGTACACTCCTTTTCGTTTCTCTTGAAGCTTCTCCTCATGCAAGTCGCATATGTGTCTTC
This sequence comes from Chamaelirium japonicum, assembly GCA_947650365.1. NCBI lineage: Eukaryota > Viridiplantae > Streptophyta > Magnoliopsida > Liliales > Melanthiaceae > Chamaelirium > Chamaelirium japonicum. The sequence continues at coordinate 17,051,922 of OX393549.1, forward strand.
TTCGTGTGATTCGCTCTGCCTGGGTCCGACCCAATGACTCTGAGATGCACCTTGGGCTCAACCGCGGTTCCTACCCAATGAAACTGCATGCCTTACTCAAGAGGAAGGTTTTGGAGAAGAGAGAAGGAACGAAAGCGAAAGTACTTCCAACAAGAAACTATCAATCTGATGCTTCTCGAGGCATCCAAGAACCAAATCCCAATCATGGAGAAAAAGGAAATCCTAGGGATTTGATTCGTGGAGCTTTATGAATAACAACACATCATCGGGTTGGAGAAGGAATGTCTGTGGTTTCTCTTGCAAAGGACCCAAGGAGGCCCTCAATCCAATCAACCAAGACATACAAGGGAAACCTTGGCTTACATGAGGCTTAAATAGTGTTTTGAAAATACTAAATTGTCACGCTCAACCTCTGGACTCGACTTGGTTTGGGTCCAGGCCAAAAACATCTAAAAGACACTCAAATCTGACTTCAGCCTACGACAACGTGCACATGCTCACTCTATGACCGTGCATGTGCTGACTAGAATCCTCTGTTCTACGAATGAGCGTGCGCACTCTCAGAACTTGTAGCATAATAGCGTGCGCATGATGTGCGTATGCTAAAGCAAAATCTCTACCCATATTTCTACTGGACTTCAAACCACAATGCATGCACACATTGTACTGTAGCATGCGCACCTTAGCTGTCCAGTTTCACTGAAAGTACAAGGATACTTGGTTTTTTTTAGATCCAAAAAATTTGTAAAAATATATAAAAACCCAAATGATGGTTTTAAACTCAATACAGTGACCTTTTATGCATTAATAGTTTTTAAAACTCTTTTCAGAATCGAACCGAACCGAACCGATGCAAACCAACTCCTATTTGATTTGAGAAAAAGTAAGCTCAAATAAGTACAAATTAAAGTCTAGTTCATCTCCCAAGGAAATTTTACCTTTTAAGTGGAAGGGGATGGGACTTTGCTCGCAGTATTTTGACCTTGATCTTGCAAGTAGAGCACTTGTGCCACTTCTGATATTAAATGGATCTTCCGAACGGAAAAGGTTGGCACTAGTCCTAGACTGAAGAAGAATGGTCTTTAAATAGAAGAAAATGTGTTTGTCACACAAGCTATGCCAACTACGGAGGTACTATCATAGGTGGTAATAATCCCCCTTTTGCTCAGCTTTGTGACAAATGACAATACACTGAGAACTCCTGAAAAATAGGAAAATGCAAAGGTTGCCTTTCTCCTTTTCAGTCACCCTCTTTGCATGGTTTTGCTATCACGTGGTAGAAGCTTGGGCACCTGACTATTGCACATCTCAACAAACTCATCAGGTCAGATATATATTGATTCATAATAAACATGGAGATGAATGTTCGCAATGAAACAATACTCTTTCCCATGCTTACTGCCCCTCAAAGTAAACTCCCCCGTGGTATCACAATGTGTCAACAGAAGGAAGTGCAACATACATGTTACATAATATCTACAAGTGCAAGGTGCAAAGCATGGCATGTGGACGATGAATTGTCATCAAATGATGTATGTGATGTCATGGACCAATAAATCATATAAAATCCTAAAAGAACAAAGTTAATATCATATATGCAATTAAGTATGACTTTACTAGACCTACTATGCATTCATTTTAATTTATGCTCCAGATGATAACACATAATGGATGCATAACGACCAAAAAGATACTTGCATACACAACCATAGTCTAGTAGAGGTAGCTTTGACAATCAAATGGTAACCAACAAAAGGCAACACAAATGGTGGCAACAAATGAGACCATATCCATTGGAATGAACCATTGTAAGATCTGCTCATTGGATACAGAATTGCTTAGAATGGATATTGGAAGGTGGGGAGATAAAAAATTTTATCTGAGTAACTGTTCTGTAGCTGCTGCAATCCGAATTAGCAATTATTAGGCCAATGGAAATATCAGTTGCGTTAGGGACAAAGGTAAATAAGTTAAGTGTTATGTTGTGATTTGTTGGTGATCTAGTACTTTAACATAATTACTTGTTTTTGGAGTCTTTTATGTTTAGAGTGTTGTGTCAATTCAGAATATTCTATTGCAAGTTCTATGTAAAGAACATTGCATTAGGGCTTATGTAGGAGTGTTATTGCTGATATTGGATTAAGGGGGTTATTGAAGCTTGGACCTTTTGGTTGAAGGTTTCCCCTAGTCATCTTCTCTGCAGTTGAGAAATGCTGCACTGCATTTCTTCTTCATTATCCTTATCTTGTTGCTATTGCAATTTGTCACTTCACCATGTCCTTGAATGCTCTCCGGCAGCCATCACCATTACTGATGAATTATTGAAATTGTTCTTTGCGCTAATCACATTTTCAATGGTTTATACACATGAAGTGGCAACATGCATGAATTATTCGGGTGATCTGATTATACCTTCAAGGGATAAATGAGTGGGCCTCGAGTGTTCTCCAAGGCAAGCATGGAACATTCAATTATGCCGAAAGCATGGAACATTCAGTTATGCCGAAATTATGGAACATTCAATTATGCCGAAAGCATGGAACATTCAATTAATGCCTTTAGGGAAGGGAGTTTTACATAGAATAAAAGGTGGCTTCTCTAGAGCTAAGAATAAGGCATATTGTTATGTGTGATCGTATATGGGCATATGCTATGCGATCTGAATGGAGTTGTGCCACTGACATGTGCGTTCGCACAACTTATTGTTCGACCTCAACGACTGTATTTCTCCACCACACGCCTTCCACCTCCTTTATACTCTATATATACTCACCCAAACCTCCCCATTTTATTCCACCTCTTCTCACTCACTTCTAGCCTTCTTAAAGTTCTCTCCAATCTCCATTGCCTCTCACAATTCCAGCAAGTTCTTTTATTTTTTCTAATCTCAATCTCCCTCACTCTCGCATCCATCTCTCCTTGATCTCTCAAGAATCTAAGTTTAGGAGGAAGACATGACTGCAGGAAGAGGCATGAGATGGCGACGACATGGAACAACGAGAGGTCTATGCCATTGGCATGCGGTGTGCAGAAACAAGGATGAGGAGAGGGAACCACTGATACACCACCTCTACCAGACCCACTAATTTAGTATATCTTGCCCTAACCGTATTTTTCACATCACAAATCATGAAACTCCTCCGTTCACCATCATGTCTTATGCAAGTTCTTCAACACTTATCCCGGGTGAAAGAATGAGCACTATAAAAGTCTTTATGAGAAGAATATTTTAGTATGTGAGATGTGCTGCTATCAGAGTTATAATAGGATTGCTCGACATAAGCAGCACTTAACCCATGCTCCTGGTGCCAATGTAAATACATGTCCACAAATTATCTGTGAGATCCGAAGAGAGATCACGGAGTACATGGAAAAAATTTCTTGGAGAAGGTATGCTGATGCCCTGTTCGCACACTGAACCGACCTGGTTGTCGGGTTTGGGTCGGGTCGGGTCCGGGTGCAAGGCAAGTTAGGATCCGACATGCAAACCAGCCCTGAAACCCCTCGACGATGAAACGCTTGTAACTTTGCATTCGGGGATAGGATTTTGACGCGGTCAAGTGCGTTGGAAAGATATCAACGACACACATTTAATGGTGAAAGAATTAAATATTTCAATGGCTTGATTAATCAAGATTTCACAAACAAACAATTAATTATCCACAAAAAAGGCCATTATCTTTCCGACCGGAACTTGCAACACTGTACACAAGTCATCATTGCGAAGATCTCGCTAGTGCACACACAAACATCCCATGAGATATTATCATTTCCCAGAAAAGGTAACCAATGGCAAAGCGGTCATTTCTCTTTTATTAACTATTTAAATACACCTTCTAAATTACTGGTCTGTAACAATAGTTGAACCCATCTTGATGGGTTGCTGATGATGCTTTATACCCATACTGTATATAAAGACAGAAATGACATAATTGTCCGCTAATCAAAGTTCTAGATTATCCTGTTTGATATAAACATTTATACTGTTGGAAGTAATTTTGGTGATGCATTGACATTGGACATGAACCTTTAGACTAGCTGTTGTTTGGCTCCCAAAATCTTTTCTTGTTTTGGATCGATCTTTTGCGTTTCTTTTGAAGTTATCAAAGTCTTTTGTTTTATTGTTTGTTTTTCAGTATTGCTATATTACCATCTGAAGTTTTTAGTTTTGTACCCATAGTCATGAATTCATTTTACAGACTACATAATGTTAACAGGAATCGGATAATGAAGTTCATAGTCTGAAGGAAACGCTTAAAAAGAAGACCACCCAAATAATGGAACTGGAAGAAGAATTGAAGGAATTAAGGTCCAGTAATTCATGCCATAAACAGTCCCTGAAAGAATATAGTTCTGAAGTGGATGCTTGTGCACTTCAGCTACCATTACCATCTGCAAATTGGAACAAGTCAAAGAGCAGTAATGCACATATTGATAATAGTTTTACTCAAGTGGTAAGACTCTTCTTGTTGAAATTCGATAACATTTACCAGCTGGCTCTGTGATTACTTCTTTTATTCATTGAAGTTGTCTGCTCCAGCTCTTTAGAATTGAGTCCTTTAAATTTTGTTTTCCATGTTTAGCTTGGTGTAGAAGCATCAGACTGAAATTCTTGTTATCTGCTTTGGAGGCTCATATATCTAACCATCTCCATCGTGTTTGAACATCTTTTTACAAATGTAAAGTATATGACATGGCATCCCATCAGTTCTGAATAATAACTACATTGTAATATTTTCGAAGTTATTGCCCTATACTTTTACAGATACATGCTTAATTTAGCTCCGTTTTTTCTCTGATAGACTGGATTCAAGTGGTTTTAAAAATGTTATAAGACAGCATAATCTATAGGTTAAAATTGAAATCACAATGCAGGAAGAAAAGGCTAGTCAGATGCATTTTGTTCTTTCTCCTATGCTGGAATGCCTTTTAAAGGAGGTATTAACTTAGCTTTGTCTTACTACAGCTTGTATGTCAGAACCCTGAAAGTTCTTTAGTAAAAGAAGATCTTGACGTGGAAAATCCCGGAATCAAGGAGATTCTATTGGATACAAATTTGACAGGTTTAGGTCTAAATATTTTCACTATTTATGCACGATCTAAATGACAATATACACAATACAGGTTCACTTACCTATTTTCTGAATCTAAACTTGTAGAGCACATTCATATCCATTAATCACCTTTTATTGTTACATGAACTTGTAGGTGATAATGAAGGCATAATGGATTCCTTGGTAAAACAAAGCACATTGTCAGTGGAAGAGAAAAAGGTCATTTTCCATTATTTTTCTGGATAATGATGATAACCTTGGAGCTAAGAACTGTCAATCTAGTCACTGTATGAGCTCTTGCTTGATGCCATTTTACTACATCTATTTTCCATACGCTTCTCATAAGAAAGAATTTAATGCATGGAGATCGTAGTTTTTTTTTTCAAATCTCAGCTTCTGATGCTTTGCATTCATGTGTCATTGATATCGTTGAAGGACACAATCATCAGGATAGTATATAGCAATGTTCTAATGCATTTGATCTATCAAAATATGCTATGCCGTAGCCTATTACTGAGAAACATGAAATCTCTCAATGAAAAGAAAATGACTCTGGAAAAATGGTTGGAAGATTTGGATCTCAATAACCTTTCTTCTACTATTAACTTGGGCATAAGTCCAATATTCTTTCAATTTGATGACCATATTCATGAAAAATGTCAATGCCTGCCTCAATCTTGGAAGAGAAAGGTTGAGAGTTAATTTTAATTTGAAAGTTTATCATAATAAAAAAACTTAAATTACAAAATGAAATCTGATTTGATTTTCCTTAATGCTAGGGAGTATCCCTAAGCAACCTGCCACAAACCTAACCAACCTAATTGTGGTAAAGGGTATGTATGAGTTACAATTTTCAAAAAGACTCGCTTCGAGGGAGCGGAGTACAGAATATATCAGGAGATTGCGTGGAAATCCGTCTGTGATCCTTCGATACTCAATTGCGAAGTACCAAGATTACAACAAGTGTACAAAATGGAGAAGAGTGTTGTGGTGCTTTGATCCTTCTGGGCTTGGAGCTTTTGTCGGATAGGGGCTTTGCTTTACTTTTCTTCTTCACGTTTCTCCACTCGTTCTTTACTTGTTCTTCGACTTACTTTAAACTTGGATTTTCTTTCTTCTTCAATCTTCAATCTTCGACCTCCGATCTTTTTCTTCGATCTTTCTTGGACTTGCTTCGATCTTCGATTCTTCTTCTTCGGAATTTCTTGGAGCTTTAAAGTATCTTCGGTCGGGGGTTTTGTAGACTCTTCTTGTATCGAAAATCTAACCCTCTTTTTTCTTCCCTCCTTTTATAAGGGTCGAAGTAGTTATCATAGGCAATAACTACTTCGGGTGGTTGAAGCAACTCCCAGGTAGTTTTCATAACTCCTTGGATGGTTGACTTTCATAACTCCCTTGGATGGTTTGAATAACTACCGGGTGGTTTATAACCTCCATTGGTGGTTTTCTATAGGAGTTTCAAACTTCCCTACATTTTCTGTTAAGGTGGGGGTAATTATCAAGCAAACCGGTCTGACTTGATCGACTTGTGGTTTGAGTGTTGGATTCGAGTCGACTTACTGCGAGTCGAACCCGAACAGTGTTGACTCGTGATCCGGTCTCTTTCTGACTTGATGGATTTAATGAGTCTGTTGAACTTGGTGTAAGCTTAGTTGCAGGTGCTTACTGATGCAGACAAGCCTACTACGTGCAGTTTTTCTACAGCTGATCGTGTATTTTCACCCTCCCCGGAGATCCAGGAAGCCGATCGTCGATCCGTCTGCACCAGTGAAAAGCTCATTCAGAGACCTAAAACTTTGGTTTTTATTTTGTTTCGATCCGATCCACGGATCTTTAGTTATTTCAGTTTTTATTTCTGGTTTGGGTAGGTGCGAGCCATGTTCGCATCCGGTTCGAGCCACAGATGCCGAACTGACTCGTTTCTGTGTTTACCTTTTAGCCGTAGGATGTTAGGGTAGAATAGATCTCAATGGATGAGATTCGAGGGAGGATCAAAAACTCAAAAATCCCTCACCTAAGCCAACCGGCCGGCCCCTCTCTCTCTCTCCCGCGGACAACCTCTCTCATCCGCGCGTCTCTCTCTCTCTCTCTACCCGACCGGCCTCTCTCTCTCTTTCTTTCCTTCTTTGTTCCCTTGTTTGCTTCCCCTATAAGATCTAAAACCCTAATTGAGAAAAGGGAGAAGAATATGAAATTGAAACCCTAGATTGAAGAAGCGTGTGCGCTTGTTCGGTTTATCCCTTCCGACACATCTTCCCTGCTTCTGATCCTTTTCTTCCTTCGCAAGCTTCTATCCCGTCGCCTCACCACTCGTCCACGGCTTCACGGAAGATCGACGTGGAGTTTCTTCATCTTCAAGATCATCGTCTCGGCTTCTTCACCCCGTCTTCTGGACCACGCCTCCCCTTCCGCGCCATTCATCTGCAACATCGGAGCATCGGGAAGCCGCCGGCATTGACCAACGCACGGTTTGGATTATCCTCTGATCTTTTCATGTGATATTTCCTTTCCCGCAACCGGCCTTATTGCTGATTTCATCTTAGGATTCCTGATATTTTGTTTTTCCCGAGAATCTCATCCATTAGGGTTTGTCGTTAGATCCTTGATTGTTCTATGAAACTTTGGCTTACTATTTGAGATTGTGTTATGCATTATTGCTGGAATTCAGTTATATTAATCTGAAATTAAGTCTCATTTGTCAGTTTTATTATTTCGTTAACTTAAATCTGATTGGGATTGAATGGATGATGAATTGAGATTATAGGCTTTGCTGAAATCTGATTCTTATATGCTGAAATCTGAATTTGATTGTTTAAATTCTGCACTTGGGCTTATTTGAGCATACGCATCGTATCAAGTTGGTATCAGATCGTATCAAGTTGGTATCAGAGCGCACTAGTCGTCGCGTTCTTACGCAACGGCCGGTCCTCTCGCATAATTCGCATCATTGCCTGTTTGCTGAATTTTTTTTTTTTATTTGCCTTCTTTCATTTTAGTTTGTATCTTGCATTAATTAGTAACACGCATCGCGTGATCGCATACATCCATATTAGGGCCATCCCTTTTCTCTCTGCGTGACTCGATAGCATCTTCTAGAGAATCTAGAATGGTTGGGTCTTCTCCACCCCGTACTTGGCAGGATGCCTTCATGAGGCAACAAGAGTACATGGATAGGCTTCAGACCCAAATAGAAACCTTGACCTTAGCCTTCAATAATTCTCAAAATCCACCTCGACCCCCTCGAGAACACAGGGCTAGAGCGTCGCCAGGGCATAGCGAGTTAGATCTAGGGTCAGGAGGTGACAGCGTCAGTTCCTCTGATGGATCTGATAGGCGAAGTAGGAGAACTCATAGGAGGTCGAAATCCCATTGGGGCTGGGATCAGGGCATCAAGATAGAAATTCCTGAGTTCGAGGGTAGGATGGACCCTGAAGAGTTTCTAGAGTGGGCCGAACGAATCGACCAGTACTTCGAGTGGAAAGAAATCCCCCGCGACAAACAAGTCAAGTTTGTCAGCCTTAAACTGAAAGGTCATGCACTGATTTGGTGGAAACAGTTGCAGACCACTAGGGGTAGGAAAGGAAAAGAAAAGATTTCCACGTGGACACATATGCGAGGAAAAATGCAACAGAAGTTCCTCCCTTCTGATTTCAAGCAGAATGTGTTCCAGAAATTCCAGAACCTGCGACAGGAGCATAAATCTGTAGATGACTACACTAATGAATTCTACAAGCTCCAAGCTCGTAATGATCTGCACGAAGATGAAGAGCAGAGCGTCGCTAGGTACGTCAATGGTCTCAAACCTTCAATTCAGGAGGTGGTGTCCCTTCACGACTTGTATCAGGTCAGTGATGCACACCGTCGGGCCAAGAAAGTCGAGTCTCACCAATCACGATCTGCGTCCCGACGATATGACATCACTAGGGCACCATCCGGATCCGTTAGTAGACCACTCCCTGGACCTTCACCTGTAGCTGGCACAGTTCCTGCACCCACTGAGAAGGGTAAAGGAGTTTTAGGACCCAACCCGAGTCAGATAAAGTGCTTTAAATGCAACCAGCCGGGTCACAAGTCCGCCGACTGTCCTCGCCGTCAATTCCATCCACAGACAAATCTTGCGGATAATGACGAGGATAGTCACGAATCTGATGGGGAACACTTCAATGAATTAGTCTTGGAGGGGGATGATGTGACTGCACCACTGTTGGTCATTCACCAGTCGCCATCACCCCAAGCACCAAAAGCATTGTTACCCCACGAGCTCTGTGGAGGACCTCCAAAGCCACACTGCAAGATTCAGAGGTTCGAGCTGTTCCGAACCGTCTGCAAGGTCAATGGCATGGACCTTTGTCTCTTGATCGATGGAGGTTGCACCACCAATCTGATCAACGAAGCGATCGTCCGGAGCAAGCAATGGAAAGTCAAACCTTTGGCTCACCCGTACAAAACATCTTGGCTGGATAACACCACGAGCAAGTTGGTGACGCATTGCTGTTTGGCAAAATTGTCAATTGGGCTGCAATATAGAGATGAGATCTGGTGCGATGTCCTTCCGTTAGAGGTTGCTGATGTTATCTTAGGGCGCCCATGGCAGTTCGACCGAGATGTCCAACATCACGGAAGAGCCAACACCTATACCTTCCATAAGGACGGCATCAATGTCACCCTATGGCCTACATGTTTTAGGAGGCACCGATCCCACGCACCTCAAGCCCTTCTGAGTCAGAGTCCGCCCGTCCCACCATTCGCTGAACGTTTAGTTGGGTGTTCATCTGATTTACTAAGAATTGATAAGGGGTTAGGCAACATCTTGCATTCCATTGCATGCACATCGCATTTAGAGTCTGTAGGCATTCATGCCACTTGCATTCATCATTTGCCTGACTTCCATACATTCATAGATCATTCATATGTGCATCCATGTTGTCGTCCAAGTGTTGAATTAAGCAGTAAAGACGATTTTGGCATGTCTGATCACTTTTCAATGCAGAATACTTATGAATCATGCTTTCAACTTTCAGCCAACCCATCATCTTTAATTTTTCGGAATCATAACAATTGGCATGATGAATTCTTTAATTTCTCATTTTATCCACTGAACCCCGACAATGATGACATGACATCTCTTCTTGGTTTAGAATCCCCTTGTTTTGCACCGTGCGCAGGCCATATTGGGCAACCCATAATGCACCCGCAACCCATGGCCTTTCAAATACACCATTGCCTATCGCGCAAGCCGATGACCCGCAGCACATTCTGCTCCCGCGGCCTTTCTTTTCTCATGTCATTTGAATTTCATGTCAACCCAAACTCCTATTATCACATGAAATTATCTGAGTATTTTGACGATCTTATCGTGCCGCGGAGGATGTTGGTTTTGGCTTTCAGGTCTTCGCTTGGCGTTGAGGGGCAGGGGATACGAGATGGAGTTGCTGCGTACTTGAGGCGGATCACTTGGCCACCGGACCCGGGAGAGCAGTCAGAGCAGAGTCAGCGGTTGCAGTTGCTTCCAGGAGAGCCCCCGCCGGATCCAGGACCTTGCTCGACAGGAGTCGAGTTCTTTTGAGTCCGGGGGACTTGATGCAGACGAGCCTACTACGTGCAGTTTTTCTACAGCTGATCGTGTATTTTCACCCTCCCCGGAGATCCAGGAAGCCGATCGTCGATCCGTCTGCACCAGTGGAAAGCTCATTCAGAGACCTAAAACTTTGGTTTTTATTTTGTTTCGATCCGATCCACGGATCTTTAGTTATTTCAGTTTTTATTTCTGGTTTGGGTAGGTGCGAGCCATGTTCGCATCCGGTTCGAGCCACAGATGCCGAACTGACTCGTTTCTGTGTTTACCTTTTAGCCGTAGGATGTTAGGGTAGAATAGATCTCAATGGATGAGATTCGAGGGAGGATCAAAAACTCAAAAATCCCTCACCTAAGCCAACCGGCCGGCCCCTCTCTCTCTCTCCCGCGGACAACCTCTCTCATCCGCGCGTCTCTCTCTCTCTCTACCCGACCGGCCTCTCTCTCTCTTTCTTTCCTTCTTTGTTCCCTTGTTTGCTTCCCCTATAAGATCTAAAACCCTAATTGAGAAAAGGGAGAAGAATATGAAATTGAAACCCTAGATTGAAGAAGCGTGTGCGCTTGTTCGGTTTATCCCTTCCGACACATCTTCCCTGCTTCTGATCCTTTTCTTCCTTCGCAAGCTTCTATCCCGTCGCCTCACCACTCGTCCACGGCTTCACGGAAGATCGACGTGGAGTTTCTTCATCTTCAAGATCATCGTCTCGGCTTCTTCACCCCGTCTTCTGGACCACGCCTCCCCTTCCGCGCCATTCATCTGCAACATCGGAGCATCGGGAAGCCGCCGGCATTGACCAACGCACGGTTTGGATTATCCTCTGATCTTTTCATGTGATATTTCCTTTCCCGCAACCGGCCTTATTGCTGATTTCATCTTAGGATTCCTGATATTTTGTTTTTCCCGAGAATCTCATCCATTAGGGTTTGTCGTTAGATCCTTGATTGTTCTATGAAACTTTGGCTTACTATTTGAGATTGTGTTATGCATTATTGCTGGAATTCAGTTATATTAATCTGAAATTAAGTCTCATTTGTCAGTTTTATTATTTCGTTAACTTAAATCTGATTGGGATTGAATGGATGATGAATTGAGATTATAGGCTTTGCTGAAATCTGATTCTTATATGCTGAAATCTGAATTTGATTGTTTAAATTCTGCACTTGGGCTTATTTGAGCATACGCATCGTATCAAGTTGGTATCAGATCGTATCAAGTTGGTATCAGAGCGCACTAGTCGTCGCGTTCTTACGCAACGGCCGGTCCTCTCGCATAATTCGCATCATTGCCTGTTTGCTGAATTTTTTTTTTTTTATTTGCCTTCTTTCATTTTAGTTTGTATCTTGCATTAATTAGTAACACGCATCGCGTGATCGCATACATCCATATTAGGGCCATCCCTTTTCTCTCTGCGTGACTCGATAGCATCTTCTAAAGAATCTAGAATGGTTGGGTCTTCTCCACCCCGTACTTGGCAGGATGCCTTCATGAGGCAACAAGAGTACATGGATAGGCTTCAGACCCAAATAGAAACCTTGACCTTAGCCTTCAATAATTCTCAAAATCCACCTCGACCCCCTCGAGAACACAGGGCTAGAGCGTCGCCAGGGCATAGCGAGTTAGATCTAGGGTCAGGAGGTGACAGCGTCAGTTCCTCTGATGGATCTGATAGGCGAAGTAGGAGAACTCATAGGAGGTCGAAATCCCATTGGGGCTGGGATCAGGGCATCAAGATAGAAATTCCTGAGTTCGAGGGTAGGATGGACCCTGAAGAGTTTCTAGAGTGGGCCGAACGAATCGACCAGTACTTCGAGTGGAAAGAAATCCCCCGCGACAAACAAGTCAAGTTTGTCAGCCTTAAACTGAAAGGTCATGCACTGATTTGGTGGAAACAGTTGCAGACCACTAGGGGTAGGAAAGGAAAAGAAAAGATTTCCACGTGGACACATATGCGAGGAAAAATGCAACAGAAGTTCCTCCCTTCTGATTTCAAGCAGAATGTGTTCCAGAAATTCCAGAACCTGCGACAGGAGCATAAATCTGTAGATGACTACACTAATGAATTCTACAAGCTCCAAGCTCGTAATGATCTGCACGAAGATGAAGAGCAGAGCGTCGCTAGGTACGTCAATGGTCTCAAACCTTCAATTCAGGAGGTGGTGTCCCTTCACGACTTGTATCAGGTCAGTGATGCACACCGTCGGGCCAAGAAAGTCGAGTCTCACCAATCACGATCTGCGTCCCGACGATATGACATCACTAGGGCACCATCCGGATCCGTTAGTAGACCACTCCCTGGACCTTCACCTGTAGCTGGCACAGTTCCTGCACCCACTGAGAAGGGTAAAGGAGTTTTAGGACCCAACCCGAGTCAGATAAAGTGCTTTAAATGCAACCAGCCGGGTCACAAGTCCGCCGACTGTCCTCGCCGTCAATTCCATCCACAGACAAATCTTGCGGATAATGACGAGGATAGTCACGAATCTGATGGGGAACACTTCAATGAATTAGTCTTGGAGGGGGATGATGTGACTGCACCACTGTTGGTCATTCACCAGTCGCCATCACCCCAAGCACCAAAAGCATTGTTACCCCACGAGCTCTGTGGAGGACCTCCAAAGCCACACTGCAAGATTCAGAGGTTCGAGCTGTTCCGAACCGTCTGCAAGGTCAATGGCATGGACCTTTGTCTCTTGATCGATGGAGGTTGCACCACCAATCTGATCAACGAAGCGATCGTCCGGAGCAAGCAATGGAAAGTCAAACCTTTGGCTCACCCGTACAAAACATCTTGGCTGGATAACACCACGAGCAAGTTGGTGACGCATTGCTGTTTGGCAAAATTGTCAATTGGGCTGCAATATAGAGATGAGATCTGGTGCGATGTCCTTCCGTTAGAGGTTGCTGATGTTATCTTAGGGCGCCCATGGCAGTTCGACCGAGATGTCCAACATCACGGAAGAGCCAACACCTATACCTTCCATAAGGACGGCATCAATGTCACCCTATGGCCTACATGTTTTAGGAGGCACCGATCCCACGCACCTCAAGCCCTTCTGAGTCAGAGTCCGCCCGTCCCACCATTCGCTGAACGTTTAGTTGGGTGTTCATCTGATTTACTAAGAATTGATAAGGGGTTAGGCAACATCTTGCATTCCATTGCATGCACATCGCATTTAGAGTCTGTAGGCATTCATGCCACTTGCATTCATCATTTGCCTGACTTCCATACATTCATAGATCATTCATATGTGCATCCATGTTGTCGTCCAAGTGTTGAATTAAGCAGTAAAGACGATTTTGGCATGTCTGATCACTTTTCAATGCAGAATACTTATGAATCATGCTTTCAACTTTCAGCCAACCCATCATCTTTAATTTTTCGGAATCATAACAATTGGCATGATGAATTCTTTAATTTCTCATTTTATCCACTGAACCCCGACAATGATGACATGACATCTCTTCTTGGTTTAGAATCCCCTTGTTTTGCACCGTGCGCAGGCCATATTGGGCAACCCATAATGCACCCGCAACCCATGGCCTTTCAAATACACCATTGCCTATCGCGCAAGCCGATGACCCGCAGCACATTCTGCTCCCGCGGCCTTTCTTTTCTCATGTCATTTGAATTTCATGTCAACCCAAACTCCTATTATCACATGAAATTATCTGAGTATTTTGACGATCTTATCGTGCCGCGGAGGATGTTGGTTTTGGCTTTCAGGTCTTCGCTTGGCGTTGAGGGGCAGGGGATACGAGATGGAGTTGCTGCGTACTTGAGGCGGATCACTTGGCCACCGGACCCGGGAGAGCAGTCAGAGCAGAGTCAGCGGTTGCAGTTGCTTCCAGGAGAGCCCCCGCCGGATCCAGGACCTTGCTCGACAGGAGTCGAGTTCTTTTGAGTCCGGGGGACTTGATGCAGACGAGCCTACTACGTGCAGTTTTTCTACAGCTGATCGTGTATTTTCACCCTCCCCGGAGATCCAGGAAGCCGATCGTCGATCCGTCTGCACCAGTGGAAAGCTCATTCAGAGACCTAAAACTTTGGTTTTTATTTTGTTTCGATCCGATCCACGGATCTTTAGTTATTTCAGTTTTTATTTCTGGTTTGGGTAGGTGCGAGCCATGTTCGCATCCGGTTCGAGCCACAGATGCCGAACTGACTCGTTTCTGTGTTTACCTTTTAGCCGTAGGATGTTAGGGTAGAATAGATCTCAATGGATGAGATTCGAGGGAGGATCAAAAACTCAAAAATCCCTCACCTAAGCCAACCGGCCGGCCCCTCTCTCTCTCTCCCGCGGACAACCTCTCTCATCCGCGCGTCTCTCTCTCTCTCTACCCGACCGGCCTCTCTCTCTCTTTCTTTCCTTCTTTGTTCCCTTGTTTGCTTCCCCTATAAGATCTAAAACCCTAATTGAGAAAAGGGAGAAGAATATGAAATTGAAACCCTAGATTGAAGAAGCGTGTGCGCTTGTTCGGTTTATCCCTTCCGACACATCTTCCCTGCTTCTGATCCTTTTCTTCCTTCGCAAGCTTCTATCCCGTCGCCTCACCACTCGTCCACGGCTTCACGGAAGATCGACGTGGAGTTTCTTCATCTTCAAGATCATCGTCTCGGCTTCTTCACCCCGTCTTCTGGACCACGCCTCCCCTTCCGCGCCATTCATCTGCAACATCGGAGCATCGGGAAGCCGCCGGCATTGACCAACGCACGGTTTGGATTATCCTCTGATCTTTTCATGTGATATTTCCTTTCCCGCAACCGGCCTTATTGCTGATTTCATCTTAGGATTCCTGATATTTTGTTTTTCCCGAGAATCTCATCCATTAGGGTTTGTCGTTAGATCCTTGATTGTTCTATGAAACTTTGGCTTACTATTTGAGATTGTGTTATGCATTATTGCTGGAATTCAGTTATATTAATCTGAAATTAAGTCTCATTTGTCAGTTTTATTATTTCGTTAACTTAAATCTGATTGGGATTGAATGGATGATGAATTGAGATTATAGGCTTTGCTGAAATCTGATTCTTATATGCTGAAATCTGAATTTGATTGTTTAAATTCTGCACTTGGGCTTATTTGAGCATACGCATCGTATCAAGTTGGTATCAGATCGTATCAAGTTGGTATCAGAGCGCACTAGTCGTCGCGTTCTTACGCAACGGCCGGTCCTCTCGCATAATTCGCATCATTGCCTGTTTGCTGAATTTTTTTTTTTTTATTTGCCTTCTTTCATTTTAGTTTGTATCTTGCATTAATTAGTAACACGCATCGCGTGATCGCATACATCCATATTAGGGCCATCCCTTTTCTCTCTGCGTGACTCGATAGCATCTTCTAGAGAATCTAGAATGGTTGGGTCTTCTCCACCCCGTACTTGGCAGGATGCCTTCATGAGGCAACAAGAGTACATGGATAGGCTTCAGACCCAAATAGAAACCTTGACCTTAGCCTTCAATAATTCTCAAAATCCACCTCGACCCCCTCGAGAACACAGGGCTAGAGCGTCGCCAGGGCATAGCGAGTTAGATCTAGGGTCAGGAGGTGACAGCGTCAGTTCCTCTGATGGATCTGATAGGCGAAGTAGGAGAACTCATAGGAGGTCGAAATCCCATTGGGGCTGGGATCAGGGCATCAAGATAGAAATTCCTGAGTTCGAGGGTAGGATGGACCCTGAAGAGTTTCTAGAGTGGGCCGAACGAATCGACCAGTACTTCGAGTGGAAAGAAATCCCCCGCGACAAACAAGTCAAGTTTGTCAGCCTTAAACTGAAAGGTCATGCACTGATTTGGTGGAAACAGTTGCAGACCACTAGGGGTAGGAAAGGAAAAGAAAAGATTTCCACGTGGACACATATGCGAGGAAAAATGCAACAGAAGTTCCTCCCTTCTGATTTCAAGCAGAATGTGTTCCAGAAATTCCAGAACCTGCGACAGGAGCATAAATCTGTAGATGACTACACTAATGAATTCTACAAGCTCCAAGCTCGTAATGATCTGCACGAAGATGAAGAGCAGAGCGTCGCTAGGTACGTCAATGGTCTCAAACCTTCAATTCAGGAGGTGGTGTCCCTTCACGACTTGTATCAGGTCAGTGATGCACACCGTCGGGCCAAGAAAGTCGAGTCTCACCAATCACGATCTGCGTCCCGACGATATGACATCACTAGGGCACCATCCGGATCCGTTAGTAGACCACTCCCTGGACCTTCACCTGTAGCTGGCACAGTTCCTGCACCCACTGAGAAGGGTAAAGGAGTTTTAGGACCCAACCCGAGTCAGATAAAGTGCTTTAAATGCAACCAGCCGGGTCACAAGTCCGCCGACTGTCCTCGCCGTCAATTCCATCCACAGACAAATCTTGCGGATAATGACGAGGATAGTCACGAATCTGATGGGGAACACTTCAATGAATTAGTCTTGGAGGGGGATGATGTGACTGCACCACTGTTGGTCATTCACCAGTCGCCATCACCCCAAGCACCAAAAGCATTGTTACCCCACGAGCTCTGTGGAGGACCTCCAAAGCCACACTGCAAGATTCAGAGGTTCGAGCTGTTCCGAACCGTCTGCAAGGTCAATGGCATGGACCTTTGTCTCTTGATCGATGGAGGTTGCACCACCAATCTGATCAACGAAGCGATCGTCCGGAGCAAGCAATGGAAAGTCAAACCTTTGGCTCACCCGTACAAAACATCTTGGCTGGATAACACCACGAGCAAGTTGGTGACGCATTGCTGTTTGGCAAAATTGTCAATTGGGCTGCAATATAGAGATGAGATCTGGTGCGATGTCCTTCCGTTAGAGGTTGCTGATGTTATCTTAGGGCGCCCATGGCAGTTCGACCGAGATGTCCAACATCACGGAAGAGCCAACACCTATACCTTCCATAAGGACGGCATCAATGTCACCCTATGGCCTACATGTTTTAGGAGGCACCGATCCCACGCACCTCAAGCCCTTCTGAGTCAGAGTCCGCCCGTCCCACCATTCGCTGAACGTTTAGTTGGGTGTTCATCTGATTTACTAAGAATTGATAAGGGGTTAGGCAACATCTTGCATTCCATTGCATGCACATCGCATTTAGAGTCTGTAGGCATTCATGCCACTTGCATTCATCATTTGCCTGACTTCCATACATTCATAGATCATTCATATGTGCATCCATGTTGTCGTCCAAGTGTTGAATTAAGCAGTAAAGACGATTTTGGCATGTCTGATCACTTTTCAATGCAGAATACTTATGAATCATGCTTTCAACTTTCAGCCAACCCATCATCTTTAATTTTTCGGAATCATAACAATTGGCATGATGAATTCTTTAATTTCTCATTTTATCCACTGAACCCCGACAATGATGACATGACATCTCTTCTTGGTTTAGAATCCCCTTGTTTTGCACCGTGCGCAGGCCATATTGGGCAACCCATAATGCACCCGCAACCCATGGCCTTTCAAATACACCATTGCCTATCGCGCAAGCCGATGACCCGCAGCACATTCTGCTCCCGCGGCCTTTCTTTTCTCATGTCATTTGAATTTCATGTCAACCCAAACTCCTATTATCACATGAAATTATCTGAGTATTTTGACGATCTTATCGTGCCGCGGAGGATGTTGGTTTTGGCTTTCAGGTCTTCGCTTGGCGTTGAGGGGCAGGGGATACGAGATGGAGTTGCTGCGTACTTGAGGCGGATCACTTGGCCACCGGACCCGGGAGAGCAGTCAGAGCAGAGTCAGCGGTTGCAGTTGCTTCCAGGAGAGCCCCCGCCGGATCCAGGACCTTGCTCGACAGGAGTCGAGTTCTTTTGAGTCCGGGGGACTTGATGCAGACGAGCCTACTACGTGCAGTTTTTCTACAGCTGATCGTGTATTTTCACCCTCCCCGGAGATCCAGGAAGCCGATCGTCGATCCGTCTGCACCAGTGGAAAGCTCATTCAGAGACCTAAAACTTTGGTTTTTATTTTGTTTCGATCCGATCCACGGATCTTTAGTTATTTCAGTTTTTATTTCTGGTTTGGGTAGGTGCGAGCCATGTTCGCATCCGGTTCGAGCCACAGATGCCGAACTGACTCGTTTCTGTGTTTACCTTTTAGCCGTAGGATGTTAGGGTAGAATAGATCTCAATGGATGAGATTCGAGGGAGGATCAAAAACTCAAAAATCCCTCACCTAAGCCAACCGGCCGGCCCCTCTCTCTCTCTCCCGCGGACAACCTCTCTCATCCGCGCGTCTCTCTCTCTCTCTACCCGACCGGCCTCTCTCTCTCTTTCTTTCCTTCTTTGTTCCCTTGTTTGCTTCCCCTATAAGATCTAAAACCCTAATTGAGAAAAGGGAGAAGAATATGAAATTGAAACCCTAGATTGAAGAAGCGTGTGCGCTTGTTCGGTTTATCCCTTCCGACACATCTTCCCTGCTTCTGATCCTTTTCTTCCTTCGCAAGCTTCTATCCCGTCGCCTCACCACTCGTCCACGGCTTCACGGAAGATCGACGTGGAGTTTCTTCATCTTCAAGATCATCGTCTCGGCTTCTTCACCCCGTCTTCTGGACCACGCCTCCCCTTCCGCGCCATTCATCTGCAACATCGGAGCATCGGGAAGCCGCCGGCATTGACCAACGCACGGTTTGGATTATCCTCTGATCTTTTCATGTGATATTTCCTTTCCCGCAACCGGCCTTATTGCTGATTTCATCTTAGGATTCCTGATATTTTGTTTTTCCCGAGAATCTCATCCATTAGGGTTTGTCGTTAGATCCTTGATTGTTCTATGAAACTTTGGCTTACTATTTGAGATTGTGTTATGCATTATTGCTGGAATTCAGTTATATTAATCTGAAATTAAGTCTCATTTGTCAGTTTTATTATTTCGTTAACTTAAATCTGATTGGGATTGAATGGATGATGAATTGAGATTATAGGCTTTGCTGAAATCTGATTCTTATATGCTGAAATCTGAATTTGATTGTTTAAATTCTGCACTTGGGCTTATTTGAGCATACGCATCGTATCAAGTTGGTATCAGATCGTATCAAGTTGGTATCAGAGCGCACTAGTCGTCGCGTTCTTACGCAACGGCCGGTCCTCTCGCATAATTCGCATCATTGCCTGTTTGCTGAATTTTTTTTTTTTTATTTGCCTTCTTTCATTTTAGTTTGTATCTTGCATTAATTAGTAACACGCATCGCGTGATCGCATACATCCATATTAGGGCCATCCCTTTTCTCTCTGCGTGACTCGATAGCATCTTCTAAAGAATCTAGAATGGTTGGGTCTTCTCCACCCCGTACTTGGCAGGATGCCTTCATGAGGCAACAAGAGTACATGGATAGGCTTCAGACCCAAATAGAAACCTTGACCTTAGCCTTCAATAATTCTCAAAATCCACCTCGACCCCCTCGAGAACACAGGGCTAGAGCGTCGCCAGGGCATAGCGAGTTAGATCTAGGGTCAGGAGGTGACAGCGTCAGTTCCTCTGATGGATCTGATAGGCGAAGTAGGAGAACTCATAGGAGGTCGAAATCCCATTGGGGCTGGGATCAGGGCATCAAGATAGAAATTCCTGAGTTCGAGGGTAGGATGGACCCTGAAGAGTTTCTAGAGTGGGCCGAACGAATCGACCAGTACTTCGAGTGGAAAGAAATCCCCCGCGACAAACAAGTCAAGTTTGTCAGCCTTAAACTGAAAGGTCATGCACTGATTTGGTGGAAACAGTTGCAGACCACTAGGGGTAGGAAAGGAAAAGAAAAGATTTCCACGTGGACACATATGCGAGGAAAAATGCAACAGAAGTTCCTCCCTTCTGATTTCAAGCAGAATGTGTTCCAGAAATTCCAGAACCTGCGACAGGAGCATAAATCTGTAGATGACTACACTAATGAATTCTACAAGCTCCAAGCTCGTAATGATCTGCACGAAGATGAAGAGCAGAGCGTCGCTAGGTACGTCAATGGTCTCAAACCTTCAATTCAGGAGGTGGTGTCCCTTCACGACTTGTATCAGGTCAGTGATGCACACCGTCGGGCCAAGAAAGTCGAGTCTCACCAATCACGATCTGCGTCCCGACGATATGACATCACTAGGGCACCATCCGGATCCGTTAGTAGACCACTCCCTGGACCTTCACCTGTAGCTGGCACAGTTCCTGCACCCACTGAGAAGGGTAAAGGAGTTTTAGGACCCAACCCGAGTCAGATAAAGTGCTTTAAATGCAACCAGCCGGGTCACAAGTCCGCCGACTGTCCTCGCCGTCAATTCCATCCACAGACAAATCTTGCGGATAATGACGAGGATAGTCACGAATCTGATGGGGAACACTTCAATGAATTAGTCTTGGAGGGGGATGATGTGACTGCACCACTGTTGGTCATTCACCAGTCGCCATCACCCCAAGCACCAAAAGCATTGTTACCCCACGAGCTCTGTGGAGGACCTCCAAAGCCACACTGCAAGATTCAGAGGTTCGAGCTGTTCCGAACCGTCTGCAAGGTCAATGGCATGGACCTTTGTCTCTTGATCGATGGAGGTTGCACCACCAATCTGATCAACGAAGCGATCGTCCGGAGCAAGCAATGGAAAGTCAAACCTTTGGCTCACCCGTACAAAACATCTTGGCTGGATAACACCACGAGCAAGTTGGTGACGCATTGCTGTTTGGCAAAATTGTCAATTGGGCTGCAATATAGAGATGAGATCTGGTGCGATGTCCTTCCGTTAGAGGTTGCTGATGTTATCTTAGGGCGCCCATGGCAGTTCGACCGAGATGTCCAACATCACGGAAGAGCCAACACCTATACCTTCCATAAGGACGGCATCAATGTCACCCTATGGCCTACATGTTTTAGGAGGCACCGATCCCACGCACCTCAAGCCCTTCTGAGTCAGAGTCCGCCCGTCCCACCATTCGCTGAACGTTTAGTTGGGTGTTCATCTGATTTACTAAGAATTGATAAGGGGTTAGGCAACATCTTGCATTCCATTGCATGCACATCGCATTTAGAGTCTGTAGGCATTCATGCCACTTGCATTCATCATTTGCCTGACTTCCATACATTCATAGATCATTCATATGTGCATCCATGTTGTCGTCCAAGTGTTGAATTAAGCAGTAAAGACGATTTTGGCATGTCTGATCACTTTTCAATGCAGAATACTTATGAATCATGCTTTCAACTTTCAGCCAACCCATCATCTTTAATTTTTCGGAATCATAACAATTGGCATGATGAATTCTTTAATTTCTCATTTTATCCACTGAACCCCGACAATGATGACATGACATCTCTTCTTGGTTTAGAATCCCCTTGTTTTGCACCGTGCGCAGGCCATATTGGGCAACCCATAATGCACCCGCAACCCATGGCCTTTCAAATACACCATTGCCTATCGCGCAAGCCGATGACCCGCAGCACATTCTGCTCCCGCGGCCTTTCTTTTCTCATGTCATTTGAATTTCATGTCAACCCAAACTCCTATTATCACATGAAATTATCTGAGTATTTTGACGATCTTATCGTGCCGCGGAGGATGTTGGTTTTGGCTTTCAGGTCTTCGCTTGGCGTTGAGGGGCAGGGGATACGAGATGGAGTTGCTGCGTACTTGAGGCGGATCACTTGGCCACCGGACCCGGGAGAGCAGTCAGAGCAGAGTCAGCGGTTGCAGTTGCTTCCAGGAGAGCCCCCGCCGGATCCAGGACCTTGCTCGACAGGAGTCGAGTTCTTTTGAGTCCGGGGGACTTGATGCAGACGAGCCTACTACGTGCAGTTTTTCTACAGCTGATCGTGTATTTTCACCCTCCCCGGAGATCCAGGAAGCCGATCGTCGATCCGTCTGCACCAGTGGAAAGCTCATTCAGAGACCTAAAACTTTGGTTTTTATTTTGTTTCGATCCGATCCACGGATCTTTAGTTATTTCAGTTTTTATTTCTGGTTTGGGTAGGTGCGAGCCATGTTCGCATCCGGTTCGAGCCACAGATGCCGAACTGACTCGTTTCTGTGTTTACCTTTTAGCCGTAGGATGTTAGGGTAGAATAGATCTCAATGGATGAGATTCGAGGGAGGATCAAAAACTCAAAAATCCCTCACCTAAGCCAACCGGCCGGCCCCTCTCTCTCTCTCCCGCGGACAACCTCTCTCATCCGCGCGTCTCTCTCTCTCTCTACCCGACCGGCCTCTCTCTCTCTTTCTTTCCTTCTTTGTTCCCTTGTTTGCTTCCCCTATAAGATCTAAAACCCTAATTGAGAAAAGGGAGAAGAATATGAAATTGAAACCCTAGATTGAAGAAGCGTGTGCGCTTGTTCGGTTTATCCCTTCCGACACATCTTCCCTGCTTCTGATCCTTTTCTTCCTTCGCAAGCTTCTATCCCGTCGCCTCACCACTCGTCCACGGCTTCACGGAAGATCGACGTGGAGTTTCTTCATCTTCAAGATCATCGTCTCGGCTTCTTCACCCCGTCTTCTGGACCACGCCTCCCCTTCCGCGCCATTCATCTGCAACATCGGAGCATCGGGAAGCCGCCGGCATTGACCAACGCACGGTTTGGATTATCCTCTGATCTTTTCATGTGATATTTCCTTTCCCGCAACCGGCCTTATTGCTGATTTCATCTTAGGATTCCTGATATTTTGTTTTTCCCGAGAATCTCATCCATTAGGGTTTGTCGTTAGATCCTTGATTGTTCTATGAAACTTTGGCTTACTATTTGAGATTGTGTTATGCATTATTGCTGGAATTCAGTTATATTAATCTGAAATTAAGTCTCATTTGTCAGTTTTATTATTTCGTTAACTTAAATCTGATTGGGATTGAATGGATGATGAATTGAGATTATAGGCTTTGCTGAAATCTGATTCTTATATGCTGAAATCTGAATTTGATTGTTTAAATTCTGCACTTGGGCTTATTTGAGCATACGCATCGTATCAAGTTGGTATCAGATCGTATCAAGTTGGTATCAGAGCGCACTAGTCGTCGCGTTCTTACGCAACGGCCGGTCCTCTCGCATAATTCGCATCATTGCCTGTTTGCTGAATTTTTTTTTTTTTATTTGCCTTCTTTCATTTTAGTTTGTATCTTGCATTAATTAGTAACACGCATCGCGTGATCGCATACATCCATATTAGGGCCATCCCTTTTCTCTCTGCGTGACTCGATAGCATCTTCTAGAGAATCTAGAATGGTTGGGTCTTCTCCACCCCGTACTTGGCAGGATGCCTTCATGAGGCAACAAGAGTACATGGATAGGCTTCAGACCCAAATAGAAACCTTGACCTTAGCCTTCAATAATTCTCAAAATCCACCTCGACCCCCTCGAGAACACAGGGCTAGAGCGTCGCCAGGGCATAGCGAGTTAGATCTAGGGTCAGGAGGTGACAGCGTCAGTTCCTCTGATGGATCTGATAGGCGAAGTAGGAGAACTCATAGGAGGTCGAAATCCCATTGGGGCTGGGATCAGGGCATCAAGATAGAAATTCCTGAGTTCGAGGGTAGGATGGACCCTGAAGAGTTTCTAGAGTGGGCCGAACGAATCGACCAGTACTTCGAGTGGAAAGAAATCCCCCGCGACAAACAAGTCAAGTTTGTCAGCCTTAAACTGAAAGGTCATGCACTGATTTGGTGGAAACAGTTGCAGACCACTAGGGGTAGGAAAGGAAAAGAAAAGATTTCCACGTGGACACATATGCGAGGAAAAATGCAACAGAAGTTCCTCCCTTCTGATTTCAAGCAGAATGTGTTCCAGAAATTCCAGAACCTGCGACAGGAGCATAAATCTGTAGATGACTACACTAATGAATTCTACAAGCTCCAAGCTCGTAATGATCTGCACGAAGATGAAGAGCAGAGCGTCGCTAGGTACGTCAATGGTCTCAAACCTTCAATTCAGGAGGTGGTGTCCCTTCACGACTTGTATCAGGTCAGTGATGCACACCGTCGGGCCAAGAAAGTCGAGTCTCACCAATCACGATCTGCGTCCCGACGATATGACATCACTAGGGCACCATCCGGATCCGTTAGTAGACCACTCCCTGGACCTTCACCTGTAGCTGGCACAGTTCCTGCACCCACTGAGAAGGGTAAAGGAGTTTTAGGACCCAACCCGAGTCAGATAAAGTGCTTTAAATGCAACCAGCCGGGTCACAAGTCCGCCGACTGTCCTCGCCGTCAATTCCATCCACAGACAAATCTTGCGGATAATGACGAGGATAGTCACGAATCTGATGGGGAACACTTCAATGAATTAGTCTTGGAGGGGGATGATGTGACTGCACCACTGTTGGTCATTCACCAGTCGCCATCACCCCAAGCACCAAAAGCATTGTTACCCCACGAGCTCTGTGGAGGACCTCCAAAGCCACACTGCAAGATTCAGAGGTTCGAGCTGTTCCGAACCGTCTGCAAGGTCAATGGCATGGACCTTTGTCTCTTGATCGATGGAGGTTGCACCACCAATCTGATCAACGAAGCGATCGTCCGGAGCAAGCAATGGAAAGTCAAACCTTTGGCTCACCCGTACAAAACATCTTGGCTGGATAACACCACGAGCAAGTTGGTGACGCATTGCTGTTTGGCAAAATTGTCAATTGGGCTGCAATATAGAGATGAGATCTGGTGCGATGTCCTTCCGTTAGAGGTTGCTGATGTTATCTTAGGGCGCCCATGGCAGTTCGACCGAGATGTCCAACATCACGGAAGAGCCAACACCTATACCTTCCATAAGGACGGCATCAATGTCACCCTATGGCCTACATGTTTTAGGAGGCACCGATCCCACGCACCTCAAGCCCTTCTGAGTCAGAGTCCGCCCGTCCCACCATTCGCTGAACGTTTAGTTGGGTGTTCATCTGATTTACTAAGAATTGATAAGGGGTTAGGCAACATCTTGCATTCCATTGCATGCACATCGCATTTAGAGTCTGTAGGCATTCATGCCACTTGCATTCATCATTTGCCTGACTTCCATACATTCATAGATCATTCATATGTGCATCCATGTTGTCGTCCAAGTGTTGAATTAAGCAGTAAAGACGATTTTGGCATGTCTGATCACTTTTCAATGCAGAATACTTATGAATCATGCTTTCAACTTTCAGCCAACCCATCATCTTTAATTTTTCGGAATCATAACAATTGGCATGATGAATTCTTTAATTTCTCATTTTATCCACTGAACCCCGACAATGATGACATGACATCTCTTCTTGGTTTAGAATCCCCTTGTTTTGCACCGTGCGCAGGCCATATTGGGCAACCCATAATGCACCCGCAACCCATGGCCTTTCAAATACACCATTGCCTATCGCGCAAGCCGATGACCCGCAGCACATTCTGCTCCCGCGGCCTTTCTTTTCTCATGTCATTTGAATTTCATGTCAACCCAAACTCCTATTATCACATGAAATTATCTGAGTATTTTGACGATCTTATCGTGCCGCGGAGGATGTTGGTTTTGGCTTTCAGGTCTTCGCTTGGCGTTGAGGGGCAGGGGATACGAGATGGAGTTGCTGCGTACTTGAGGCGGATCACTTGGCCACCGGACCCGGGAGAGCAGTCAGAGCAGAGTCAGCGGTTGCAGTTGCTTCCAGGAGAGCCCCCGCCGGATCCAGGACCTTGCTCGACAGGAGTCGAGTTCTTTTGAGTCCGGGGGACTTGATGCAGACGAGCATACTACGTGCAGTTTTTCTACAGCTGATCGTGTATTTTCACCCTCCCCGGAGATCCAGGAAGCCGATCGTCGATCCGTCTGCACCAGTGGAAAGCTCATTCAGAGACCTAAAACTTTGGTTTTTATTTTGTTTCGATCCGATCCACGGATCTTTAGTTATTTCAGTTTTTATTTCTGGTTTGGGTAGGTGCGAGCCATGTTCGCATCCGGTTCGAGCCACAGATGCCGAACTGACTCGTTTCTGTGTTTACCTTTTAGCCGTAGGATGTTAGGGTAGAATAGATCTCAATGGATGAGATTCGAGGGAGGATCAAAAACTCAAAAATCCCTCACCTAAGCCAACCGGCCGGCCCCTCTCTCTCTCTCCCGCGGACAACCTCTCTCATCCGCGCGTCTCTCTCTCTCTCTCTCTACCCAACCGGCCTCTCTCTCTCTTTCTTTCCTTCTTTGTTCCCTTGTTTGCTTCCCCTATAAGATCTAAAACCCTAATTGAGAAAAGGGAGATGAATATGAAATTGAAACCCTAGATTGAAGAAGCGTGTGCGCTTGTTCGGTTTATCCCTTCCGACACATCTTCCCTGCTTCTGATCCTTTTCTTCCTTCGCAAGCTTCTATCCCGTCGCCTCACCACTCGTCCACGGCTTCACGGAAGATCGACGTGGAGTTTCTTCATCTTCAAGATCATCGTCTCGGCTTCTTCACCCCGTCTTCTGGACCACGCCTCCCCTTCCGCGCTATTCATCTGCAACATCGGAGCATCGGGAAGCCGCCGGCATTGACCAACGCACGGTTTGGATTATCCTCTGATCTTTTCATGTGATATTTCCTTTCCCGCAACCGGCCTTATTGCTGATTTCATCTTAGGATTCCTGATATTTTGTTTTTCCCGAGAATCTCATCCATTAGGGTTTGTCGTTAGATCCTTGATTGTTCTATGAAACTTTGGCTTACTATTTGAGATTGTTTTATGCATTATTGCTGGAATTCAGTTATATTAATCTGAAATTAAGTCTCATTTGTCAGTTTTATTATTTCGTTAACTTAAATCTGATTGGGATTGAATGGATGATGAATTGAGATTATAGGCTTTGCTGAAATCTGATTCTTATATGCTGAAATCTGAATTTGATTGTTTAAATTCTGCACTTGGGCTTATTTGAGCATACGCATCTTATCAAGTTGGTATCAGATCGTATCACTTACACTTGGTCATTCTTCAGCCTTGTATGTTGGTTTAATGAAGGGTGCTCGTCTCTAAGTGTTACTTAGAGATAGCCTTGGATGATGAGCGTAGGGTATTTTTCTCTACTTTCCCATCTTCCAGAATTAGTCTTTTTTTTTGTCCTTGGCAGTCTTTGGTTTTGGGAGTCCCAAGGTTGTTATCCGGGTTGACCGTCTCCCGACTTTGAGTATTTTTTTTTAGTTTGCCGGATACTTAATGTTATGGACTAAAGAAAATTTTCTTTCTTTCTTTCTCTTCCTTTCCTTTCCTTTCCTTTCTTTTTCTTTCTTCTTTCTTCTTTCTTCCTTTCTTTCTCTCTTTTTTTTTTCTTCTCTTTTAGCCAGGGTCGGCCAGGAGCCTGGATAGGGTCGGTTAGGGCCCCAGTCAGGGCTGGCTAGAGTATTTTCCTTTTTCCTTTCTTTCCTTTTTCCTTGCTTTCCTTCTTCCTTTCTTTCTTGGTTTTCTTTTTTTTTCTGGTCGGATCTAGGGTTTTCAGACTTATAATATTTCATGTCTGTTAGACTCATGGCCTCCCAGACTTAGAATATTTTCGAGTCTGTAAGAGTCATAACCTCTGAACTAAGCAAATTTTTTTCTTTCCTTTCTTTTCCTTTCTCTTTTCTTTCTTTTCTTTTCTTTCTTTCTTTTCTTTCCGTCTCTTTCTCTTTCTTTCTTTTTCTTCTCTTTTAGCCAGGGTCCCGGTCAGGGCTGGCCTGAGTGTTTTCCCTTTTCCTTTCTTTCTTTCCTTCTTTCTCTTTCTTCTTTGTTTTCTTTCGTTTCCTTTCTGAGTATTGGGTTTTTTGAGGATTTAGTCAAATATTCGAGCTTCTGGGACTTAGTTAAATTTGAAGTCGCTGGGCTTTAGTCAGATTCATAAGCTTCCCGGGCTACCAAACTTGAAGTCTCCGGGACTAGGTCAAATTTTGACCTTCTGTTACTTAACCAATTTTGGAGTCTCTGGGAATTAGCCAAATTTTCAAGCTTTAGGGACTTACAAATTTTGGTGTCTACAGGGTCAGTTAAGGTATCCCCTTTAAATGAGACACAATATAAAATCAGATTGTGGTGAGAAACAACAAGGCCCACAATGTTGTATGATTCAAAATGTTGGCATAGAAGGGCTCAAAGTACAAAGATGAGCATACTAGATATGAGGTTGTTCAGGTGAATGTGTGAAAATTAGGAGCGACAGGATAATGAATGAGTATGTTATAGATGGACTATTCATTGATTTATGAGTTTTACAAATTTAGTTGATCTTAAAGTGTTTTTGTATTATTGATGGTGTTTTCTGTTCTAGTTGTTGCTATTTTGTTGTTACTTCTTTCATGCCTGAAATTTTGAATGCATCCATTTTAGGTATACGAATTAGTTTAGATATTTTCTATCTAATGATTTTATAATGTTCAAAGGCCTTAGGCAAGGCTGCCCGCTCTCCCCCTTTCTCTTTATTCTGGCTATTGACGCTTTTGATGCCATCCTTCATAGAGCCAACTCCCAGAACCTGATCTGCGGGATCCGAGGTAACTCCTGGTGCATTTCTAATCTGCATTTTGCCAACAATACTATCTTATTCTGTGAAGTGGAGCTAGAGCAGGTGGCAGTCTTGAAGATTATTCTATACTATCTCGAGTTCTGTTCGGGTCTTCGTATCAACTTCTCTAAGAGCTCGATGTTCTATGTGGGACCTTCTCAGGAGAAGGGAGTTTTGGCCTCCACATTACTGAACTGCAAGCTGGACTCTTTTCCTATGACATACCTGAGAATTTTCCATCAGCAATAAACACCTGGGTAGAGCTGATTGGCTTAAAGTGGTGGAGAAGGTGGAAGGTCATCTATCCAACTGGAAAGGGAAGTTCCTCTCGCTAGGGGGTCGTCTAACCCTAGTTAATTATGTACTGTCCGCTATTCCGTCCTATTATCTAGCGTTCTACTTCATTCCGTCCTGGGTCATCAAGAGAATAGATGGGATTCACAGCGCTTTTCTATGGAAAGGAGCCGATGGCACAGTGGCCTCCTACTACCTGGCTAATTGGGGACTCATGTGCAAATCGAGAGACCAGGGAGGCCTGGGAGTCACTAATCTGAGAGATTTTAATCGAGCGCTTTTAGGCAAATGGTGGTGGAGGCTCTAGAACCACCAGGGGGACCACTGGTCGTCAATCATCAGGGACAGATACTTTAAGCGTTTTTCTCCTTTACAGGCCAAAAGTAGAGCATCATGGAAGCTTTCTCCATTTTGGAAAGGCATTTGCAAAGTAGGAGCCCCTTTCCGCACCTGCATAAGGTTGATTCCAGGCAATGGCAAGAACATCAAGTTCTGGACCGATCATTGGGTCGATGACATTAGCCTGGCCTCCCTGTTCTATGACCTTTTTGATTTGGCTTGGGATACCCAGGCTTCAGTAAACTCCCAGACTTCAGTGTCATCAGAGGGACGAACCTGGTTGGTTCGATTCAGAAGGTCGATTCCTGAATCTCTTCATAGTCAACTTTCAGATCTTTATCAGATACTGGAGAGCTTCTCTCTTGGGAACGGTAGAGACTCTTCTAGATGGAAGCAGGAGAATTCAGGGGTCTTCTCGGTTAAATCCTTCTACAGATTCTTTAACAATGGCGGCTTAATCTTCCCAATAGCGAGTCATCTTTGGATGTCGCCAGCTCCTTTTAAGATCAGGATCTTCATGTGGCTAGCCATCAGGGAGAAGCTATTAACAAGAGTAAATCTTCGCCGACGGAACAACCCCAATGTTACAGACACGTCCTGCCCCCTATGCCACTCTCATAGAGAAGATGTTAACCACTTATTACTCCGCTGTCCATTCTCCCGGAACCTCTGGTCCATGCTGAAGCACCGCTTCAGAGTCCGGGGCCACCCTGGATCCATTCGTTCTGTTTGGACACTGTGGCGATCTGGGAGGGTGAAGAAGGCGCTCCGTCCTGCATGGGATCTGTTGGCTATTGGCCTTGGCTAGAGCATTTGGCGGGAACACAATTACAGAGTCTTCTCGAACAAGGAGTCACCTATCAGGATCATCTGGTCCAACTTTGTAGCTATGGTTATTAGCTGGTCGCCAGGTTCTCTGTTAAGCTCTCGGGGATGATTAGCCCTTTCCTTAGTAGCTTGTAACTTCTCTAA
The DNA here is from genome assembly GCA_947650365.1 of Chamaelirium japonicum. Lineage (NCBI taxonomy): Eukaryota > Viridiplantae > Streptophyta > Magnoliopsida > Liliales > Melanthiaceae > Chamaelirium > Chamaelirium japonicum. Next base: position 17,082,574 of record OX393549.1, read on the forward strand.
TATTTTTAATAAAGCTTGGGGTATGCTCAACCCCATCCTCTCCTCCTCGGAGAGGAATTGCTTTAAAAAAAAAAATTTGTACTTGCCATATCCTATATATTTATGGTGTTTTTATTCCTGGATTTTAAATGTTCCTCTCTTTCCCAATATTCCTGAATACCAAATTTGTGATTGCTTAATTTTTCCTATTTGGAAATTCGCCTAAGTCAAATCCTTTCTCTCTGCTTGATCTACAGAATGGTCTGCCCTGAACATCTAGTGCAATAGCTTCTCATAAAGGAAAAAAAAAGATTGATAAATAAAATAAATTACAGGCTCATGTGTTCTTAATAGAATGTTACTATGAGTTCTCACACTATTTCCTGCATAAATTAATCAGGGTTAGTCAAGGGAGAAGAAAGGTTACTCTCTGTGACTGTGTATCGATCAACTGAATGCGTATCAGTCTTCTAGTTACAAAGTATTATTTTCAGTTTCTTTTCAATACATTTAAGCTTTTCTACACTGCGATTATATTTTTATCTGTCTTTAGGTGGAAAATTCTAGTGTTAATGATTTCTGTTTGTTCATGCCAAGCTGTCGGGTAAAGTTTTTACATGGTCCCTGATATGTTTTAAGTTACTTATTTTTTGTTTTCCTATTGCTCTACTAACCGAGTTCATAGAATTTATTTGCCATGCTATAGCAGATAGTTCAGATACCTGAAAATTTCTCAGGATCAGAACATGCCCGTGATGGTTTGGAAGCGCTAACAGAATCTGGTGTTCTGAGCGTCTCATCTAGTTTAGAACAAATAGGTTGTAATATACGAATTCCAGTTCTTTCTTCTTGATCTTGGTGAGCATACATCTTTTGATGAAGTTCTAATCATCTCTTTTTAAATAATCTTGGAGTTATTAACAGAAACTGGTCATAAAGATTCAAGTTCCTCAGTTAGATCATTGGTGCTTGATGATGAAATCATGTCTTGTTCATCAGTTGAGAAATTCACTCTACTCCTGGAAAATAAAAAGGTTAGAATCTCGAACTTGCAATTTCTTGTCGTACTGTTGAATCTAAGGACTCTCGGTATTCAACACAACAGTAAAAAATTATATTCTACAATGCCATGTCTCCTCTCTCTCTCTCTCTCTCTCTCTCTCTCTCTATATATATATATATATATATATATATATATATATGGGTCAGGTTCAATGGACACTGTTTTTGCACTCAATTTTTTACACCGATTTTCAAAACCATTAGAAAGAGGTTTCAGAATTTCTTGATTTTTTATGAGCGCAATTACCTTATCCTAGATAGCACGTCCACAAAAAATTAGAACATTCTAAAGCCTCTAAGTACATCAAAACTAAAAGGCTTTATCGACCGTCCATTTTAATCGTTAATTTGAAGAGCACATTTAATAAGTCTAGAGGATTTAGAATGTGCTGATTTTTTGTGGATGTGTTATCTAAGACAAGATGAGTATGCTCACAAAAAATCAAGAAATTCTAAAACCTCTATCTAATGGTTTAAAAATCGGTGTAAAAAATTGAGTGCAAAAACAGTGTCCATTGAACCTGACCCTATATATATATATATATATATATATATATATATATATATATATATATATATATATATATATATATATATATATATATATATATATATATATATATATATATATATATATATATATATATATATGTATATAGGGACTAGGCATGCCGCTCAGATATATAACATAAGATAAAAGATATGATATATCTGGGCCGTCGAACAATATGCACAAAGACGATTGCAATTTATCCAAACTGTCTTTTAAGGATTTAATATGAAATTTGAATCTCCATTTGCCAATTGAGGAAGGGAATTAACTTCCGCACACCCTCCCTAAGCGCCGCCTTGCTGCCTTGACTACACTACACAAGCATACCCTTTACAACGACTCGTCGACTAGCAACCCTTTATATAGACTTGTCAAATAAAAGAGAAAGACCATATAGGTGGTATGGGACTAAACCCACTTTAATGAAAACAAGAGTCTAAATAACAACCGGGTTTGCATTATAAATAAATAAAAAAACCAAATAGATAAGGACCCAATGAAAGATGGGCTGGCTTGCTGAAAGAGCACATTGGGCCACTCGCCGATCCACGACGACATGGGTTGGGCGATCCTGGATCGTCTGCACTGGTACGCCCTGAAGTGTGGAGAATTGCTGGTGATGTCTTCATCATGTTGACTTCTCTCCTTTTACACCATGCTCAGTCTTTGTTGTAGCATTCAGTCATTCACACATCGTCGTGATTGACCTTCTTTTATGATCGTCTTATGTTTAAAGTTCCACTCCTGAACAATAGCAGAATTAAATGTTTGGAAAAGATACCTAGTCTCTTTCTGTGTGTGTGAAGAAGCAATTTCATTCGTGTACATATTTGTAGCTCATGTATACCAAGGTGATTGCAGGAGATTGGAAATATGCATTTTTGATCAAGTGTGTTTTCTTGGTTCAAGTGCTTAGATTATTGGGTCTTTTACAAATCAGCACGTATAATCTTCTCTATTTACATATTGTTAAGATGTATTGATGTATATACATACACTCAGTGTATAGAGGACACACATGTATTGCCCTTATATTGGTCTATTGGTCTAATGAGAGGTTCATTCCATTCTCTCCCCAAACTCTATTCTCCTCTCTTCTCTCTCCATCTCTCTCATCTAGGGTTCGTCACATGGTATCAGAGTGTTTGATCCACTACTCCTCCACCTGGACGTCCTCTTCTCCGGCGTGAGCATCGACAACCTCGTTAACTAGCATATCTGCTTCATCGCCAACAATTAGATCTGCTCCTCCGGTTTTAACTCGAGTTGTAGCCGCCTCGCCGATGAGCCGCCGTATCTGTGTCGCAGCCCTTCACCAACCGTCCTGATCTGAGCTCTTCTTCTGCGACGGATCTGAGCTCTTGCTGTCCAGATCCGACGCCTTCACCGACTGTCCAGATCTGAGCTCTTCTTCCCCATTAGATTTGAGCACCTCTCCGTATCTGAGCTCCTCTTTACCGACTGTCCAGATCTGAGCTCCTCTCCGGCCACTGTAGATACACAAATTGTGTCAAACCCGAACCCGACTCGCATGCACCGACCCGGGGGCGAACCCGACACGAACCCGGACCCACTGGACCCGACCTGAGCCAAACAAGGGGCTGGGCGGGCCCACCCTCAAGTAGGGCCCACTTGGCCCCCTTCTAGAAAACCATGCCCCCTACCCGTGGGTAGGGGGTGCCGGCCAAGCAAAAAAAAAAAAAAAAAAAGAGAAAGAAAAGGAAAGAAAAGAAAGAAAGAAAAGAAAAAAAACGCCATGCGTGGGGGGAGGTTGCGTAGACGTCTACACAAGCGTGGATCTGTGCCGATCCCTCGATCCGACAGACAAGAAACGAAGCCGGATCGCCATCGATTTAATGTGCAAGATTCAAATAAAATTCAAAAGGATTGGGCCATAACTACTTCGCCAGAAAAGAAAAATAAATAAAGGTTTATTCCCCCCATCAATGAAGAAATGAATCTTGGGCAGTTATGGGAGAGATATTAAAGGGATTCAAATAAATCTTCCCATATCTCTCCTATCCCCCTTCACCTATAAATAGAGGGGGAGGGGGAAGGCTCAAAAGGTTGAAGTTGAAAACAGAAGCAAAGAAGCTCTGCAAAGCAGGAGACACGCCATTCATCGACCCAAGGCTTCACGAGGCTCGGGTAAGACTATCCCTTCGGGACCGGCTTAGTCCATTGAAAGTCCTCATCAACGTGAAGAATCTTGCACAAGAAGATCACCCCCTTCAACTCCGTGCACGAAGAAGAAAGCTAGGAGAAGAAGAACCCTTCGACTCCGAAGACGCCAGAAGCAAAGGCCGGAGAAGAAGATCGGAGCGACATCACCCCGTTGTCTCCAACAACCCTTCAACTCCGAAGATGCCAGAAGCAAAGGCTGAAGAAGAAGATCGGAGCGGCATCACTCCGTCGTCTCCAACAACCCTTCAACTCCGAAGATGCCAGAAGTAAAGGTCGGAGAAGAAGATTGGAGCGGCATCACCCCGTCGTCTCCAGCAAGCCTTCGACTTCAATCAAGCCCAAAAGCCCGGAGAAGAAGATAGGAGCGGCATCACCCTGTCGTCTCCAACAAGCCTTCGACTCCGATCAAGCCCAAAAGCCCGGAGAAGAAGATTGAAGCGGCATCACCCCGTCGTCTTCAACAACGTCCGCTCCATTCACGAAGAAGAAAGCTTGGAGAATGATACTCAAAGCACTGCTACACCCGTCGTCTTCAAAACAAAGTCTTCAACTCCAATCACGCCAAAGAAGCCTGGAGGAGAAGAGAAGTCAAGCCGACGCCACAACCGTCGAGGAAGCCAGAAGAATAAAGGAGAAGTGAAGACGTAGCCATCGCCGTTCGAGAAGAAGATCGAGTCAACGCTCAAGCAAAAGCCAACGCAATAAGCCAAAGCAAAAGCACCGGTAAAGCCCGCGCCAAAGCAACGCAAGTGCCAAAGCCAAGCAACTATGCCGGTCACGAGCAAAGCACCGCACGTTCTAGCCGATACGACGCGAAGTCCGGAAGAACTAAAGCATCGTAAGTCTCTACCCGTCTACGTTCAAGCGCAAGCGTCAAAGCAAAGCAAAAGCCAGAGCTACGCTAAAGCAAAGCCAAAGCCGAAAGCCAAAGCTAAAGTCGACGCCAAAAGCACGATCAACACCGCGAACCGACGATCAAGGACGTCAAGGTCTAGCAAGGATCGAGGGAGACACGAAGATCGAGGAATGAAGCCAAAAATCCCATAGCCGAGAAAGCGCAAAGCACGAAAGGGACAAAAGCAACGACAGATACTCCTTAGCCTCTCAAGAAACCCTCACCCTGTAAAGACCTCTGTCCTGAGCAACCCCTTCAGAGCTCTTGCACGAACACCACGTGGAGACGCGGATCAAAGGGACCCTCCAGAGGATCTCTCCCACAATCTCCTAATCAAATCTTCGCCGCACCCGGCTCACCACCCTCGAGTCCCCGGGTCCTGGCATCTGTAATCTCGTGTGTTTGCAATAAAGACGACCCGTATCTTTTTCTATGCATACAGCCACAACCCTCTTCTCCTGTGCCTTCACAGATCCGACGCCTTCACAGATTTGTTGCGACGATCTGCTGCTCAAGATCCGACACCAACCAGGGCTGCTGCGAGATTGCATGCTATGGATTCTTCCTGACACAGATATTGGCGAGTTCCAATCTCCAGCGATTGTCCTCTCCGGTGAGCCCCATCTCTAGTGAAACCAGATCTTCACTCACCGTCGAGACCTGCAACCTTCGGTCGGCCAATCTGCGACCTTCGGATGCCAAGATCTCCGACGAGGTCCACTGCACTCGACCTTCGACCTCGGTACGACACGATCTCCAAGCAAATCCTATCTGCTACGACCTTTGAACATATCCAATTTGCGGTGCTTCACAACTGTATCCGCCGCCTTAGATTGCGAGCTTCTGCAAGCCGGACCCCTCAAGACGCCGTTCGAGCCTTCAGTCGTCCGGCCTCTTCAAAGCTCCGAGCCTACAGCCTGCATCTAGCTTACCGACCTGTAGCTGTCTGCCCGTAGCCACCTGCGTTCGACTGCACTCGATCCTAACTTTGCACTCAACAACCCTCGTGCGTCTCGTTAGAAGAGGCTGCCAGCCTTCTCCTCTGATGATGACTTCGTCGACCGTATCCCCTACGTTGACGCTTCTAGGGCCTCTCTCCTAACTAGTCTTCAAGGAATATTGGGCGTGGCCCTTTCACCTGCATCAGTGTATCTGGTTGTCCTTGCTACAGTCGCATGTCCGAATCACCAAGGGCACGGATGTACTCGACCGGCCCCTATAGGTACTGTGTCTCAGGCCTTGGCTAGGAACTTTTAGTCCTTTCGCGAGGAGATAGCTCAGTTTCACCTGTCTCAGCAATCTGCTCCTACCGATGGTCCCTTCAGCGTCTCAGCTCTCTCTGCTTCATCTGGTAGCCCTGCCATCTGGATTCTGGATTCGAGAGCCTCACACCACATGACTCCATATGCTTTTCTGCTCACTACTTGCGAGCCTGCGATACATCTCCCACCGATTCTCACGGCGGATGGTTCTCGTCTAGCCATCTCGCTGTTTGGATCCATTACTCCTTCCTTCTATCCCACAAGCCGTCTCTCCTTACCATCTGTGCTTCACGCTCCCACACTTCACATGCATCTCATTTCTGTTAGTGCATTATGTGATTCTAGCTATTCTGTGACATTCACAGCCTCCTCCTGTTCTGTGCAGGATCTACGTACTAGGCAACAGATTGGAGCAGGTCATAGGATAGGTGGGCTGTACTAGATGGAGTTTCTTCACTCTCTGACTCCGTCTTCCTATGGGTTTTGTGGGGTTGTTTCTCTTGATGTCGATCTGTGGCACAGACGCTTGGGTCATGCATTGGAACCACGACTTAAGAGGTTATTTCTTTCTAGAGCTCTCGATAGTGGTCATTTTCCGTCTCTGTCTACTTGTACTGGCTGTAAGATTGCAAAAGCTGTAGCTCTTCCCTTTTTCTCTAGTACTTCTCAGAGCTCTGCTCCTTTTGATATTGTCCACTCTGATATTTGGGGACCTTCTCTTTTTCCATCTATGAATGGGTATTTATATTATGTCTCCTTTGTGGTTGATTACAGTTATTACACATGGGTCTACCTTCTTCGTCGTCGCTCGGATGTCCTCCAAGCCTATCTAGACTTTATCTCCATGATTCATACGTAGTTTAGTCGGCGCATCAAGATCTTTCGACCTGATTGTGCCCTTGAGTATCTATCTACCGCTATGCGCAGTCTTATTCAGTTCCATGGGACTATTTTTCAGCACTCGTGTCCTCACATCCATGAGTAGAATGGCGTTACTGAGCGCAAACATCATCATATTCTTACGACTACTCGTGCTCTTCTCCTTTCTGGTTCTATTCCTCGGCACTTCTTGGATGAGGGTCTTCTGACCTCAGTCCAGTTCATTAACATCACTCATTCATCGGTTCTTCCGGATGACTTGTCTCCTCACGAGCGTTACCTTTCGACCACTCCCGGCTACATCCCTCTTCGCACGTTTGGGTGTACTTGCTTTGTTATTCTTCCTTCCCATGAGCGCACAAAGCTATCTGCTCAGGCCAAAGTTTTCAGACGTGAAGGCGTGACGTGAGGCGTTTTGTTGGCCAAAGCCTCGAGGCGTGAGGCGTAAGCCTCAAGTGAGTGTATGTTTTAATTAATTAAATATATAATAAATATAAAAATAAATAATAATAATTAAATAAAATATAAAAAATAAAGAAATGTATGGAAATTAATAGTTTTATATCATAATCCACGATTTCACATCCACTCATCATAATAGTTTACCAAAATATATACATAAAGTATGTAAAGTGTATCATTATACCTAAATTGAGCAATACTTGAGAGTTGAGACAATATTTATAAAACTCGATCTAAGTTCCAAGTCAAATGAACCAAATCCACAATTCCATATAATACCACCATAAAATTTTAATTAAATCCATAATTTCCAACCAAAAGTTTTAATCATCTGAAATAAAAAGCACACTTAGAAATTATAAATTGTCACTTTAACAAAAAAAAAAACACAAGTCGAAGATTTGCTCAATCAAATTAGAGCTATTCATCTTCTATAGTATTAAAAGCAACTTTGGGGCCCATAAGACATTATTTTTTTAAAAAAAAAACACTTCATTAAAAAAAATTACCAAAATCAAGCACAGCTGAGGCTTATGGCTCGGGCTTAAGGCGTATGCCTTGCCTTGAGGCATACGCCTCAGCTTATGAGGCGTATGCCTCAGCTGTTTGCACGCCTCAAGCAGCGCCTTTGAGGCGTTTTTGCTGTATGCCTCAGCTTATGAGGCGTATGTCTGAGGCACACCTCGAGGTGTAAGCCTCAGACGCCTTTGAAAACATTGGCTCAGGAAGCTAAGTGCATCCTTCTTGGGATCAGCACTGAACACAAGGGTTATCGTTGCTATGACCTTGTTGCTCGTCGCCTGCGTATATCTCAACATGTCTCATTCGTCGAGGATATGCCCTACTACTTACCTGAGGCTCAAGATCTCACCTTCCTTGAGGTTTCTTCTCCTCTATCCTCGACACCTGCGTCTCCCCCGTCGGCTTCTCTGGTCCCCCCGGCTCCTTCCTCTTCACTACCTCCCTCGGTACCACCAACTCCTCTGCTGATTGTTTTCCCAGCTTCTCCAGGGGACTCCTTCACGACGTCCTTTTGTACGTCTGTGCCTCTCTCCTCCCAGAGTTGTCTCTCCCTTTTCTCAGGTTTACTCATGTCGGATTACCCCTGTGTCTCTGTTTCCTTCCTTCTTCTCCTAGGCTGTTGACTCTCTTGCTATTGAGTTTGCTCCTAGTACTTCGTTTACTGTGCCTGCTCCGTCACCGCCAGTTATGGATTCATGCCCGCCCGACTACCCCCGGCGCGAGCACCACCAACCTGCTCCCTTTAGCCATGCCATTCGGCCTCCTGACCGCTTTGGCTTTGCCTCTGTCTGCAGCTACTTGCCTCAGTTTATTGCTTTTTTTATCACTGTGCATGCAGTTCGGGAGCCTCAGTTCTATTCTGAGGCAGTTCAGTTTCCTCAGTGGTGTCAAACCATGGATGAGGAGTCCCAGGCCTTTCAGCAGACTCAGACCTGGGATGTCCCACTACTCTCGGACTTTGAGCCTGTCAGCTGCAAGTGGATTTATAAGGTCAAACACCGACCTGATGGATCCATAGAGTGGCACAAGGCTTGGGTGGTGGCCTGAGGCTTTACTCAGGAGTACGGCATTGACTACGAGAAGACCTTTGCTCCGGTGGCTCAGATGACTACCGTCAGTGCTCTTCTGGTGATCGCAGCCATTTGTCGCTGGCCCCTTCTTCAGATGGATGTGAAGTATGCCTTTCTTCACGGGGATCTGTCTGAGACCGTTTACATGGATCCTCCTCCCGGTCTCTACGTTCCTTTTCAGCATGTTTGTCATCTTTGTCGGGCCATTTATGGGCTCAAACAGGCACCTTGTGCTTGGTTTGAGCGGTTTCGTTGTGCTGTCCGTGAGCTTGGTTACTCATAGTGCAATCAGGATCACTCTCTGTTTCTTGGCAACTCTCTGATATTCTGGCTCAGTAAGAAACAGAAAGTGGTCTCTCTTTCCAGCACAGAGGCTGAGTACAAGGCCATGGCCTCCACGACTAAGGAGATAGTTCACCTTCGACGTCTCCTCAGTGATCTCAGTGTTGCTTTCTCCGGGTCTACTCCACTTCACTGTGATAACCAGAGTGCTATTCAGATTGATAGCAACCCGGTTTTTCATGAAAGGACAAAGCACATCGAGATTGACTGTCACTTTGTCCGACAAGAATATGAGGCCATGACGATCTCACTACCCTTCGTTTTCTCAGCAAAGCAGATCGTAGACTTCTTCACGAAGTCACATCCTATGCCACACTTTCGGTCTTTGATTGGCAAACTCTTGGCGTATGATCCACCTTTAGTTTGAGGGGGGGGGGGGGGGGGGGGGGGTGTTAAGATGTATTGATGTATATACATACACTTAGTGTATAGAGGACACACATGTATTGCCCTTATATTGGTCTATTGGCCTAATGAGAGATTCATTCCATTCTATCCCCAAACTCTAGTCTTCTCTCTTCTCTCCCCATCTCTCTCATCTAGGTTTCGTCACACATATAAACCCCAATCAAAGTGATATTTACATATAAACCCCTTAATTTTCATTCACATATTACATATAGACCCCTACAGTTAGTTGACATCCAAAACGAGAGAATATTTTTGATTTCATTCTTAATATTTTACCTAAACTTTGTAAATATCCCTCTAATGTGAGAATTCAAGTTAGATTTGTGTTATGTTTATGTTTGTTTTGGGTTAAGTCCATGTTCAATAATAATGGATCAATTTAAGTAATTAAAACCATGGGTAAATAAGTTATTTCCCCTTTAGATTAATGAAATAACATAGCCGAATGAAGGAATATTTCTGAAATATTCCTTCATTTTGGATGCCAACTAACTATAGGGGTTGATATGTAAATATTAGATGAGTCAAGGGGTTGATATGTAAATACTGACTTTACAGGGGTTTATATGTAAATTGTGAATATTACAGGGGTGAATTTGTAAAAAAACCCTGATTATTTTTCACTCATGCCTGCTCTTCCTATCGACCAGCAACCAGAATCCCATGCATCACTCATTGAAGACGAGAGACAAAATGGCGGAACTCAAGTCGAGAATCCTCCGAAGAAAGAGAAGCAGGAGTCTTCTAAAGATAAAGAATCTAAACCTTGGAATGCAGAAAAGCCTAAAAGGTTAGTAGTCTGTTGAAAGAAATAAGCAGGCTAATATCTGGTGTTTGTTGATTCAGTTTTCGATGATTCTTGCCTTACATTTGGTACCAATGCCGAGAAGTAAGAAAAGTAGAGGCAAATGATCAAGCACATTTTTTCCTAAGCTGCAACTACTGTAATCATCTCCTTGAAGATTTTGGTTAACCTTATTGAGTATGTTTTCACTACTAGGAGGCTCCTGCCAGCTTCAGCAATGCTACAGAAAGAGTTCAGTGGTCTTGATTTGGAGATTGAGGACCCAAAGGTGTGTCATATTATTTGGAGTCTCCTGTCTGACTGTCATTCCATGCATTTGCGCTCATACTGAGATTTCGATGATGTCTGAAACAAACCAAAGCTTTGACATATGATAATCCGCAAGCAAGGTTTGAATATCGATTTTGACCATCATTTTGCGCCCTCCGAAAAACGGCATATTTCGTGAAATATTGCAAAATATTCCATTTCGGTGCACGTAAAAAAATATATTTCACGATATTTCATGAAATGTTTCGATTTTTTGTACCTTGGCCGCAAGTATCGACCATTACATGTTATGATGGCAACAAGATCACTGAAAATTTTGTCAAGAATATCGGCAATAAAGCCGAATCTTCAGTTTACAAACTCAAACATGTGGTTAAGTTAGATACATGCATCTTAATGTTATTCTTATCTCGAATTGTATGACCCTTTGATCGATAGGAGGTTAGAGGTAAGCTGGCTCCAATGGGAAGAGGAAGATCTGAAGGGAGTATAGCGCTCGTCCGTCTGTTGAAGGGCCATCTTCAGCATTGATCCACAGATTATGTGTAGCTCAGAATTTTGCTTCCTATATGCAACAAAGACAAATATGAAAGTATGAAGTGCTGCTATTTTCGCGGCTTGTGTAAGAAAATATTATGTTGGTAGCAACCCTTAATCTTGATAGGCAAAGCACTTTCACATGAAAATATATGAGATAGATGATATTGATGTTTTCACTGGTATGAGTCAGATGAGATGTTTCTCTCCTGTGATCACTTCACAAACTGGTTCAAGGTTGCTTGGTATGACTTTATAACCGAAGCGCATAATACCGGCTCTAGGGTTAATTGGTTGACGCGTGTTCGTCAGGTCACATTGCCAGCACGTGAGGTTCCCTCATATCCGATGGTAGCCATGTCACTGGCGGTAACTCTGGTATGTGTATCGCACCCCAACCTGACGGTAGTCACCACCGACCGGTGCATCATGTTTCAAGCTCGATGGTAGCTAGATGGACAAAGGCACCTCTTGCCTGTGTATCGCACCCTAGCCCGACGGTAGACACCATTGATTAGTGCATTTCAACCTAGGCCCGATGGCAGCCACAGTCATAGTTATCCCTGGTGAGGTGGGGGAGGAGAACAACTCCTCCAATCGGTGTATCGCCCCCCAGTTTGACAGTAGCCAACATCGAGCGGTGCTTTGCACCCCATGCATGATGGCAACCACTGTCGGTGAGGAGAGAGAAGAGATCGACTTGCCTTTAGGGCCAACCGCCTGAGGCCGGACAGGAAGGAGGCGGAGGACAGTGGCACCTCCAATCGGTGTATCGCACCCTAGCTCGACGGTAGCTACCATTGATCGGTGCGTCGCGCCCTAGGTGTGATGGTAGCCACTGTCAGTGAGGAGGGAGAAGAGATTGGGTTGCCTTTATGGCCAATCGCCTGGGTTCGAAGAGGAAGGAGGACAACGACACCTTCGGTCGATGTATTGCACCCTATCTCGACGGCAGCCACCATCAACTGGTGCATTGCACCCTAGGCGCTATGACAACCACTGTTGGTGAGGAGATCGGGTCACCTTTAGGGGCAACCGCCCGGGGCCGGAGGGGAAGGAAGAGGTGGGGGAGGACTACGGCACCTCCAATCGGTGTATCGCACCCCTGCCAGACGACAGCCAGCACCGACTGGTGAAAATATTAGCATTTGGGGTGATCTTTGGATTCGAGGGGGAGTAAACCTTCTTATCGATCTCTTCGCAATTCCATTGAAAGTATTCCACCAGCACCTAATGATCAGCATACAGACCCCATTTGTAGGAAAATATAGATACTGAAAGAAATGAATCGGAGGATGCCTCCCAGCCAAGCATATATTGTCCCGACTTTTATTGGTTGTTGATGTCTTGTGTTGTTTCTGTTGTGGATTGGCGTACCCTCTCCACGGCATAGGGTTTACAAGTCATTCGAAGCAAGAGCGAATAAACAAGCGATCACAGATAATCGTAAAAAAAACATTTCACCCAGACAAGCAACATACAGGAATCAGAAAGAAAAACTACGATGTAAAGTCATGCAAGAAAAGTACAAAAAAAGAAAATAGATATTTACATAGGTTCGGCAACTTTCTTACGTCCTCTCACCACATCCGCGCGTCAAATTCACTATTCTTCGAATCCAAGTGCAAATCAACTAATTACAATAATCTCTCTCTCTCTCTCTCTCTCTCTCTCTCTCTCTCTCTCTCTCTCACACACACACACACACACACACACACACACACACACACACACACACACACACACATATATATATATATATATATATATATATATATATATATATATATATATATATATATATATATATATATATATATATATATATATATATATATATATATATATATATATATATATATATATATATATATATATATATATATATATATATATATATATATAGGGGAGGGATACTCTTACTAATGGAATCTTATATAGGGGAGGGATACTCTTACTAATGGAATCTTACTAATGAAAGTTACAAATCGTCTTTTACTAACTTAGAGGTTTCAGAATTTGATGAAACTTGGTGGGGATGATCTCTATGGCAAGTTGATCATCCTCGCCAAAAATCATCAAATTCTATAACCTCTAGGGGCATCAGATATGTTATTTAAATTAACGGTTAAAATGAACGGTCGATAAAGCTTCTAACATTAGATGCCCCTAGAGGTTATAGAATTTAATGTTTTTGGTGAGGATGATCAACTTGCCATAGAGAGCATCCCCACTAAGTTTCATCAAATTCTGAAACCTCCCTCCCCATAAAAGGCGATTTGTAACTTTCATTAGTAAGATTATATATATATATATATATATATATATATATATATATATATATATATATATATATATATATATATATAGGGTCAGGATCGGATGACCTAGCAAATAACCCAGCACCCTTTGATGCACTTAGAAGTTTTAGAATGGGCTGATTTTTTGTAGGCATGTTGTCTATGGTATGTTGATCATCCTCACAAAAAATCAGCCCATTCTAAAACCTCTAGGTTCATCAAATGCGCCCTTCAAATCAACGGTTAAATTGACAGTCGAAAACCGTTGATTTGAAAAGCGCATTTGATGCACCTAGAGGTTTTAGAATGGGCTAATTTTTTGTGAGAATGATCAACATACCATAGACAACATGTCTACAAAAAATCAGCCCATTCTAAAACCTCTAAGTGCATCAAAGGGTGCTGGGTTATTGCTGGGTCAGCCGATCCTGACCTATATATATATATATATATATATATATATATATATATATATATATATATATATATATATATATATATATATATATATATATATATATATATATATATATATATATATATATATATATATATATATATATATATATATATATATATATATATATATATATATATATATATATATATATATATATATATATATATATATATATATATATATATATATATATATATATATATATATATATATATATATATATATATATATATATATATATATATATATATATATATATATATATATATATATATATAGGGTTATAAGATAACCTTCAGATCATGTGTTGGTGATACCCCTAGAAACCCTTATATATCATGTACTTGTAGATACTTCAAGCTCCACATGTTCTAAGCTTTCAAGATTTTCTTCATGTTCTGAGCTCTCCTTGTGCATAGCTCCTTTATTGAATATCACGATGTTACTTCTTATGTCTTTCTGGTTAACTAGATCATTTAACTGGTAGCCAAACTCGTAACCTCCATATCCAATGAATATGCACTTTTTAGACTTGACGTCTAGTTTGTTTCGTTCTGCAGAATCAATGTGGACATACAATATACAACCAAATACTAAGAGGTGTGCCAAATCCACCTTCTTTCTTGTCCTTCTCTTTTTGTATTTTAAGCTCCAGAGCCGCTAATGGCCCTCTATTAATCAAATATGCTATTGTACTAACTGCATTGGCCTAAAATTGCTTTAGCAACCCAACATGTATCCTCATGCTCCTGGTATGTTCATTGACAGTTCTATTTATCCTTTTAGCAACTCCATTTTGTTGCGGTGTCCTGGGAATAACATTTTAATATTTTATTCTACTTTCTATATCATGCATCTCAAAAGAGCTGTCGCAGTACTCCCCACCATTATCAGACCTCAGACACTTCATCTTAAAGATGATTTCTGTTTCCACCAAAGCCTTCAACTTCTTAAACACATTAAACATATATGACTTGCATTTCAAGAAGTAAACCCACAACTTTCTTATAGCATCATCAATAAAAGTAACACAATATTGAGATCCACCAAAACAGATTACCTGAGCTAGTCCCCCATATGTAAGTGTGCACCAGCTTCAATTTTGCAAGCTTTGGAGGTCTCCTAATTTTGTTGCAGCTGACCTTGTATTGCTTTTCGTAAACGCAATCCTTGCAGAAGTCCATGTTTAAGTGCTTCAATCCTGACAGCTTGCCTCTCGAGTGTATTATCTTCATGACTTTATCACTCATATGCCCAAGTCTACAGCGTCACAAGTTTGCATCTGGACTTGTAGAGGCAACAAATATGGAGTTGTTTGTATCTTTGGTCACATATAGTGTCCCTTTCTCCTTGCAGTGAGAAGTCGCCATGGCTCCTCTTGATACCTTCCTTGAGTCACCTTTGAGGTAGTTCTGTACCCAGAGTCTGACAAAACATCATATATTAGATTCTACTTTTACTGAGGAACGTGTTTCACATCTTTCAGTTTCAAACATGTCCCATTGGACATTGTCACTTGCACATCTCCCTTGCCAGTAATGCTACATGTCTCATCATCGCTCATATATACTTTCCCAAGGCCTCCTAGCACATATCCATTCATGATCTCCTTCATTGATGGAGCATTAAAAGATATGCCCGAGTCAATCACCCATGACTCATCATTAGTGGCCTAAGAAAGAATTAGGGCGTTCAAAGAATTATTGTTATTGGTAAGATTGACATAATCATTACCACCATAACTAGCACTCTCAAAATTCTTTGTAGATTTGTAATCCCGTTTGTAGTGTCATTTCTTTCTGCAAGTCCAACACTTTCCAATGGCCTTCTTACCTTGTGGAGGTCTGGATCTCCTTTTACTCGATCTTGATTCGCTACAAGACTGATCCCCTTCTTCGTCGTTCTCACTCTATCAATATTCAATATGTTCCAAAATATTCCGCAGAGGTTCCTGAGAAATTCTTCGAACTTCTTCGCTCAAAATAACATCCACAACATCATCAAACTTCAATTTTTCCAATACCCGAGGAATTGGTTACAATCATCACCAATCGTTCCCAGCTATCCGGTAATTTAGAGAGGATCAACAGTGTCATGATTTTATCATCAAAGGTGATCTCTATGGAATCCAACCGCATCATGATAGTGTTGAACTCATTGAGATACCGTATCATGCTTCTACTGTCTACCATCTTCATATTGAATAGTCTCTTCATCAAGAAAACTTTATTTGAGGCTGAGGATTTCTTAAAAACATTTGACAAATGCAGCATCAGATCTTATGTCGTATTTTCGTTCTAGATATTGAACGTCACCTGTGAGGATAGTTATAAGCAAATTGTGCTGAGGGCTTTCTTGTTGAGTATCTTCTACTCATCAGTCGTAATCTTCTCTGGTTTCTTTGATTTTTTTCCAGAGGAAAATAGAGATCATTTTGATAAAGATATTCCTCCACCTATAACTTTCAGAATTCAAAGCTTGTTTCATTGAATTTCTTGATCTTCAACCATCCTTCTTCCACCATTGCCTTCAATTAAAACTTGCACTCTGACACCAGTTGTTGAGGATTGACCTAGACAATGATCACAGACAATTGTAAAATAATTCACCCAAGCAAATGATCTTAAGGTTTACAAGCCATTCGAAGCAAGAATGACTAGACAAATGATCACATACAACTATAAAAAAATAATTCACCCAAGTAGGCAACAACAAAATAAAAAGGTAAAACTACGATGCAAAATCACACAAAAAAAGCACAAAGAAAGAACATAGAGATTTATAGAGGTCCATAACTTGCCTACATCCTCTCACCACATCTATCGATTCCACTATTCTTAAAATTCAAGAGCAAATTTTCTGATTACAAGAAACTCATCTTCCTCTCTCTTTCCCTCACAAGATGCATGGCTATTGTGGGGGATCCTTTGGCTGTGAAAAGTTTTCCACCAACAATCAATGAAATCTTAGTAGAGTGTGCTTCTACTTTAGTGTATTGAACTGTAACGCAAGCACTATAGAGCATAGAGAGTAGGTAGTAGAGAGTAGACACAATGATGTAGTGACAAAGTTCGGTCGAAACCTACGTCTCCATGTGAAAAAATGCAACATTGAATCTATTATCTCCGAAATGTAGAGTGATCCCGATAGGTCGAACATCACTTATACAAACAACTAAAGAAAAAAAGAGGGGGAGAAAAGAAGATCAGTTCTTCGTCAGTGCTCTGCAACTCTAGAAACTGGAGAAAGATCTATGTAATGGAATTTTGGATCTCAAATAAGGATCTGATCTAGAATTTGTGTCGGCTCTCCTATTTATAGAGGTTTGGAGGCCGCCGGGTCCTGGAGTGGTTTCCTGTAGGTGAGTTGTCGAGCCCCAGGCCATCATCGTGGTCCCTAAGCAGGGCTAGGGGTCCCACTGTCATCGCCGTGGGCCCCAGGCATGCCTGTGAGTCCCACTGTCATTGTCTTGGACCCTAGGCAGGATAGAGGGGTCCCACTATTGTCACTGTGGGCCCCAGGCAGGGATGGGGGGGTCCTATTGTCGTCGTTGTGGGACACATGCAGTGTTGGGGTCCCACTGTCGTCATCGTGGGACATAAGCAGGACTAGGGGGTCCCACTGTCGTCACTGTGGGCCCCAGGCGGGGCTAGGGGTCACAATGTTGTCATCGTGGGTTCGTGAGTGTCTTAGCTAGAATTTGCACCCTTAGTTACAAGATAACCTTTAGATCATGTATGATGATACCCTGAGAAGCACTAATACATCCCTTCTATAGGACCCCCAAAGAAATAGATCGAGAACAGATAGAATATGTAGGCTAGCACCCGTGCAAACTGAAGGGATCCTGTGTATGATGGGGATATCGTGTGCATGTTTTCCTTGATCCGAAAAAACTGTTGCGATGCTGATTTCTGTGTTATCTAGGATCAGGCGCACAATGAGACATCGTGTGCACCTTCCGTAGTTCTAGATCGTGTGCGCAGTAGGGTCATCGTGCGCAGATCTCGCATGTACGTCCAGATCGTGTGCATGCATGTTTTCCCCATCATGCGCATGTTCATTTATGCACTTCTGTTCCGGACTGCTGCTCTATGTTTTATGGCTGCAATCCCTTCCCCTCTTTGCTCCTTCTTTTTTGGTTTTGTTAGGCTTTTCATCTTGAGCTTCATGTAGCTCCTTGAACTTAGGCTCCACACTCTTAACAGTTTCTAAAATTCTCGGCCATAATCCTCCCTCCATGCTCTATTTCAGTGTCCTTTTCCATCGGCTATATGGTTTGGGTATTCATTGAGCCTGGATACGAGATCTCCGCCATTTCCGATTATGGACGAGATTGACAAGTGGTTGAACAATCAGTTTTATTGGGGGTAACAGTGCGGAAATTCGGTGTTCAGCCCGCACGAAAGAGTCACCAAATCAGAGCAAATTCGGCGTTTTTAAGGCTTTTGTGATGGAGATTATTGCGGCCACCAAATCGGACGATGACAATATCACATGTTCGTCGAAGCTAACATGGCTGCTCATGCTCTTGTTAGATTTGCTGCTATACTTAAAAGAAATCTCTTCTCAACACGCCTTGGACTCCTATTTCCTATGATTTGATTTTAGGTTCTCTCTCCTCTCAAACTTAGGAGACTTATTATCGACACGACATAAAGGGCCTTTATCTTGCGACCAATCAGGATCTGCCACGTCGGGTCCTTCCGAGGGTAGGCAAGGATGTAATGATCGAGTGGGATGGCGATGCGAGTGCATGCATATCTGTCCTCTGGCTGTTGGATGTGCTTCCAAGCGTCACTGAGCACCCAAGAGTTCAGACTCCACTCCACTGAAGTCGGCCGGCCGGCCGAGGTGTGAACGCATTAAACTGCCTCCCCACTAGTTGACCCTAGTAACGACCCCAATCCCCTAAAGCAGCTTGCTAGTGAAATGTCTAGCGTCACCCCTTCTTTCTTTCATTTCTATCTATCTATCCATCTATCTATCCCACTATTATAAAGCTGAGGCCTTTGGTGCCACGTGGCACCCTCTCAATTCCCCCATCTCTCTTTCTCTCTCTCTCTTAATACTTTTATAATTAAACACGTTCCTCCCCCCCCCCCCCCTCTCTCTAGTTGGATTTGGTGCGGGATGTGCAATCTGTTCGAGCTGGATCACAATCGTCCGTGCATTGCTTGGGATTAGCAGATACTCGTATATACATATATGTTCGGTGCCTATCATTCTTAACAGAGAGTGCAGAGGATAGACAGAGAAAAAGTTAATGGTCATTTTTGGTATCGAAAGGAGAGAATCGTGAGGCACATTTTTGATAATGATCATGTGCGGTTACTTTTACGGACTATTACAGAGGCTATCGCAGTAACCCGACCTACAACACTACTCACGCTCATCATCTCTTTGTCGTTCCTTGGCCTCTCTCTCTCTCTCTCTCTCTCTCTCTCTCACACACACACACACACACACACACACACACACACAATGGGGAGCTGGATTTCATGCCAGATGTGTGAACTGTTTGAACTACTCGCAACCGTCTGTGCATTGCACATGATTAGCAATAGTATACATATGTATCAGGTGCCTATCATTCTTAATCGAGAGTGTAGAGGAAGACAAAGAGTTAATGGTCATCTAATATCTAATCTATATCTATATCTATATATCTATACTAAAATGGAAGCCTCTCTTCCGTGTTCTGACATGTGGATGTCTTTTAAAGAGTTAGAATTCTTCTTCCGTGTGTGAACACGGCTCTTTTTTAAATCCATTTAAAAACCTACCATAAAGATGATAAATTTTTATTCAATGACATTTAATGGTCATTTGATGTTAATCTCTCTCTAACAAGTGAATCACACTCACATCAGATTTCACACTTCTTCAAACAGTTGTGAGTCATCTTTGCCGAATAGTGTGCATCAAGTACATTCGGACATTGCCTGGGTTTCTTACTAGTATCTATACTAAAATGGAAGCCTCTCTCCCGTGTTGTGATACGTGGACGTCTTTTAAAGAGCTAGAATTCTTCTTACGTGTGTGAATGCGACTATCTTTTAAATCCATTTAAAAATCTATCATAAAGATGATAAATTTTTCAGTCAATGGCATTTAATGGTCATTTGATACTAATCTCTCTCTCTCTCTCTCTCTCTCTCTCTCTCTCTAACAAGTGAATCATACTCACTTCAGATTTCACACTTCTTTGAACAGTTGCGATGTCGTCTTTGCCAAATGACATGTGTGGGTGCAAAAATTATACCGGACCAGATCAGAGCAGCATGGGCCCGCACAACGGCCCAAATGGGTAAGCCCGCCTGGGCTCACATGGGCCCACTCTACGAGGCTCGCAGATCAAGCCCTACCCCTTATTGAGCCCGAACAACGGCCCAATAAGGGCCCAGCAAGGAGGCCCAGAACCAGTGCCACGTCATCAGCGCCACGTCATCACTGCCATATCGGGCACGTGCCTACGCTATAAAAGAACCCCCAAGGCATCCAGGAGGGGGGTTGGTCATTCGATCAAAGGAAGAGAGGATCCAGAGCCAGAGCCAGAGCCCTCTATTCTCCCCACCTTGTTCTCTTCTAGTTGCTCCGTGCAACCCCACTGTACGAAGCTTCTCTCGGCCTGTCGAGAGAACGCTCAACCCTTTATATTCAAATTATAGTGAAGATCAGGTGGCACCTCTCGCCCGGAGACGTAGGTCGTAAGGCCGAACTCCGTCACCAATCCTTGTGTCATCGCTCCTTATTCTCTCTATCTATTCTCTCATCTCTCTAACTCTACAAGCAATCCAATTCAATCAAGGCTGTGGGGGCGGGATTCTCGATCAAGGCGGCTCGGAAATTTCCCCCCACAATCTTTGGCGCCGTCTGTGGGATATCGATAGAGGTCTTACCCACACCTCTACCGACTCCTATCCAGCTTGTGGTGACGAGCCACAAGTCCTCCTCCAAATCAACCTCAACGCCATCATCACGCCGATATCAACACACTCGATGGTGAAGGCCAGCACCAACCCACCAAAGGCGGGTGCTAAACGAACAAACGATATGCTGATCGAAGAAGAACAAAAAGTCTCGGTTGCAACCAACCGAAGAAATGTTCGGGAGCGGCTAGGGCCGCAAGGCAGCCATCCAGAAAGGTACAGCGATCGGCGAGACCCGTCATCCCCGAGGCGTCGATCTGGCAAAGAACACGCTATTCAAGGGAGCAAGCCTCAGGCTACATACGAGATCTCGGCTGCTGATTTCCAGCTGTTGAACCTTCTCAAGAGGAACGCAGCCCTCGAGCAAGAGAGGGATTCCCTAAAGAAGGTGCTGAAAGAGCGGGGGTTGTGGCCCACAACTCTCCAACTGCTGATAAAGACCAACCAAGGACTCGCCCAGCCATGATTCATCGTCTTGAAGAATCACATGTGCCACGTATCGAGAGGCGTCAAGTATCCACACAAGCACCAAGGCAAACGGTGTGGGATCGCCTCGACGTCAACGGTGCACCCAACTATCACGGAGAAGGATCACCTCAGTCAACAGGGTCCACTAGACATTCTATCCCTTCACACACGAAAGCAACAAATGCCCGCGAGCTGCTTAACCGATTAAGGCATACCGCCGACATGGGACGCCGTCATCAAGACCGTAGACAGCTAATCACCTCGGTGGGGCCACTACATCCCCAGGTTCTAGTAACCCCATTTCCTATGGGTTGGCGAATATCGAGCCTGCCAAAGTTTAACTGCATCAAGGGAGACCCTGCTCTCCATATCCTAGCCTACAAGTAGGCCCTGACGCCGTATGAGTATGAGAATCATATCCTTTGTCGTATGTTCACGGGAAGTCTCGAGGGACCTGCCCTCGACTGGTACCACACGCTGCCTACCGGTACGGTGGCCACATTCAAAGAGTTGGCTGAACTTTTCATGGACCATTATCGGCTAAACTTAAAGCCGGGAAAGAAGCTGGATACACTCTACCGGCTGAAGATGGGCTCCGATGAGTCTCTAAGGAGCTTCACGATGAGGTTTCGTAATGAGCACTCTGAGCTCACCGGTCGGTCCCAGAATGAGGAGGCCATCATGCTGGCATTCCAGAATGCTATCCGGCCAGAGTTCCACGTCTACACCGACTTCATCCGATACCCTCCCAGTACCTTAGAGGCAATGTTCAAGCGCGTACAGCGGGAGATAGAAGTGGAAGACAATCAGCAGGCCAGAAGACTACGCGAGCCCCGTGAGTATCGTGACTCCCGACATAAGAAAGATGATGAAGCTCCTAATGAAGCACGCTACAAGAAGTCTGCCCATGCTGCGTCCGACCAAAAGGCCCAGGCCAAAAGGTACAATGAAGATCCGAAAGCCCCTCCAGCAGAAAAGAGGTGAACTCCAAGGGAGCAAAGGGTGTTCACTGAGCTGAACACCTCCATTGAAGACATCTTCGCCTACTTACAGAACGAGCCCTTTTGCAAGTGGCCACAGCCTCTCCCTCCAAATTTCGACCAGGCGGGAGATACGACAGCTTACTGTGAGTTTCATCGCAGCCATGGCCACCCAACCTCTACATGTCGGAAGCTAATGCATCACATCGAAGACTTGATCCAAGAAGGGCGGCTCGATGGCTACCTCGCTAATAAGGAACCAGGTCGAGAGTAGGAGAGGTTGCAGCAGTGGAGAAAATAAAGTCAATGTAATACGTGGATGCCGCGGGGCAACCTCTGAAAAAGTGTAACTGCAACTTTGTTATATCAATAAAGTGTCCTTTTTTTTCTCAAAATCAAATCTCTCGAAGTTCGATTCCACCATATTAAGGCAAAAAAAAAAAAGCTCCTGGCAAACCAGGTCAACCAAAGACCTTCGATTCCGCCCATTCAAGTCGGAAGCTCGAAGGCAATTCGGCTACGCCCTCTCGAGGCTAAAGTCCGATAAAAAGGCTCCTGGCAACCCAGGTCAACCAAAGACCTTCGATTCCACCCATTCAAGTCGGAAGCTCGAAGGCAATTCGGCTACACCCGCTCGAGGCTAAAGTCCGATAAAAAGGCTCCTGGCAACCCAGGTCAACCAAAGACCTTCGATTCCGCCCGTTCAAGTCGGAAGCTCGAAGGCAATTCGGCTACGCCCTCTCGAGGCTAAAGTCCGATAAAAAGGCTCCTGGCAACCCAGGTCAACCAAAGACCTTCGATTCCGCCCATTCAAGTCGGAAGCTCGAAGGCAATTCGGCTACGCCCTCTCAAGGCTAAAGTCCGACAAAAAGGCCCCTGGCAACCCAGGTCAATGAAAGACCTACGATTCTACCCATTCAAGGCGGAAGCTCGAAGGCAATTCGGCTACGCCCTCTCGAGGCTAAAGTCCGATAAAAAGGCCCCTGGCAACCCAGGTCAACCAAAGACCTTCGATTCCGCCCATTCAAGTCGGAAGCTCGAAGGCAATTCGGCTATTCCCTCTCGAGGTTAAAGTCCGATAAAAAGGCCCCTGGCAACCCAGGTCAATCAAAGACCTTCGATTCCGCCCATTCAAGTCGGAAGCTCGAAGGCAATTCGGCTACGCCCTCTCGAGGCTAAAAGTCCGATAAAAGGCTCCTGGCAACCCAGGTCAACGAAAGACCTACGATTCTGCCCATTCAAGGCGGAAGCTCGAAGGCAATTCGGCTACGCCCTTTCAAGGTGAAAGTCAGATAAAACGCTCCTGACAATCTAGGTCAAGCTAAACTATCAACTATACTCATCTGAGGCGATGAGAATAAGTCCGAGGCGACCAGTGCCTCGGCACTCTACAAGCCCAAGGCCCAGCCCTTGGCACTCGAAGACAAAGCCCGAGGCGATCAATGCCTCGGCACTCTACAAGCCCAAGGCCCAGCCCTTGGCACTCGAAGACAAAGCCCGAGGCGATCAATGCCTCGGCACTCTACAAGCCCAAGGCCCAGCCCTTGGCACTTGAAGACAAAGTCCGAGGCGACCAACGCCTCGGCACTCAACAAACCCAAGGCCCAGCCCTTGGCACTTGAAGACAAAGTCCGAGGCGACCAACGCCTCGGCACTCTACAAGCCCAAGGTCCAGCCCTTGGCACTTGAAGACAAAGCTCGAGGCGACCAACGCCTCGGCACTCTACAAGCCCAAGGCCCAGCCCTTGGCATTCGATGACAAAGTCCGAGACGTCGTCGCCGACGTATTGGCATTCGATCAAAAGTCCAAGCTTAGTCTTGTCACTCAGGTCCAAGCATCAGATTGTCACTAGCCATCACCTTTTTTTGACGACTAACGGTTCCAAACCGGTCAGGGGGTGGTTGGTCTGACTCTGTCAGTGCGTGTCTCCACACTGGTGCAGTCGACGGTGGGTGACACGGGATAAAATGGTGCTTCCTTGATCCTGGCCAAGTCAACACCCTCACGTGACCGTAGTACCTGGTGAATACAGTAACCTGGTGCGGTAATACATTGGGTGAAGACCGGCTGGCCATCATGCGGCATCACCCTAGATTATCTCTAAGAAACCCCCTCAAATATAGCATTGTCTCTCGCCGACATCCCCGCGCACCAACGTTTCACCGAAAAAGTGTCGGTTTCAAATGGGGCTGAAATTCGAAAAATACACTATTTTCAATACCGACACTTTTTGGCCTCTTCTAGCAGCCCCAATAATGGGGTGTCGGCATCAATCAGCAGCCCCCCCTCGGTTTCGCACAAAAACCGAGTGGGAAAGGGATGACGGCACACCATCAGCAACACGCCCCTCGATTTTGTCAGAAAACCGAGAGGGGGTGTGTGTTGGCATCAACAAGCAACCCCCCCTCGGTTTCGCACAAAAACCGAGTGGGGGGGTGACGGCACACCCCTCGGTTTCGTCAGAAAACTGAGAGGGGGTGTGTGTTGGCATCAACAAGCAACCCCCCTCGGTTTCGCACAAAAACCGAGTGGGGAAGGGACGACGGCACACCATCAGCAACACACCCCTCGGTTTCGTCAGAAAACCGAGAGGGGGTGTGTGTCGGCATCAACAAGCAACCCCCCTCGGTTTCGCACAAAAAACCGAGTGGGGAAGGGATGGCGGCACACCATCAGCAACACGCCCCTCGGTCTCGTCAGAAAACGAGAGGGGGTGTGTGTCGGCATCAACAAGCAACCCCCCCTCGGTTTCGCACAAAAAACCGAGTGGGGAAGGGACGACGGCACACCATCAGCAACACACCCCTCGGTTTCGTCAGAAAACCGAGAGGGAGTGTGTGTCGGCATCAACAAGCAACCCCCCTCGGTTTCGCACAAAAAAAAAACGAGTGGAAAGGGGGTGACAGCACACCATCAACCCACCCCTTGGTTTCGTCAGAAAACCGAGGGGGGGGGGGTGCTCGGCGTCATCCAAACTTATTAGTCAATCCAATTCAAGTGGCATTCGCACACAAGGATCAGCCAAAGACGAAGAGTTATCTTCCATTGGGTTGGTTGAATAGCATCTCCACCAAACCTATTGAGTTGGCTGTACAAACTTCACAAGCAAAATTCCTCCTTCTTATCTGGGGGTGGACTCGTGGTAACCGCCGCGTCATCACTAGGGCCCGACTACAGTCCCTAGTGAATACAGTAACTAGGTGCAGTTGGGTGTCGAACAGAGACGGATGAGTTACCGCGTATCGATGCCTCTTCAAGACGCGCGTAGGACACTCGGTCAACGCGTTCTTTAGAGTCATCTCTTTATGAAGGTGATTACCGGAAAAGTTACTCGTCAAGGTATACGATGTTTCACATCCACTTTGACCGGTTTTTCGGCACCGACACAACGGCACCTTATATGCGTTGAGCCGACACGTGTATGAAAAGTTATGGCTGTCAGAGGTTTTCGAGTGCCTTATCCCCAAAGCTGAGCAACGGAAAAGTTACACGTCAAGGCGAACAATTTTTCACGTCCACTTTGACCGTTTCTTCGATGCCTACGCAATAACACCTTATACGCATTCATCCGACATGCGTATGAAAAGTTATGACTGTCAGAGGGTCTCAAGGTCTTTTTCTTCGAAGACTAGCATCAGAATAATTACACGGCAATGACGGATGCACTCACGCCCTCAATTTGGTTCGTTACGCGCCCAACTCGTAGCAGGCCAAGCGCCGGGTATGAAAGAAGAACTTGCACCTCTCCCGGCCCACGCGTACGTGCTCTTGGCGACAACCGATCAGAATGGGAATAGGGGGTCGAATGAACAAAGCACCCACCCGCGCATTCTCCTCATGTAATGCGTCACACGGCGACGATAACGAACCTAACTCATCCTCCCCTGCCGCGCACTCCGTCTCGCAGCGGACCGAGGCGACCCCTCCGTGCGTGCTGTCTCACAGCGACCCGAAGCAACCCCGCATGTCCTCTTCGCAGCAGCCCAAGCCAACCCAGAGGGGATCAGCGAACCACACCCGGGTGTCCCTCCTCGCATGTTAACGGCTTCCATGCGCATCCTCCAGCCACTGCCATCCGCACCCAGCATCGACCACCGCTGTTGCAACAGCCGTCCGACCCGTAGCACAGCACAAGAGAGATGGAAAGAGGAAGGACCTCGCGCACGGATCTCTCTCGCACCCACTCTCTCTCGCGAGGACCTTCTCTCTCGCCGAAGGCTCTCTCTCGCACCCGCTCTCTCTCGCACGGATCGCCACAGAGAATGGAAAGAGAGAGGGACATCTGCTCTCATTTTAGCCAAAGCAACAGAAACAAAAAAAAAAGAAAAGGGGGAGGAGGGGCCCACAGTCCCCCTCTTCCTCTTCTCCTCCGATCCAGTCGGGAGGGCCGCCCGACTCGCGCCTACAGCCCCCTTCTCCGATCCGATCGGGGCCAGCCCCCCGGCCCGCGCTCGGAGCCGCACGCCGACCGCAAGGCACGCCCCGCGCTGCAGCTCGTGCGCAGCCCACCGCCGACCGCCGCCGCTGCGCCCCACGCAGCCGTCTGCGCGCAGCCCGCCCGCTTTGCGCCGCTGCCCCACGCCGGTCCGACCTCACTGGCCCCCGCGCCCGAAGCCGGCCAGCGCCCGCCGCCACCGCCTGCTTGCGCCCCGGCCATCGTGCGGCACGCACCGCC
Organism: Chamaelirium japonicum; assembly: GCA_947650365.1. Lineage (NCBI taxonomy): Eukaryota > Viridiplantae > Streptophyta > Magnoliopsida > Liliales > Melanthiaceae > Chamaelirium > Chamaelirium japonicum. The sequence goes on from OX393549.1 coordinate 17,109,623, forward strand.
GCCCGCCAACCTCCACGCTGCCGCCGCTGTTGCTGTGCCTGCGCCAACAACAAAGAAAAGAAAAAAGAAAAAAGAAAAAAAAACATAGAGACATGCAGCTCTCTCACGTGAATGGAATGCAAAGAGAAAGGAAAGAGAGCGAGAGAAAGGAAAGAGAGAGACAGACATGCAGCTCTCTCACGTGAATGGAATGCAAAGAGAAAGGAAAGAGAGCGAGAGAAAGGAAAGAGAGAGACAGACACGCAACTCTCTCACGTGAATGGAATCACCTGTTGGGTACTATCGGACGGCTGTGATGTAGCCGGCCGGACTCGGATTTAGAAATTTCGGGAGAGCAGTATTCCAGCAATCTGCCGATTCGAGTCACCGTCAGAGAAGGAAAGAAAGAAAAGGAAAAAGTTGTTCTTTCACCAAAAGGGTCTCGGCATGCTCTTGGTACCCTCTCGGTAACCACTCGGTATGCTCTCGGTACCCTCTCGGTATGCACTCGGTATCCTCTCGGTACCCACTCGGTCGGAAAACGCACTACCTTTTCGGAAACACCCCCTTGCAAAATCGAGACTTTTTGGCTTGCACCAAAAGGGTCTCGGTAACCACTCGGTATGCTCTCGGTACCCACTCGGTATGCACTCGGTACCCTCTCGGTATCCACTCGGTCGGAAAACGCACTGTTTTTTCGGAAACACCCCCTCGCAAAACCGAGACTTTTTGGCTCGCGCCAAAAAGGGTCTCGGCATCGGCGGAAGAAGGCCCTGCTAATACGAACCGCGGCACCGACAACCCTCGCCAACCGCGCCAGGATCCTAAAGCGTTTGCACCATGGAATCCCAGCCGACCCAGGGGGTCCTGACCCGACTGGGAGGGGGTAACTGTGGGTGCAAAAATTGTACCGGATCAGATCAGAGCAGTATGGGCCCGCACAACGGCCCAAATGGGTAAGCCCGCCTGGGCTCACATGGGCCCACTCTACGAGGCTCGCAGATCAAGCCCTACCCCTTATTGAGCCCGAACAACGGCCCAATAAGGGCCCAGCAAGGAGGCCCAGAACCAGTGCCACGTCATCAGCGCCACGTCATCACTGCCATATCGGGCACGTGCCTACGCTATAAAAGAACCCCCAAGGCATCCAGGAGGGGGGTTGGTCATTCGATCAAAGGAAGAGAGGATCCAGAGCCAGAGCCAGAGCCCTCTATTCTCCCCACCTTGTTCTCTTCTAGTTGCTCCGTGCAACCCCACTGTACGAAGCTTCTCTCGGCCTGTCGAGAGAACGCTCAACCCTTTATATTCAAATTATAGTGAAGATCAGGTGGCACCTCTCGCCCGGAGACGTAGGTCGTAAGGCCGAACTCCGTCACCAATCCTTGTGTCATCGCTCCTTATTCTCTCTATCTATTCTCCCATCTCTCTAACTCTACAAGCAATCCAATTCAATCAAGGCTGTGGGGGCGGGATTCTCGATCAAGGCGGCTCGGAAATTTCCCCCCACAACATGCATCAAGCACATTCGGGCATTGCCCTTACTAGTATCTATACTAGAATGGAAGCATATCTCCTATGTTGTGACACGTGGATGTCTTTTAAAGAGCTAGAATTCTTCTTTCGTGTGTGAAAGCGGCTCTCTTTTAAATCCATTTAAAAAGCTACCATAAAGATGATATATTTTCATTCAATGACATTTAATGGTCATTTGATGTTAATCTCTCTCTCTAACAAGTGAATCACACTCATTTTAGTTTTCACATTTCTTCGAACAATTGCGATGTCGTCTTTGCCAAATGCGTACATCAAGCGCATTCGGGCATTGCCTGGGTTTCTTACTAGTATAACACTAAAATGGAAGCCTCTCTTTTGTGTTGTGACACGTAGACTTCTTTTGAAGAGCCTCAATCCTTCTCTCGTGTGTGAACACGGTTCTCGCTGATAAATCCTACTAAAAACTTTCTATAATGATAATAAATATCCATTCAATAGCATTTAATAGTCATTTAATGTTAATCTCTCTCTCTCTAACAAGTGAATTACACCCGGACGAGTGAATTGCACTCACTCATGATTAATTGCACATTTCTTTGAACGACTGTGATGTCATATGTGCTAAAGGCATGCATCAAGTTCATTCGGGCATTGCTCGAGTTTCGTACTAGTTTTCACTATTAGGAGAGAATCGTGAGGCACATTTTTCTTAATTGTCATGTCTCTGGATCCTCTTAATATTATAGAGGTTGGCTACTACAGTAACCCAACAACACTCTCCACTGGCAGTCTCCATATTCTTATCTTGTCTCTCTGTCTCTCTCTCTCTCTCTCTCTCTCTCTCTCTCCCCTTTAATATTTTATAATTAAATATGTTCCTCCCCATCTCTATTTTTCTCTCTCACGGTGGGAAACTGGATTATGTGCCTTATGTACGATCTGTTTGAGCAGCATCACAACCGTCTATGCATTGCACATGATTAGCACTAGTATACATATTTGTTCGGTGCATATCATTCTTAACCGTGTGTGTATATAGGATAGACAATGAAGTAATAGTTGCTTTCAAGATTAGAAGGAGAGAATCATGATGCAAGTTTTTGGTAATGGTCTTGTCTAGTTCCTCAACTATTATAGAGGCTACCTCAGTAACCCTGAAACACTACCTAGTGGCAGCCTCCCCATTTCTCTCTCTCTCTCTCTCTCTCTCTCTCTCTCTCTCTCTCCATTAATATTTTTATGATTAAATATGTTCCTCCCAATCTCTCCTTCTCTCTAGCTCTTACGACGAGAAGCTGGATTTCGTGCCTTATGTGCGATCTGTTCGAGCGGCATTGCAACCATTTGTGCATTGCAAGGGATTACCATTAGTAAGCATATTTGTTTGATGCCTATCATTCTAACCGAGTATGAAAAGGATAGACAATGAAAGTTAATGGTTATTTTCATGATTAGAAGGAGAGAATCGTGAGGCACGTTTTTGGTAATGGTCTTGTCAGGTTCCTCTACTATTACAGAGGCTACCTCAGTAACCCTGAAACACTACCCAGTGGCAGCCTCCCCAGTCTCCTCTCTCTCTCTCTCTCTCTCTCCTTTAATATTTTAAAATTAAACATGTTCCTGTTAAAGATGGATCGATAACCTTCTCCCTCTCTAGTTCAGAGTTCACACAGCATACACCCTGACAAATTAGCTCATGCACACGATATGTCCAGGTCGTGCACATGACATACCTGTGATTCTAAGAAAAACTACCATATTCGTCCTTAGTCGGGTGCCAACCCTGGGTGGTCGAGCGACAGCAAAGTTGTGCACACAACTTGCCCAGGTCGTGCGCACGACTGTTTCTATCTGCACGATCTGGTTAATCCTGACACGGTTTGGACTTATTTTTTGGTTGTTGGATGGATATTTCGAGAGAGTGCTTGTGTGGGACACTTGTAAACCTATTTCCTCAATATATAAGGGGGTCTAGGGTTTTAGGGAAGGATGATGAAATTAAACATTCTCGCTTTGAGGGAGGTTTTGAGAGGCTTGGTGAAAACTTTGGAAGGAGGAGCTACTCTCGGGGAAATGAGTTCATCTCGTTAGAGTTGAGCATTGCTTGTAACTCCATTTGCTTCTTCATTATAGTGAATCGTCCGATCGTCTTCGTACGTGATTTTTTTTGCAAGGGTTTCCACATAAATATCTTGTCTCTCATTCTGTGGTTGCTTTTGTGATTGTTTCGTTTATGTTTTTTTCCTATTTATCTACTTGTGTTAGATTGTTTCGCATTAATCCGTCGGATGATCTTTTATGCGATTGATCTTTGTGGACTCATCGTGGTTGGAACGAATCAATATCAAATTGTTCATCTGGTATCCTATTACAGGATACAAACAAATTGACATCAGAGAGTGCCAATTTCCATAACATTTCCTCCCCCTCTTTCTTTCTCTTTCTTTCATAATGGAGAGTTGGATTCCATGCGTGATACATGTGTGATCTGCTTTAGCGGCATCGCAACCGTTCATGCATTGGACATGCTTAGCACTAGTATACATATATGTCCGGTGCTAACATTCTTAACCGTGAGTATAGAGGATAGATAGAGAAAATGTTATTGGTTATTTTAGTTTTGGAAGGAGATCGAGAGTCGTGAGGTACGTTTTCAAGCAATGGTCTTGTTCAGTCCTCTTTCTATTACAGAGGCTACCATAGTAACCCTACAACACTACTCACTAGAAACCTCCCCATTATCCTCTCTCTCTCTCCTCTCTCTCTCTCTCTCTCTCTCTCTCTCTCTCTCTCTCTCTCTCTCTCTCTCTCTCTCTCTCTCTCTCTCTCTCTCTCTCTCTCTCTCTTCTCTCTCTCTCTCTCTCTCTCTCTCTCTCTCTCTCTCTCTCTCTCTCTAGGGAGTTGTATTCTGTGCGACCTATTTGAGCGGCATCATAACCGTTCGTGCATTGCACGGGATTGGCACTAGTATACATATATGTCTGATACTTATCATTCGATCTTAACTATGAGTGTAGAGGATAGACAGAAAAAAAGTTAATGGTCATTTTAGGTATTGACCGGAAGGAGTGAATTGTTAGGCATGTTTTTGGTAATAGTCATGTTTGGTTCCTCTTTCTATTATAGAGTCTACCACAGTAACCCTACAACACTAACCATTGGCAACCTCCCCATTCCTCTCTAGGGGTGTGCATCGGCTCGAAACCGACCTATTTAGGATAAACCCAAATCGATCCAACCTTGATCGGTTTTGAGGATTTTCAATCCGATCCAAACTGAACAAAAATTGGAATCCAATCCAATTAAAGTCGGTTTGATTGGATTGGATGGTCAGTTTAGGCTTTGGACCATGTTCTTATTGGGCTCTCCCCCCCCCCCCTTCTATTAGGACCTAGTTCAAACTTAAAAAATAATAATTGTTATCAAATCATTAGGCCTAAATAAGATTTTTTACTGATTTTGAGTCATCCTACAATATTGCAATGGTTGTTGCTAGCAAGGGTATACGAGGACATATGGTATATTTAAAAAAATATTATATGTACATACATATGTCGGTTCGGTTTGGTTTAGGTCGGTTTTAAATTTATAAATCCATCAACCGATCCAATCATATATAAAAATCCAATCCGATCCAATCCATTGAGTATGTCAAAACCGATCCAAATTTGTCGGTTAGGTTTGGTTTGGTCGGTTTGATCGGTATGGTTTGGATCTTGCACACCTCTCTCTCTCTCTCTCTCTCTCTCTCTCTCTCTCTCTCTCTCTCTATATATATATATATATATATATATATATATATATATATATATATATATATATATATATATATAGCTTGATTCTGCGTCCGCACGATATGTGATCTATTCGTGCGCATCACAATCGTTCGCACGATGCGTGGGATTAGCACTAGTTTACATAACACGCGATCTAGTG